>CAJNDT010000598.1:0-142500 GCA_905221615.1 Symbiodinium sp. CCMP2592
CTCCGCTTCAGATTCAACGCGGCCGGACAGGAGGTGGTGGGGGAGGGACCAGGCCAAAACGGCGGAAGAAGGTCCCCATGCCAGTCCTGGCCGCATCGGTTTAGGGGTTAGGGTGTATGGTTCAGGGTTTCGGGTTCGGGTCGAGGGTTTAGGGTTTAGGCCCGAGCCTCGGCGGCACCACCAGAAACTTCGGTTGCGGCCTGTGCAGGGCTAACGATATTTGTTCAATACAGCTTTCCAACCCTCAGCCCTAAACTAAACCCCTAAACCCTTAAACCATAACATGGCATGACATGCATGTACATGAAGGCATGAAACCTAAGTTCAAAAACTCTACACCCCTGAGGCTTCAACCGGAACCGTGGCATGGCACACCATGCATGACATGACATGATACATGACGACCGCGAAAATCCGGCTCCGAATTGCCAGCCTTGCCAGATCTGCCGACTGATCTGGCCTGACCAAAATCAGAGTGCACCTATGAAGGCTTAATCTCTGAACCCAACATCGCCCCTGCCTTGGTCCAGCCGGCTGATGTTCTTCTTCCTTCTCTTCTCCATTGGCCGACTCATCTTGCCTGACCAAAATCAGAGTGCACCTTTTGAAGGCTGAATCTCCGAACCCAACGTCACCCCTGCCTTGGTCCAGCCGGCTCATCCTCCTTCTCTTGTCCATTGGCCGACTCATCTGGCCTGACCAAAATCAGAGTGCACCTATGAAGGCTGAATCTCTGAACCCAACATCGCCCCTGCCTTGGTCCAGCCGGCTGATGTTCTTCTTCCTTCTCTTGTCCATTGGTCGACTCATCTTGCCTGACCAAAATCAGAGTGCACCTTTTGAAGGCTGAATCTCTGAACCCAACATCACCCCTGCCTTGGTCCAGCCGGCTCATCCTCCTTCACTTGTCCATCTGCCGACTCATCTTGCCTGACCAAAATCAGAGTGCACCTTTTGAAGGCTGAATCTCTGAACCCAACGTCACCCCTGCCTTGGTCCAGCCGGCTGATGTTCTTCTTCCTTCTCTTGTCCATTGGCCGACTCATCTTGCCTGACCAAAATCAGAGTGCACCTTTTGAAGGCTGAATCTCTGAACCCAACATCACCCCTGCCTTGGTCCAGCCGGCTCATCCTCCTTCACTTGTCCATCTGCCGACTCATCTTGCCTGACCAAAATCAGAGTGCACCTTTTGAAGGCTGAATCTCTGAACCCAACGTCACCCCTGCCTTGGTCCAGCCGGCTCATCCTCCTTCTCTTGTCCATTGGCCGACTCATCTTGCCTGACCAAAATCAGAGTGCACCTCTTGAAGGCTGAATCTCTGAACCCAACGTCACCCCTGCCTTGGTCCAGCCGGCTCATCCTCCTTCACTTGTCCATCTGCCGACTCATCTTGCCTGACCAAAATCAGAGTGCACCTTTTGAAGGCTGAATCTCTGAACCCAACGTCACCCCTGCCTTGGTCCAGCCGGCTCATCCTCCTTCACTTGTCCATTGGCCGACTCATCTTGCCTGACCAAAATCAGAGTGCACCTCTTGAAGGCTGAATCTCTGAACCCAACGTCACCCCTGCCTTGGTCCAGCCGGCTGATGTTCGTCCTCCTGGACTTGTCCATCCACCGCCACATCTGGCCTGAACAAGTCTGGGTGCAACCATGAAGGCTGAATCCAATGTCACCCGTGCCTTCGTCCGTCCGGCTCATGTTCATCCTCCTTCAACAGGCCATCCGCCACCTCATCTGGCCTGAACAAGTCTGGGTGCACCCATGAAGGCTGAATCTTTGAACCCAACGTCACCCCTGCCTTTGTCCGTCCAGCTGATGTTCATCTTCCTTCACTTGTCCATCCGCCACCTCATCTGGCCTGAACAAGTCTGGGTGCACCCATAACTGAGCCCAACATCACCCCTGCCTTTTTGCAGCCACCTCAGACTCATCTGGCCTGACCAGACTCAGAGTGCACCCATGAAGGCTGAGCCCATTAGCACCCCTGCCTTGGTTCGCGCGGCTGATGTTCATCCTCCTTGACAACTTGTCCTTCCGCCGCACCTGGCCTGAACAAAATGAGAGTGCAGCCATGAAGGCTGAATCTTTGAACCCAACGTCACCCCTGCCTTTGTCCGTCCGGCGGATGTTCATCATCTTCCTTGACTTGTACATCCGCCACATGTGGCCTGAACAAGTCTGGGTGCAAGGCTGAATCTCTGAACCTAACATCACCCCTGCCTCTCACCATCTGCAGGACCTGCAGCATCTGGATTGGTGTCGAAAGGCGACACCCGGCTCCATGGAGCCGCCCCCAGACACAGCCGCGGCGGCCACTGTGCAGGCAGAGCACCCCTGACCAGGTCATGTATGCTCCGAGGCTTCATCTCTGTGTGCAACTGAGCTCCAGGCCTCAGCCTGGGGCTCCTCGTCGACCTCCTTCGTCGACTCCTGCACTTGACGAAATTTGATTTCGGCTGTGCTCTAGGTGCAAATCCCATACCAGGCCTTGGCCTGGAGCTTGTCGAAGACCTCCTTCGTCGTCGACTCCTGCTCCTGACGAGGATTGATTTCGGCTGTGCTCTGTGTGCAAATCCCATACCAGGCCTTCGCCTGGAGCTTGTCGAAGACCTCCTTCGTCGTCGACTCCTGTTCCTGACGAGGTTTGATTTCGGATGTGCTCTGTGTGCAAATTCCATACCAGGCCTTCGCCTGGAGCTTGTCGAAGACCTCCTTCGTCGACTCCTGCTCCTGACGAGGTTTGATTTCGGCTGTTCTTTGTGTGCAAATCCCATACCAGGCCTTCGCCCGGGGCTTGATCGAGACCTCCTTCGTCGACTCCTGCTCCTGACCAGGTTTGATTTCGGCTGTTCTTTGTGTGCAAATCCCATACCAGGCCTTCGCCCGGGGCTTGATGGAGACCTCCTTCGTCGTCCACTCCTGCTCCTGACGAGGTTTGATTTCGGCTGTTCTTTGTGTGCAAATCCCATACCAGGCCTTCGCCCGGGGCTTGATCGAGACCTTGTTCTTCTGCGGCTTTTGCTCCTGAGGAGGTCATGTTCTCGGTAGCACTATTCACAATTCGATCTGCCCGGTCTCCTATACCGAAATCTATTAGTCGTCATGAAAGCTCGCGCCACAAGAACGCACATGTTAAAGCGAATGACCTAGTGTACACCTGTAGCTCCCACAGCCCTGCCTAGATTTGACCGCATGCGCTTGGGTCCAGATCGCCCATATATCATGCGCACAGCACACATCGCCACATGCATGCCCAGGATAGCATGGGGAACTAGTAATATTCTGATGGCACATGTGTCGCATCCACTCAGCTGCAATCAACCTCATCATCAATCGTCTGTTCTTGGGACAGATTGCAAGCCCGCAACAAAAGCTTGTGACCTCAAACGCCAGCATGCGGCCAGTTTGTTGGGAGATTGAAGGCTTATCCTTTCACATCCCCAACAAGTCATTGCAGTAGCTCGAAGCACAGATATCTCCCAATTCTCCTGTTCCCACAATATAAGTGGATGATGTCTGTTGAGGCTGGGGTACAAAGATACACAAAGTATGGGTACACATGGGCTGGTTGATGCAGGTTTCAAGAAAATCATGCAAAGCAATCAAATGTGCGAGGGAAGATGACCTAAGGATTGGGCCGATGTGGAAGCGAGAGCGCATGATTCAATCACTTTTCTAGCAGTAGTTGCTTATCAGACCTAAGTTACCCTGCAATGCGGGCTTTGTCCTTGCTAGGTACGAGGGAAAAATCAAAGTGATGAATCATTTGTGCCAATTCGGTCAAGTTAGAGCATACAAGAAAGCAATCGCAGGGGTTGCGACAAGGATGCAAGACTGTAGTTGGCTTCGACTGTTTAACGAGGTTGCAGGCTTCTGTGATTCGACTTAGTATTCTACGATTGCTGCTTCCATTTGATGCTCCGACCTTTCCAAATTCGAGGCTCTACCACTAAACTCTAAACCCTACAAGCCCCAAACCCTAGAAACCTCTAGACTCCAAACCCCTAAACCCTAAACCCCGAACCGCTATGCATCGCTTCAGAGGCTCTGCAGTGCCCGACAGGCACTTCTACAAGGCACAATATCGGACTTTGGGTTTTCGAATAAAGCATAGCTATGAGCACCAGCAAAACAAGCTTTTACGACCTAAACTTGCCACCTCAACCCCAAATCCCAAAATTCCAAAGCCGGTAATAAGAAATAAACCTTTTTAACACCTAGCCCTACATATTTTCTTCAGCTGGCACTGGGACTCCTTGAAACCCTGAATCCTCAAACCCCGAGCTCTGAATACTAGGATTTGTAGGGCACCTAAAGTAAGCTATAGGATTCGACTCTGAGTCCAACACCTCTCTTCCGGTGGATCCTGCACCGCCTGGCAGCCAAAACTGCACAATGAAGCAAGCCCATACTTCAAGCCTGGTCTCTGTCGCCTTCTGCACTGGCGAGGTCGGCGTCATTGGCTGCTCCTGACAACAGAAGTTGCCACCAACATAATTAGAAGAGCAAGCAAGCCAAGTCCCGACCGATCACCTGGCCTCCTTGTGTGGCAAGTCTTCCACCTGACCCATACACACTGACAACAACATAGCCAAAGCAACACACAACCACCCGGCCTCCTCGCCCTTTGTTGGCATCTCCTCCTGCTTCGGTTCCTCCTGAGAACAGAAGTTGGCACCAACAGAATTAGCGGAGCAAGCAAGCCAAGTCCCGATCACCTGGCCTCATCGTGCGAGGATTCGTGCACTGTTGTCGGAGAGTCTTGTTTCTCCTGACAACAGAAGGTGCCAACGACATAATTAGATTCGCAAGCAAGCCATATCTCGATCACCTGGCCTCCTTGTGTAGCAAGTCGTCTTCCACCTGACCCAGACACACTGACAACAACATAGCCAAAGCAACCCCACAACCACCCGGCCTTCTCGTCCTTGTCTACAATCTCCTCCTGCTTCGGTTCCTCCTGATAACAGAAGTTGGCACCAACAGAATTAGCAGAGAAAGCAAGCCAAGTCCCGATCACTCACCTGGCCTCGTTGTGCAATGATTCTTGCGCTGGACTCGGACAGCATTCTTTCTCCTGACAACAGAAGTTGCCAGCAACATAATTAGCGGAGCAAGCAAGCCAAGTCCCGATCACCTGGCCTCCTTGTGTGGCAAGTCTTCCACCTGACCCAGACACACTAGCCAAAGCCTGTCCTGTTCAGCCTTTGCTACAATCACCTCCTGCTTCCCAGCCATGCTTGCCAGCACGAACGTGAATTAAGTTATGCCAGTCTGCAATGTATGTAAGGATTTTGGTTTTGGGGTTAAAGCTTTAAGGGTTTAGGGGTGTCGGCACTCAGACTCTGTTTGGGGATTTAGGGTTTAGGGTTGCCGTTTGGGCAACTTTGGGATCTGCAACTAGGGATTCTGGCAGCTGGTAGCATGCATGGTCACATGGTCATGCGCATGTCATGGTTCATGGCTGGTCTGATCATGAACTGAAGCCGCTGGAGCAACAAAGGCAACACGGCCACGCGCTAAACCCTATCTAAACCTCCTATACCTGCAAAGACATGCTGGCACAGCACTTCGGAACGGATTTAAGCAAGCCGAGTCCCCTGCCAGCTGTAGTTTCCTCCCCAGCACATCACCAGACCTGCACAGGATCATGGCAAAGCAATACGGGACACCCCTAGGTTGGTGGCTTTAGGCCAGGTCTTGGTTGACGAGCTCATTCGATGTCAGGGCTCACAAGCATCAAAATCATGAGCATGAAAAGACAACACTTATGATTATCAACGGCCTCCCGTACAAAAGGGCTTGCACACTTCAGCAGATACCTGCCAAGCGAGGACTGTGGCCACCCCAGCAGGCACATTAGCCGTTAGCCCATTCGTCCTGCTGTCATCTGCCGGCACTGGCAGGTTGGCCCCAAGGCAGCCACATTCCCCAGCGGTGCAAAGACCCTTGCCCCACACCCGGCCAATGGTGTGAGAGGTGCCTGTGTCATGTGCCGGGCACCCCTTCGGTAGGGCCGTTTTCACGACCCAGAGGTTTGCAATCCCGAAGATCGTTAACTTTTGTCAATAGCTGAAAAGTCATGAAATTGATCAGAAATAAGCATGAAGATCCAAAGCCAAGATGCATGCACAGTAAGAGGCCTCCCTTCCCTGGCCCTTGCCCTGCAGTGCGGGTCCCAACCCCAGGCGACGGATTTGACACCGCCTTAATGCGGGCACCGCAGGCCCGTGAGTCACGACACCCCTCTTCTTGCCTTCCGCCTGCAGATTAGCACCCCAGCGGACACTTTAGCTCATCGTCCCGCTGTCATACCCCTCGAAAGGGGCGTTGGCTTCAAGGTGCCTGGGCCGCCCTGTCACCCGGCCAACGGTAACACACCGACCAAAACCCACAAACCGGGAAGTCAGTGTAGGTAGGGCTGAGAATGTCAAGGCTCACAAGCATCAAAATCATGAGCATGAAAAGACAACACTTATGATTATCAACGGCCTCCCGTACAAAAGGGCTTGCACACTTCAGCAGATACCTGCCAAGCAAGGACTGTGGCCACCCCAGCAGGCACATTAGCCCATTCGTCCTGCTGTCATCTGCCGGCACTGGCAGGTTGGCCCCAAGGCAGCCACATTCCCCAGCGGTGCAAAGACCCTTGCCCCACACCCGGCCAATGGTGTGAGAGGTGCCTGTGTCATGTGCCGGGCACCCCTTCGGTAGGGCCATCACCACGACCCACAGGAACCCAACAGCCTCCCACCAGCACGATACTCCGGTCTATCGGCAAGAGGCCATAGGCACGGGGTGGGCCCTGCCCCCGCACGATATGACCTCGTGCCTCCAGATAAGCAGGGGTGCCAGCGAGCACATTAGCTCATCGTCTCGCTGTCATTCGCATCGGGCTCGTTGCGAGTTGGCCCCAACACCCCATGTGCTTTCTAGCCGGACCTGCACCCCACACGGCGGCCAACCCGTGTGCAGAGATTTGTGAAGAGCCCGAAAATCTCTGTTGGTAGGGAAATCACACCATGCAAACGACAGACTGCCGAGCACCAAAGCATCCATGCCGCATTGCTTTTCCTAGCTACAGCTTTTTGTTGATGCTTCATCGTCATATCTAGCCAGCAAGCTGCTCAAATCAGCATGTTCAGCATGAGATATCTTAAGGCAGCAGCCCCAAAATCTTTTATCCTACCGAGAGCTTGAAGCCCGCTTCAACACTGTGTTTTCGCGCTTGGATAGTGCTGAGACGGATATTGCAGTGTTGCAAAAGACTAAGAGTGTGTCTGGACAACAGGGTGTGGACCTGCTTATGGAGGTGCAATGCCTTGGCAAGGTCCTCAAAGAAGCCCTCGAGCCGCTGAATCGCCTGGAGCACTTGTGTTGGAGGGACCGCTTCACAGAGTACATAGGATCCATGAACCCCCTCTCCCTAAACCTCCAAGCCCCTGAACCCCTAAACCAAAACATGACATGGCATGACATGACTGAAGTAACCCCTAAACCGCAACATGTCAAACCAAAACATGACATGGCATGGCATGAGTGAAGTAACCCCTAAACCACAACATGTCGTGGCATGACATGCATGATCTAAACCCCTAAACGAGAAAGTAACATGGGATGGCATGTATGATCCCTTAAACCCTAAACCCCTAAACCAGAACATGTCGTGGCATGACATGAGTGAAGTAACCCCTAAACCACAACATGTCGTGGCATGACATGCATGATCTAAACCCCTAAAGCAGAAAGTGACATGGGATGGCATGTATGATTCCTTAAACCCCTAAACCCCTAAACCAGAACATGACGTGGCATGACATGAGTGAAGTAACCCCTAAACCACAACATGTCGTGGCATGACATGCATGATCTAAACCCCTAAACCAGAAAGTGACATGGGATGGCATGTATGATTCCTTAAACCCCTAAACCCCTAAACCCCTAAACCAGAACATGTCGTGGCATGACATGAGTGAAGTAACCCCGAAACCACAACATGTCGTGGCATGACATGCATGATCTAAACCCCTAAAGCAGAAAGTAACATGGGGTGGCATGTATGATCCCTTAAACCCCTAAACCAGAACATGTCGTGGCATGACATGCATGATGTGACCCCTAAACCACAACATGTCGTGGTATGGCATGTATGATGCAACCCCTAAACCCCTAAACCAGAACATGACATGACATGGCATGACATGCATGATGTGACCCCTAAACCACAAAATGTCATGCTATGGCATGTATGCTGTGACCCCTAGACCCCTGAAGCAGAATATGCCATGGAATGGCATGTATGATGTGACCCTTGAACCCCTAAACCCCTGAACCAGAACATGATGTGGCATGCCATGCCTGATGTGACATGCATGATGCACTAGCCCGAAACCCTTAAACCTGACCTCTAAACCCGACAATCTCAACAGCCCTAGATCTCGCAACTGTTACTACGAAGCTACAGAACACAACTGGTTGCAATCTGTGTTTAGCTACACAAGCCTGTATTGAAGTCATCTGAAATGATGGTTTTGCCACAAGTTACAGAACGCAACTGGTTGCAATCTGTGTTTTGCCACAGAAACCTCTATTCAAGTCATCTGAATTGATGTTTTTGCCACAAGTTACAGAACGCAACTGGTTGCAATCTGTATTTTGCCACAGAAACCTGTATTCAAGTCATCTGATTTGATGGTTTTGCCACAAGTTACAGAACGCAACTGGTTGCAATCTGGTTTTTGCCACAGAAACCTGTATTCAAGTCATCTGAATTGATGTTTTTGCCACAAGTTACAGAACGCAACTGGTTGCAATCTGTTTTTTGCCACAGAAACCTGTATTCAAGTCATCTGAATTGATGGTTTTGCCACATGTTACAGAACGCAACTGGTTGCAATCTGTTTTTTGCCACAGAAACCTGTATTCAAGTCATCTGAATTGATGTTTTTGCCACAAGTTACAGAACGCAACTGGTTGCAATCTGTATTTTGCCACAGAAACCTGTATTCAAGTCATCTGATTTGCCACAAGTTACAGAACGCAACTGGTTGCAACCTGTTTTTTTGCAGCAGAAACCTGCAACTAAGAATCATCTCAATTCATGGTTGTGTGAGAAAAATACAGAACCCACCCGGTTGCAAGCGAATGCCATGCCTCGTCGTCGGGCGCAAGCAGTGTTGTGCCACCGCAGGTGTAGGGTTTGGGGGTTTAGGGTGTAAAGGTTAGGGCTCTTAAAGGCCTGCAACGACAGGGTTAGAGGCGCTATAGGGTTTAAGGTCAAGGGGTTCAGGGCCTCAGGTTCAGGGTTTATGTGGTTCGGGGTTTCGGGCATAAGGTCCAGGGGTTCAGGGTTACCAGGGCTGAGGTGAAGGTCGATGGCATGTGCAAATTGGGGGCTTGGCAACTATTGCTATGGAGGAGTTTAGCCTTACAATTCAGGATGAGGCATCATGTTCAGAGCTCAGGGGAGTAGGGCTTCGGGGGTTTGGGTTTAGGGTTCAGGGTTAAAGAATTTGGGCATTTCGGGTCTTGCTTCGGGCTTCTGGGCAAGCACTCTAAACCCCAACCCCAAAACCCGAGCCGACCCCCACCAAGGCACCCTGAACAACTCAAGACCTGCATAAAGCCCCACTACCTGCCTAAGCCAAGAGGGGGCTTGTTCAACCCCCACCAAGGCACCCTGAACAACTCAACACCTGCAAAAAACCACACTACCTGCCTAAGCCAAGAGGGGGCTTGTTCAACCCCCACCAAGGCACCCTGAAAAACTCCAGCACCTGCCTAAAAACCCCACTACTTGCCTAAGCCAAGAGGGGGCTTGTTCAACCCCCACCAAGGCACCCTGAATAACCCTATCACCCCACTAAGCCAAGAGGGGTCTTGTTCAACCCCCACCGAGGCACCCTGAATGACCCCGAAGACTAATATCCCTGCACCCAAAACCATCTAAGCCCTAGCAACCAAAGAGTTTAAGACTTGGGATTTAGGGAGTCGGCTTAGGGGTTAAGAGTTTAGGGTCGTGTTCATAGCTGCTGCAAAACTGTTCCATGAGTGTGATGTGTGGTGTTAAAAAACGGTTTCCCATGTGATTTGCTGACAACAAGTTTGATTTGGCAAAACGACAGTTGAGCACATCAGAGGAAAACATGCAAAACATTTAAAATATGCACAAATATTTCGGTGTATGTGTGTGCCCAAAGCATGAAAACATGTGTGTTGGCTCCACAAAACTCAGCTTCAAAGCATGACATAATTGGTGTTTTTTGTGTTTTTTTTGCTTTCTTTCCACGGCAGGACTCGGAGGGTGAAACACCCAATCGGAAATGAAAACCCCAAATGACACGATAGTGGCTTAAGCCTCAGTGACTGCCTTCATCCGTTGTGCATTCGGAATTTGGCGGCTGGGGGTTAAAATGTTTGCCTTGGTCTGGAGTTTTTATTTTGACGATTTTCTATCGGCTTGCAAGCCTGAGGAGCGTCGACATGTGGAGGTCGTCATCAGCACGCTTTTCAGGATTCTAGGTTGGGATCTTTCGCTAGATAAACTTCTGCCCTATGACGTGTGCTGCAAAGTCCTTGGAATCAAGATCGACGTGGCGGAAGCTCGCCTGGGACTCTTCAAGTTGGCGAACACCGAAAAACGTGTGCTGGAGTTAACCGCTGCCTTGGACGAGGTCTTGTTAGCTGACAGGTTGTCGCATTCCGACTGTGAGAGACTTCGAGGTAGGCTGCAGTTTGCTTCCGGCCAGTTGTTCGGTCGAAGGGCGAAGGTTGCTCTGCACCAGCTTAGCCGGCATCATGGAGGTCGGTTGAGCGAGGCCACTTCTGAGGCGTGTCGCTTCTTGAGGCGTTTGGTTTCGTCAAACCAGAGCCGCTTGATTAGTCGACAACTTGGAAATGTCGTGCATGTGTATGTGGATGCATCCTTCAGCGATGAGGGCAAGCTTTGTGGCATCGGGGGCATGGCTTATGACCATAAAGGCTCCTTGCTCCAATGGTTCGGTGAAAACCTTGATGCTTCGCTTGTTTCCCAAGTCATGACGTCCTTTGAGCGTGTCAAAGAGACCGTCATCTTTGAGCTGGAGGCTTTGGCGGTATATGTTGCGCTGAAGTGTTTCTTCAAAGCTCTTAAGCGCAAGAATGTGGTTGTGTTCACCGACAACGAAGGTGTTCACGGCGCCTTCGTGAAGTGCTGGACTGTGAGTCAGTTTGCAACGCATGTCATCGATGCGGTATGTGAGATTGAAGAAAGCCTTGGCTTTATGATTTGGTACGATCGAGTTCCATCTGCAAGTAATCCTTCGGATCCGCTTTCAAGAGGAGTGTGGAATCTGCCGACACCCGTGCGTGTTAGGCCTGCGGCGAAGTTCTTTGAGAACCTTCTTGAAAAGTCGAAGTCACGACTGAAGTGATTTGCACAAGTGGTGCGGCGGCAAGTAGTTTGGGCGCTCTTAGTGCCAAGGACTGGGGCAGGGCAAGGCACTGCGATGCCCCAATCACGAGAAAAGGATGAGCCGCTGCGTGAGCCGAATTTTTATTAGTTGTGAAGTATATATTCGGATGAAGAATGACATATCCCGATTTTTTATATGTATATTCTTTTGTATATATGGAATGTGGAACGCCCGGTTGACACATAAAGGGAAAATAAGACGCAACTCCGCGAACAGCGGATGAAGCTTTATTTTCCCCTGTGTCAAAAATTTTGGTTTGTCAAACAAACTCAAAATTTAGGGCGTGAGTTTTTGTCAAAGTTTTCTCAACCCATGACATGACAGTTCATGTTTGAGGAATCTCAATGAGTCTTTGCTATGCCGTCAGTTGGCTCCACAGGGTGGTGGGAGGGTAAGAAAAAATTTCCGGCATAAGTCCGGAAAAAAGTTTTGTCCCACCCAGCCCGCCCTGGTTGTTTCCTGCACAAGTTGTGCTGCGAAGTTCGCGATGATGCAAGTGGCATCCTTCTTTTAACAATACCTCTTGTACAAATGGAACTTGGCGATGTTGTTGAACTGAACAAAGAGCAAGCGCCCTGGGCCCGCGCCCAGGGCAAGGCACTGCGATGCCCCAATCACGAGAAAAGGGTGAGCCGCTGCGTGAGCCGAATTTTTATTAGTTGTGAAGTATATATTCGGATGAAGAATGACATATCCCGATTTTTTATATGTATATTCTTTTGTATATATGGCATGTGGAACGCCCGGTTGACACATAAAGGGAAAATAAATGCTGAGGATTCAAAGGTGTGGGTTTCAGGGATCGCCCAGTATGTTCAGAAGGCTTCTGGCCCTAGCAGGTTTTGGGTTCCAGTTTAATTTTATGTGGGGGCATCATTACATCATCATATCACAGTAACATGTGAATGTTACTGTGATATAATGATGTAATGGTGTAACAAGCATGTATAGTGTGATGTACATGAACTTATCGTCATCTATAAGTATAATATATCGATCGTCATTTGAGGATAGCAATATATAGTATATACTCATATATAAAATATATATATATATATATATATATATATATTAATATACATATATATATATGTACTAAAACCTTAAAAAGGATTAGTATCATAGTCTTATATATATATATATATATGTATATATATATATATATATATATGTATATATATATATATATATATAATGGACGTATATATATATATACATATATAGATAAACACCCTTACCTCGTAGAACCTCTATACTTTGGATCTGTGTTAACCCTGACAGAAACCCAAATCCTCTAACCCTGAAGCTTGAAACCCTGAAGCAAAACCCTCAGGTGTCTTGCTGCATGTGCTGCAGATACTATGTGTCCGGGCCACAGGTGCAACAGTGATATGCTGCATCGTTTTGTCACAGCATGATAAACAAATGCATCAAAACTCACTTTCGATTTTGTGGCTCCAGATCAAAAATAGTTTAAATCACTGGAGCCTTTTGTACAGTTGCCCTTTTGGCATCATGGCCCCAAAGAATAAGGCCAAGGCTGCTCCGAAGACGGAGCCGAAAGCTAAGAGGGCCAAGTCCGGTGCCTTGGTGATTGGAGATGACCCCACACCGGTGGAGATGAAAGCCAGCATTCAGAGGATGCTGAATCTTGTGAAGTACAAAGCCGACCCCGTGAGAAACAAGAGTGGGGAGTGCCAGAGCGAAGCCCAGCAAGTGCTGGAGGCCGGGTTGCAATTCTCCATTTGCTATGCATTACATTTTTTTTGTGGGTATTGCATGTACCAGGCCTACCGGCAGATCGCCGACTCGACTTGAAGTGGGTGGGCCAGTACACCAAGAAGGTTGTGAAGGAGGAAGCCGAGGAGGATGTCTCTATCAAGGGCATGATGACAGCGACTCTTAGATTTTATTTTACATAGGTTGCTTGGTCATTTTGTTTTTAATGTTTTGTTTTGCAATGCCGCTGAGGTCGCGAATTTTTGACCTGAATGGCCTCAAGATCAGCGACGTCCCAGAGAAGAGGCAGAAGGAGTTGCTGGAGGGTTTGCTCCAGGAATCCGAGGATTTCTGGGGGCACGAGAGGAACCTGGTGAAGCACAAGATGCCCGAGCTCTGCCGGTACTTTTACCGGACCTTGGTGGAAAGCAAAGATGCAACCCGATCGACCGAGTCAGGCACCTTCGAAATGAGTGCTAGCCTAGCAGCGAAGGAGATGAAAAGCCTGCAGAACACCAAGGGTGAGGTGAAGTTGGAGCACCCCGAGCGGACCGAGCTGAGCAACTTGAGCAAAGTGGCCAACAGTGCAGTCAAGAGCCTGGATGCCAAGCATGGAGAGTTGAGCTCGGAATGCATTGCTCTCGAGAATTGCCCCAAGCTCGCTAGCAAAGCGCCGGAGGTCCGGGTTACCCTGGATGCTCTGAAGAAGTTTGTGGAGGATCTTCGAAAGATCCAGGTCCTGCTGGGTCGCAAGCTTCCCACGATGGACGAGGCAGCCTGCAAGAACGAGAAAGCCGACATGGAGCAGTGGAATCGCAATGCCAATGAGCATCTTGACAATGTGAAGTTGTTGCTGAAGAAGGTTAAGGGCTGGCAGGCCTAGGATCCATCGAGCATGGATCTGGATATCATGCAAGCAGCATTTTGCTGCAGTTTTGCCAAAGCAGCTTTGAGGCGATCCACGGCAGGCGAACTTTAAAAAAACAGTGCTTTGCAGCCGCGAATAGCATGCACTGCATAGTGTTTTTCAAGCTTTTGCTGACTGTTTTCTGCTTGCAGCCAAGGTCGATCTTCTCGAGCTGCAGACAGGGCCCTTTGCATGCAAAAGGGCGAGTGCAGCAGCAGCTCGCAGACTTCAGCCGACAACTGTGCTAGCTTGCTGTGCAGGGTATAGGTGCTCAAGTTTCTGAAGTTTGTTTCACTTCTGGAGCTGCATGTGAAGCCATGTACTCCAAGAACAGTCGTGGTTACAATGAGGAAGACGTGCCTGAGAAGAAAAGGTTTCGGGCCAATCTTTCGGATGCTTTTTTGCCTGGACAGATCACAGCTGCCAGGACAGCTTCCCTTTTCAAGGATGCTCAATCTTCTGGTGCCAGTGGTGTGGACGACTTGGCCGCTGTACAAGACAAGAATGCAGCCAGAAGCCTAAGAAGGAAAATGTTGAAGGGGTCCCACTGGCCAGACTGCTACTATGCCGACATAGAGCTGCATGATCCCAAGCTGCAGGAGAACCACCAGGTCTCCTTGCCGTTTTTGCTTCCCCATGAAATTCTGGGGAAGCTTTTTGAATTTGGTGACTCAGCCTGGATCCTGAGCCAGGATGTGCTGCAAGAGGATGCTGAGCTGATTGAGAAGTTTTCTTTGTCGTGCCAGCCAGCGAGAGATCCAGCGACAATTCTGCCACTGGGGCTCTGGAATGAAGGGGTGCCTTGCAATTGGGACAGGTCCCAAAGCTTGGAAGTTATAGCTCTAAGTTTCCCATCCATTCCTGGCCTTCGAGTGCCGCTGTTCTGTCTGAAGAAGATGTTTGAAGCCAAGAAGTGTACCATGGATGCAGCCATGAAGGTTTTGGTGTGGAGTTTCGAGCAGCTGGCTCTTGGAAGGTATCCTTCTCGAAGGCATGATGGCAGCCCCTTCGATTTACGGGTCGACAAGGCACGTCTTCGTCTAGCTGGGTCAGATTTGCCAGTTGCATGTTTGACACAAATCAGGGGCGACTGGAAAATGTTCAAGGATACCCTTTCCCTGCCTGCACACAACGAAAACAATGGTTGCTGCTGGCTTTGTCCCATGACACCTGATAAAGTGCACGAGGTGGATTTGCAGGCCTCCTGGAGACATCAATATTTTGATCAGGAGGCCTTTATCATGAGGTGCTGGGAGGAGCACAGGTTCATGAGTGCTGTGTGGCAGTTTCCAAATTTTTGTCTCAAGGTCATCAGGTTGGATTGGCTGCATATTATGGATTTGGGTTGTGCTGCCGATGCTGCTGGGAATATTCTGTACCACCTGCAAAGCAAGATGCCCGGTTCCAATATTACCAAGCGAACTGGGGAGCTCTACAAAGAGATTTCGCAGGAGTACAAGAACCAGGGTGTCGCATCCGATCGACTGGCCACATTGACAGAGACCATGTATCGCAAGGAAGCTGGAAAAGCTCCAAGGCTCAAAGCCAAAGGTGCAGAAACCAGAAAGTTGATACCTATTTTGGATGCTGTGTGCCGAAAGTTTTTGGACAGCTCAGGGGATCTGGATTCGGCAGTTTTGGCTTGCATCTCTTTGCTTTTGGCATGCTATGCTGCTCTGGATGTCGAGCCCTACGACCCCAGCCTCATGGAGCGAGAGGTCAGAAGGTTTGCTTTGCAGTATGTGTCTTTGAGGGATCACTTTGGTGACAATATCGCCTGGCGAGTTAAACCGAAGCTTCACCTCCTCCTGCACCTTTCGCAGAGCCCTACATGTCCAAAGGACATCTGGTGCTATAGAGATGAAGATTTCGGAGGAGCTACTGCAGCCATGGTAAGTGCCAAAGGTGGCCACAACACTCCGGGAAACTCTTCCCAGCTTGTCCTGGACAAGTTCAAAGCCAGAAACACCCTGCCTGTGCTAGCTGCTTGAAAATGATCGAGCGAGTGATCGACTGCATGCTTTGATTGATAGGATTTAGGATAGGGTTAACGGCAATTTTCTGGAGCCTGCCTCCAGCAAAATCTGTCAAACTTGTTGTTTTAATTGAAAGCTGTCAGCCTTAATTAAGAGACGTACTTTTCATGTGTATTTAAAGCTGAAAGCTTTAAATTTTCATTAAAACAGCTTTTATAATGTTTAAATAAAGGTTATAAGCTTTAAAAAGAGTTTAAAGCTTTATATAAGCATGAGGTTTACGCCTGATAGGGAAACTTAAGCATGTCACCTTATTTAAAGCTTATTGGAGCTTCAGGGACCGCAGTAGCGGCTGCGTGCCCGATTTGCCTCCTTGCGCCTTCGTCGGAGCCTGAGGCTGCAGACACTGCTTTTCCGTGCTGCAATGCCTTTACGCATCTCGCCTGCCTTGTGCGATGCGCACACGCACATGGTACGTGCCCTAATTGCCGAGCTGCCATAGACTGACCATCTCCCGCGCGAGCCGGG
The DNA here is from genome assembly GCA_905221615.1 of Symbiodinium sp. CCMP2592. Lineage (NCBI taxonomy): Eukaryota > Dinophyceae > Suessiales > Symbiodiniaceae > Symbiodinium > Symbiodinium sp. CCMP2592. Next base: position 16,588 of record CAJNDT010000598.1, read on the forward strand.
AATCGCCGCGCGGTGCCAAGCGCTTGGCATCGATATGCTCCCCGCTGATGGCCCCGCGCCCGACACAACTGTCGCCGTTGTGCGCGACTACTCCGTGCGCACCTTCTCACGGGCGGATGCGGCCGAGCCGCGTGAACCCGCACTTATCCGGGCTACATGCTGCAATCGCCTCGCAGGGCCCGCGCTCGACTTCATTGAATTGCCCGACGCCCGCATGCACTGGGCCCCGCTTCCTCGCAGAGGAACGCATGGCATTGAGGCCTGGCACCCGCAATGGTTGTGCATGCGGTGCCACAACGAGCTGCCGTTCGAGAGCGTTCGCATCCCGAGTCCAACGGCCACGTGCCCTGTGTGTGTCACGCCCATGCTTTGGGAGGTGGACGTCGCAAGGCATCACGAACGGTGGGTCTGCAGCCGTTGCCCGTTTGCGCATGCAGCAAGGCCGTTCGCCCCAGCATGCCACGCACCCGACGTAGCCAACCAACAGCCCGCCAATCCCCCTGCACAGGGAGATGAGCACGGCGCTGCGCCAGCGCCAGCGCCTGCGCTGTTCCAGTACACAACTAGTGGTCCCCCGCCCCTACCCCTGCGCGAAGGCACCAACTCTGCATTGTACGTGCCTTTGCTACTTGACGCGGCAGGCCTGCTCACGGCACAGGCTGGGCACAGGCGCAGCTCGCCTGGCGCTCACGCGCTCCCATCAGCGAGTGGTGGCCTGCCGATGCCTGCCGCGGTCGAGGCGCTGCGGGCTCGCCCCTTCATCCCTGTCGACGAGCTCACACAAGCATTTGAGCACGTTGCTCTCGCTTTCGCGCCCCCGGTCCTGCAATCGCCCTCGGTTCAACGTTTCCGGGTCTGGGCCGGAGCACGAGCTGGTCAAGTCGCCTCCCTGTCCGATGTGTTGCGCGCAATAGCCGTTGCACCCGAGGGCCACTACGTCGCTGCGCCACTGCAAGAAGCGTTGCTTATACCCTGTTACTTGGCCCGCCGGCCGTCGCCACCCTCGCACGCCTCATTGAGACGCTTCGTGCCCGGCCTCCTGACGCACCTGACCCGCCCCCACAGATCCATCCCGGCGCTTCTGCCGACGCTGCTGCGCCTGCAGCCCTGCGCCAGCGGAGTGACGTGACGCCTCCCCCGCCCACAGCACCTACTTGGCGCGCAGACCCGCAAGTCGTGACAGAGCCTGCCGTCTGCCCTGCAGTGCCGAATCCGCAGGGGGCGTTGCCGGACCCGCTAGCCGGCTCTGCGCCGCCCGGTGTCGTGCACCCCGCAGAGCCTGCCCACGAGCACGGCGACCCCGACGCGGCGCGGGCTGCTAACACCGACACCAGCTTAGCCAGGCTCGCCGCTCAAGCAGCATCACGCTCCCGTGCTGGCGGCCGAGGCCGGCGTGGCGGACGCGGACGCGGGCGCGGACGCCGGCTGGTTGAAAACGAAGGTCCAGCTCCCGCGCCCGAAGCAGACGCTGCTGCGGACGGCCCTACCCTCAATCGCGAAGGCACTGCCGCGCAACGCCGAGTCGCCGCGGCAGAAGATGGCATGCGCCTTGGCTTAGCGGCCTTGGATGACGTTTGCCTCGAGGACATTTTCCGCTGCCGCACTCTCACCCTTCAAGCCGTCCCCGCCCGCTTACGCGGGGCCCTCCGTACGGCCATGCGGACAGGGCTCGAGCTAGTCTCTGAGCGAACATCACCGCAGCAGGAGCTCCGAGGCTGGAAACTTTTCCTTCTGGCTCCGCGCATGCTTCTCCACCGTGCCGCGGGCCAGACGCGCATCCCCCCTGCGGAACTGGCACTGCGGTGCGAGGCGTTTGCGCGTGGAGAGTGGTTGACTCTCCTTCATGCTGCTGCCCGCACTGCCGAAGCCCCACACCTCGCGGCAGCGCGCTCTGCCGCCCAGGACGTCGAAGCCAGAGCCCACCGCGCTGCAGCTTTGGTACACCTCGGGGAGTTGTCTGCTGCAGGGCGCGCCCTCACCGCAGAGCCCCTCGCCCCTGCCACCAACGCGACTCTCGCCGAGCTCCGGGATCCTATGCGGCGCCCGCCCGAACCGTACGGTCCCCTACCATGCGAGGTCACCAGCTATCAGCCCCCCGAGCCATGCCCGTTCCCGCTGCCTGCCTTCCTCGCCGGCCTGCGGAAAGCGAGGCGTGGAGCTGCGGCTGGCCCCTGAGGAGCCACCAACGAGCACCTTCGCATCCTCTTAGACGACGAGGTCGATAGCCAACTCCTGCACTGCGCCGCGCAGCGCCTTGCACAAGCCGATGTGCCCGCTGCGGCCCTGGCTGCACTCCGCGTCGGAAGAATCGTCGCTCTGCAGAAGCCGGATGGACGCGGCATCCGCGCCCTTGTGATAGGCGACGTCCTGCGGCGACTTGTAGGGCGGGTGCTCGCGCAAGCCTTCGCGCTGCGACTCGAGACGGCGTGCCTGCCGTACCAATACGGGCTCAGCACTCGTGCTGGCGCTGAGGCTTCGCCACGCGTCCTGAGGGCTGCAACTGAAGTCGACCCCCGTGCAACAATTCTGTCCGTCGACGCGGTTGGCGCCTATGATCACGTATCCCGGCAGGCAATGCTTGCAGCCCTGCATGCCCGCCCCCGTATGCTCGGCAGTTCTACGGTGACGCCAGCACCTACACATGGACTGATGGGCAAGGGGCTTCCCACAGCATCGTGCAAGCTGAGGGCGGAGAACAAGGAGATCCGCTGATGCCCGCCCTGTTCTCGCTTGCGCAGCACCCCGCGCTTGAAGAGGTACAGGGGCAGCTGCGAGACGGGGAGGCCATCTTTGCGTATCTCGACGACACATACATCGTCGCCACCCCCGAGCGCATCCACGAGCTGTACTTAGCATACCAGCGCGCGTTGTGGGCCCACGCGCGCATCGCGCTCAACAGTCGCAAAACGCGCGTTTGGAACGCGGCGGGCGAGGAGCCACCGGGCATTGCAGCGCTGCAGGGCGACGCTGACAATGCCGTGTGGGTCGGAGATTGGACGCTCCCGCCTACCCATCCGGGGCTCACTGTTCTCGGCACGCCTTTTGGCAGCGACGCCTACGTCCAGCAGCGCTTGGCCTTGAAACGAGAAGAGCACGACCGCCTCCTGCAGCGCATCCCGTCTGTTCAAGACTTACAGGCAGCCTGGCTACTATTGCACTACTGTGCAGTTCCATGGGCAAATTACCTTCTGCGTTCCCTGCCCCCAGCCGCGACAGCAGCCTATGCTTCCTCACATGACGCAGCCGTGAGCAGCTGCCTATCAGCGCTCTTGGGCCTTGCGGACGAACCGCTGCCCCCCCAACCAGCACGAGCAGCACGGCTCGCGCTGCGGTTTGGCGGACTCGGTCTGCGCGCAGCTGACGACGACCGTCACGCAGCCTACTGGGCTTCCTGGATGGACACCCTGCCGGTCATCCACGCCCGAGTCCCCTCAGCTGCGGAGCGCCTGCTCGCAGCCTTGCGCGACAACAGAGCTGCGCGGCTGCCTTCGCTCTTGGCTGCAGCCCAGGCAGCGGCTTACTTGACCACCCAGGGCTACGCAGTGCCGTCATGGGACGAGGCCATTTCCACTGTGCCAAGCCCGCAGTCCCGACACGACGAGCCTGCAGACCTCCTGCGCGGATGGCAGCGCAGAGCTTCCCACGCTTGCGATGAGCGCGCGCTCGAAACTCATTTTGCTGATTTGTCCCCTGCGTCCCGGGCGCTGCTGCTCTCTCAAGCTGGTCCTCACGCGGCCCGAGCCTTCACGGTATTGCCCACGTCGGATGATGTTGCAATACCCGACTCACACTTCCGCGTCCTGCTCTTACGCCGTGTGCGCCTGCCCCTCCCGTTCGGCCCGCGCAGCTGCTCCTGCCACGGCGTGCTTGATGCGTACGGAGACCATCGAGCTGCATGCTCCACATCAGGCGTGCTCGCCTCCCGCGCACTGCCCCTCGAACGGGCCATCGCCCGCGTCTGCCCAGAAGCCGGGGCGTGTGTCGGGCGCAACGTCGCGCTGGCCGCCATGAACATCGATGTGCCGGTCCATGACGCGAGGCGCATCGAGGTCGTCTGCAACGGCCTCCCGCTTTGGCACGGCGCACAACTTGCCGTTGACACGACGCTCGTCAGCCCAGTGACCCGAGATGGCCGCCCGCATGACGGCGCTGAACGCCACCCGGGTTGGGCCGTCCGCGGTGCTGCGCGGCGCAAACGCAGGCAGACGTACCCCGAGATCGACCGCAGCCGACGCTGTCGCCTCGTCGTTTTCGGACTCGAGGTGGGTGGACGTTGGGCTGAGGAAGCTGCCACCTTTGTTCGCCTCCTCGCCCGGGCGCGGGCCGCAGGTGCCCCCGCCGCGTTGCGCAGCACCGCCCAAGCCGCCTGGGTTCTCCGCTGGAGTGGACTCATCTCCGCTGCGGCGCAACGTGCGCTCGCTGCCACTTTCCTTGAGCTACCCCTTCAGTCGGAGCTTGGTGCTGCTGGCCCGCCACCAGCTTTGCACGAGCTTCTCGCAGACGCCCGTTGGCAGGAGGCTCCTGAGCCAAGCCGCCTCCCTGCCCGTGCGTGAGTCGCGAGTTGCTGCCGTAGGCTGCAGTGGGCACCGGGACCCGGACCTCTGTCACGTGCCGTAGCAAAAGGTGCGTGTAAAAAAAAAAAAAAAATCCCCTTCGTGCAAGCATGTCACCATGCAGCCAATTTCGGCTGTAAGGCTGGTATGCGCGGCTTTACGGGGGACTTGAAGGAGGCTTAAGAAAGCTGCTGCCCGCTCAAGAGGCCCGCCACGGGAGCGCAGCACCCCAGAGCGCGGGCATGCCGCAACATGGTCACCGAGAGCATCCAAGCCACGACGGCAGCGGCAAGCTGCAGGTGTGAGGGGCAGCGGCATACGCAGTCGCCGGAGAAGCAGCGCCCTAAAGAGGGGCGACGGCAGGCAGAGCTCCTGCGAAGTGGGGCGGTCTGTGAAGACACGCGCGCGTATGGGCCAGCTTGAAAATCAAGCATGGCAACGGATGCTGGGTCGAGCTCGCGTCGGAGGGCTCTGTCACCGAAGTCGTCAAGAGCACGAGATGGTGAACGCTGCCAACCACGAGTGGCGTCGACGCCTGGGTCATCATGCGTCATGCTGTGGGGGAGGAGTCTGGCGTGCGCGACAACTCCTGCCATGCGGGCAGTTCAAAACCTGCAGCGGACAAGGAGTGGCCGGCCAAGCGAATGGAATCCAGGGCAATTGGTAGCGAGTCGCTGCTCGCCAAGGATGCGCGCAGACGTTCAACGAAAGTGGGCTCACGGCGTGCAAAGAGTTGGAGGCAGTCTGCCCAAGAAGCCCAATACGCGGCTGACGCCTGACTCGTGCCGGACGGCACTGCGGAGACCCAAGCCGCCGTGCCGCAGCGCAAGCTGGGCCCGGCGGCGGCGGCGAGAGGTGGCAGAGAGTCACAGTCGGCACTTCATCAGCGTTGTGAAGCTAGGTTTTCGCAGTATTTGAGACAAGAAAATCATCTAATTCACATCAAGCCAGCCAGCGCCCGGGCAACCTCCTCCCCGCGCCGGGAAACAATTTTCCCGGCGCCAGGAGAACCTACACATTTTTCTTCGATAGTGCAATGAATGTGACTCGTACTGAAAGTCATTCAAAGTTTATCCTTGAGCAAGCAAACTTGTCAAGATAAAGTTGCCCGGCGTTGGGCGGTATTTTCAATCAGCGCCAAAACAAACATTTTCTAGCACCAAAAAATTGTGTGAAAACCAATTTTCCGACGCCGAAACATGTAACAAGTTTCGTCGGCGCCGGGATGTTCTTGCAAGAACCAAAAGCTTTTTCTGTTGAGTAAAAATATTAATGTGTTGGCAGGGTACGGCGACGGGCTAACCTTTCTCCGGCGCCGGGAACCAGCTTTCCCCGGCGCCGGGGGACAGCTATCCCCGGCGCCGGGAAAGAACATACCCCGGCGCCCGGCGCCGGAGAAAACTCTGCACACGTCAGCGCTGGGAATCTAAGTTTCGAACTATTTTATATGTGAATGCGCAGGCCGAATTGCTTGGCAGCGAACGCCTATATGCATTCTTAGATGATTCTGACGTGCGACCCCGAGCGCGTTCGCGCAGCACCGGTGTGGAATGCAGCGGGCGATGAGCCCCCTAGGCTCTCGGAATGGTTGCCGCCCGCCCGAGATGGCCGGCCAGTGTGGGTTGGGGACCCTGCACTCCCTCCGGACCAACGGGGCATCCACGTGCTTGGCACCCTCATTGGGCATGACACCTTCCAAAAAGCGGCACTGCTGGCCAAACAGTGCCAGCATGACTCGCTCCTGGACAAGCTGCCGGGCCTCCCAGACCTCCAGACAGCCCGGCTGCTTCTCCTCATGTGCGCAAACCCCTGCAGCAACTATTTGCTCCGGACCGATCATGGGCTGCCTAGGCGAACTCCTTGGAAGCGACGGGCCATTGCACTTCGACGATCAGGCACTGCAACGCGCCATGCTGCCGCTACGACTCGGCGGGCTGGGTCTCCGCTCGGCCGTGGCCGGCCGCTGCGCAGCTTATTGGGCTTCGTTGGCAGACACATTGCCCACGTTGCAAAACCGAGCTCCGGAGCTGGTGGCTGCTGCGTACCACCCCGCCGGGAGTGCCGGCGCGGTGCCTGCCACAAGCAGCGTTGCCGAGCTGCTGCAAGCAACCACACGCCTGAGCGAGGCGGGCTACGCAGCACCGGGATGGGGCGTGCTCTCGGCCGGCGGGGAACCACCGTGGGAGCCTGCTGAGCGCGACCGAGGCTGGTAGCGAGCTGCGGCTGCCTGTTTGTACATCTGCGTGCGCGAGCCTTTATTCTGACCTTCATCCGGCTTGACGCCTCCCCTTTTGTTGCGGCATCCTCTCCAGCCCCTGCCAGTCGCGCCTCGCACCTGCAGGTGCGGTGGTGTTTGGATCCGTAGGCGACCACCGAGCAGCCTGCCCCAAAGCCGGAGTGCTGGCGCTCGGGGTGCGCCGTTTGAGTGGGCAGCAGCGCGCTAGCCGCTAGCCTCCAATGTCCTGATTCGGGACATGAATCTGGATGCACCTGCCACGAACGCGCGCCGCATCGAGGTGCTGGCGAATGGCCTGCTGCTGTGGGCGGGAGCACAAGCCGCCGTCGACACCACTTTGGTTTCGCCGGTGACACGCGATGGCGCACCGCGTCCCGGTGCTGACCGCAAGGCTGGGAGCGCGGTCTCACCGGCGGCCACTCGGAAACGGCGGGACACGTACCGAGAACTGGACATTGCCGCTGGCTGGCGTCGATGCAGGCACTGGCGCCGAACCACGGGAGACCTCCTAGCGGACGCGCGCGGCAACCACGATGTGCCCAGCAGCCACCTGCCGGCCCCCACCGGTGAGCGCTGCTAGCCGCTGGCCAGATTAAAGCACAATGGGCAGACGGAAAAGTCCGCTGATGTCCGCTGGAAAAAAAGGAAGAATCACCCACATCAAATCAAACCAGCCGGCGCCCGGCTAACCTTTCCCCGACGCCGTGAAACAGCTTTCGCAGCGCCGGGACACAGCTTTCCCCGGCCCTGCGAAAACCTTCGCTGGTGGAACGAATGTTACTCGTATTCAAAACTGTCCTTAAAATCAAACAAACTTGCCGGCCGGCGCCGGGCTGACCGTTCCCCGGCGCCGGAAAGATGCAAAAGAAATCAAAAGAACACCTTCCCGGCGCCGGGGCACGACTTTTTTCGGCGCCGGGAAAGCCAGGAAAGTATTTGCATGACACCTATCAATTCATCGGCGCTGAAAAGTAGGTCTCCGCGCTGTTGAATATCAGAAATTTCCAGTTCAAATCTAACCGGCTGGCGCCGGGCTAACCCTTCCCAAACGCCGGCCTTGCTCCGGAACCCCGCTCCGGAACAATTTGCTCCGGAAACCCGGAACCTCTCCGGAGCTTTGCTCCGGAACCTCCGGAACCTCTTCGGAACCTTGGCTCCGGAACCTTGTCCGGAATCTGGCTCCGGTACCTCTCCATAACCTTGCTCCAGAACCTTTCCGCAACCTCTCCGGAACCTGTCCGGAACTTCGCTCTTGAACCTCTTTGGAACTTCGCTCCCGAACCTTGCTCGGGAACCTTGCTCATTGCTCCGGAACCTATCCGGAACCTCCAGAACCGGAACCTCACTCCAGAACCTCTCCAGAATCTTGCTCTGGAACCTCTCCGGCACTTCGCTCAGGAACCTGTGTGGGACCTGGCTCCGGAACCTCTCCGGAACCTTGCTCCGGAACCCTTCTGGAATCTCGTTCCGGAACCTCGCTCCGGAACCTCTTCAAAACTCTCTAAAGCTGTTGGTGAATTAGTGAAGGTCCAGTCGCAGAACGAAGTCCTTGAAGGACCTGAGGCGAGTGGCCGTGCACTTCAGCGGCCAGCAGCTATCAGTTGCGGCGGGGCAGGCTTTGAAGAACACATTCGTTTTCTGCAGCTGAGGAGCTTGCATGCCAGGGCACGTCATTGCGTGGGCCGTCGGCTCCAAAGTTTTGCCACTCGCATTGCGACGTGCTGCTTGGCATTTGCCGGATGTGCTGAGGAGCATTTGTGCCAGGGATAAACCCCCCCCCAGGAGAAGCTGTGCATATGGATACCGGAAAGCAAACGTTCCCGCCCCATCAACCTGGCAGCACGAAAGCCTACTGCCCAGTCGGTGGGCCTGGCAATTCTGTCTGCCCGGCGGTGCCTAGAGAGCACTAAAATGCTAGCCGGGTGGAGTTCATATTGGTCTCTGAGAGTGGAATGCCTATCAAACAAGTTGATTTATATAAATATTATATAAAAATATAATCAAAAAGAAATTAAGTCACAATAGAGGGCGAAATGCCTGCAAAACACAGCACCTCGGCACCACCGACCTCTGGAACCGAACGATGCCTGCTGAAGGTTCTACATAAAGAAAACAGTGCGGAAACATAGCAGACAGCAAAAAAGAAAGAAAGCAAGAGGACAATGAAGAAGGAACGAAATATGAAATGAAACAAATAGATAAAGAGAGATATGAAAATGTAGACAGACAGCAGAGAAAGAAAGATAGACAAACAGAAACAGCCAGAATGAAATGCATGCTAAGACGCAGAAGCAAGAGGATGAAGAAATGAGAAGGAAAGCAGCACAAAATAGTAAATCCAGAAAATCGCGAAGAGAAAAGAGCGAGCACGGCAAGATATAAAGAAAGACAGAAAGAAAGAGATGCAAACATAAAAGAATATATTGTGAACACCTCGTAGCGCAGCTATGGTAGAAATACACGAGCAGCAATAGTACTAGTGAAACAAAATATATCGTCGTACAAATAATAGTAATAATAACACTAATAGCAGCACGAACATTCATAAGAGCAACTCTGGTACGGTATTTTTGTTTGTGCATGCGGCCAACGTTTTCTGACAACTTGTGTTTGCCATATGCAGCAATTCGGCAGCGATACAACCTCCAGGGTGTGCAGGCTTCGGTTCTCAAGGTCAACGCAGCAGGTTCGTGAGCAACATGCGCAGGGTTTTTCGCATGCTGGAACTTGCGCCTTTTGACGGACGGAGTCAAGAAAACGATATGTCATCACCATGTTTGCAGCCTTGCAGCAAGGGAATGTTGTGCGGCTGTGCCCCCCCCAACCCGCCTGCATTTTCAAGTCCATTCACGCTTGCAATTAAAAGGAAGCATCATGTCGTCACCATGTTTGTATAAAGGAAGTTTGCGCGGATCATTTGGTTTGCACATGGGGGGGCAGCCCCCCGGTATTTTGAATCCATCCGTGTTTGCAAAAGAGGAAAGGGCATCATGTCATCACCATGTTTTCAATAAGCCAAAGTTGTGCGAATCGCCTTGTTTGCACATGGCAGGCTAAACTCCAAGCGAATCCGAGGATCCTGATCCAACAGCGCCCGTTGTTACGGGATCGTGCCCCCGAACCCTTTGAGGCTGTTGACCTTTGCTTAACCTTCAAGAGGGTCCGAAGATGGAAAACCGATGACACTTATGAGGATGGCGACCCCGAAGCCCACAAGCCTTGTAACTGTTGACTCCTTGCAAATTCCGACAGACTTTGAGGGTCCCTAAGCCACGACAGTGCGAGGATCGCGACCCCGACCCCAATGATCCCTGTGACTGTTGACACTTTGCAAACTCCGAAAGGCTCCAAGGGTCTAAGAGCGACGACAGTTTCAGGGATGGCGACTCCGACCGCACAATCTCTGTGACTGTGCACATTTGGCAGGTGGAGCATTTTCTGATTACAACTTTTGTTTATCATCTTTTTTTGATAGGTCACCCCCTGAGAGTCTTGGAGATGTCAATCCTTGGACCCCTAGGTCCAAAAGCTCAGCTCCGGCGCCTGCATCCAGAACATGCAATAGGATCCATGAAGACGGCAAAAGTTGAAATGTTTGTTCAGGCTGTGCTGTTTGGCCGCGGCCAGGGCACAGAATGCAAAACCGTTTGATTTGCCAGATTTTTGTGTTGTTGCGCACGTGCAAGCATGAGCACCGAAAGAGCCTTGTGCTGCATGGCAGATAGCCATGGCACTTGCATAGGAAGCAGTGCGATTAGTGATTAGAATGTGATTCGTATCCGGAGCATAATCAAGATGTGCGGCCGGCACATGTAGAATCAAGCGATTCAAACTTTTGTGTTGTCATGCAAGACGCTGTCGTGTGTGGCGATGGAAATCAAAGATCAAAGAAGTGTCTTATAGTTGATTGTGTTCGAAGAAGCAACGTTCGGTATTCTGTTCGAAAAACTATTTGATAGGATCCATGAAGACGGCAAAAATTGAAATGTTTGTTCAGGTTGTGCTGTTTGGCCGCGGCCAGGGCACAGAATGCAAAACCGTTTGATTTGCCAGATTTTTGTGTTGTTGCGCACGTGCAAGCATGAGCACCGAAAGAGCCTTGTGCTGCAGGGCAGATAGCCAGGGCACGTGCATAGCAAGCAGTGCGATTAGTGATTAGAATGTGATTGGTATCCGGAGCATAATCAAGATGTGCGGCCGGCACATGTAGAATCAAGCGATTCAAACTCTTGTGTTGTCATGCAAGACGCTGTCGTGTGTGGCGATGGAAATCAAAGATCAAAGAAGCGCCTTTGATGGTGTTCGAAAAAGCAAAGTTCGGTAAGCACAAATATATTTGATAGGATCCATGAAGACGGCAAAAATTGAAATGTTTGTTCAGGTTGTGCTGTTTGGCCGCGGCCAGGGCACAGAATGCAAAACCGTTTGATTTGCCAGATTTTTGTGTTGTTGCGCACGTGCAAGCATGAGCACCGAAAGAGCCTTGTGCTGCATGGCAGATAGCCAGGGCACGTGCATAGCAAGCAGTGCGATTAGTGATTAGAATGTGATTCGTATCCGGAGCATAATCAAGATGTGCGGCCGGCACATGTAGAATCAAGCGATTCAAACTTTTGTGTTGTCACGCAAGACGCTGTCGTGTGTGGCGACGGAAATCAAAGATCAAAGAAGTGTAGTTGATTGTGTTCGAAGAAGCAACGTTCGGTATTCTGTTCGAAAAAATATTTGATAGGATCCATGAAGACGGCAAAAATTGAAATGTTTGTTCAGGTTGTGCTGTTTGGCCGCGGCCAGGGCACAGAATGCAAAATCGTTTGATTTGCCCGATTTTTGTGTTGTTGCGCACGCGCAAGCATGAGCACCGAAAGAGCCTTGTGCTGCATGGCAGATAGCCAGGGCACGTGCATAGCAAGCAGTGCGATTAGTGATTAGAATGTGATTCGTATCCGGAGCATAATCAAGATGTACGGCCGGCACATGTAGAATCAAGCGATTCAAACTTTTGTGTTGTCACGCAAGACGCTGTCGTGTGTGGCGATGGAAATCAAAGATCAAAGAAGTGTAGTTGATTGTGTTCGAAGAAGCAACGTTCGGTATTCTGTTCGAAAAAATATTTTTTGATATGAAACCTTCCATGAAACGCAAAATTGAAATGTTTGTTCGGTTTGTGCTGTTTGGCCGCGGCCAGGCCAGATGCCAAAACCGTTTTGATTCTCCAGATTTTTTGTGTTGTGGCGCACGTGCAAAGAATGAGCACCGAAAGAGCCTTGTTCTGCATGCATGATAGCCAGGTCAACGTCATAGCAACATGCTATTATCTGATTAGAATGATCGTAATCCGGAGCATAATCAAGATGTGCGGCCGGCACATGTAGAATCAAGCGATTCAAACTTTTGTGTTGTCACGCAAGACGCTGTCGTGTGTGGCGACGGAAATCAAAGATCAAAGAAGTGTAGTTGATTGTGTTCGAAGAAGCAACGTTCGGTATTCTGTTCGAAAAAATATTTGATAGGATCCATGAAGACGGCAAAAATTGAAATGTTTGTTCAGGTTGTGCTGTTTGGCCGCGGCCAGGGCACAGAATGCAAAATCGTTTGATTTGCCCGATTTTTGTGTTGTTGCGCACGCGCAAGCATGAGCACCGAAAGAGCCTTGTGCTGCATGGCAGATAGCCAGGGCACGTGCATAGCAAGCAGTGCGATTAGTGATTAGAATGTGATTCGTATCCGGAGCATAATCAAGATGTACGGCCGGCACATGTAGAATCAAGCGATTCAAACTTTTGTGTTGTCATGCAAGACGCTGTCGTGTGTGGCGATGGAAATCAAAGATCAAAGAAGTGTCTTATAGTTGATTGTGTTCGAAGAAGCAACGTTCGGTATTCTGTTCGAAAAAATATTTGATAGGATCCATGAAGACGGCAAAAGTTGAAATGTTTGTTCAGGTTGTGCTGTTTGGCCGCGGCCAGGGCACAGAATGCAAAACCGTTTGATTTGCCAGATTTTTTTGCTGTTGCGCACGTGCAAGCATGAGCACCGAAAGAGCTTTGTGCTGCATGGCAGATAGCCAGGGCACTTGCATAGCAAGCAGTGCGATTAGTGATTAGAATGTGATTCGTATCCGGAGCATAATCAAGATGTGCGGCCGGCACATGTAGAATCAAGCGATTCAAACTTTTGTGTTGTCATGCAAGACGCTGTCGTGTGTGGTCAATGTAAGAATCAAGAGATCAAAGAAGTGTAGTTGATTGTGTTCGAAGAAGCAACGTTTGGTATTCTGTTCGAAAAAATGAATGATAGGATCCATGAAGACGGCAAAAATTGAAATGTTTGTTCAGGTTGTGCTGTTTGGCCGCGGCCAGGGCACGAATGCAAAACCGTGTGATTTGCCAGATTTTTGTGTTGTTGCGCACGTGCAAGCATGAGCACCGAAAGAGCTTTGTGCTGCATGGCAGATAGCCAGGGCACGTGCATAGCAAGCAGTGCGATTAGTGATTAGAATGTGATTCGTATCCGGAGCATCATCAAGATGTACGGCCGGCACATGTAGAATCAAGCGATTCAAACTTTTGTGTTGTCATGCAAGACGCTGTCGTGTGTGGCGATGGAAATCAAAGATCAAAGAAGTGTCTTATAGTTGATTGTGTTCGAAGAAGCAACGTTCGGTATTCTGTTCGAAGAAATATTTGATAGGATCCATGAAGACGGCAAAAGTTGAAATGTTTGTTCAGGTTGTGCTGTTTGGCCGCGGCCAGGGCACAGAATGCAAAACCGTTTGATTTGCCAGATTTTTGTGTTGTTGCGCACGTGCAAGCATGAGCACCGAAAGAGCTTTGTGCTGCATGGCAGATAGCCAGGGCACGTGCATAGCAAGCAGTGCGATTAGTGATTAGAATGTGATTCGTATCCGGAGCATAATCAAGATGTGCGGCCGGCACATGTAGAATCAAGCGATTCAAACTTTTGTGTTGTCATGCAAGACGCTGTCGTGTGTGGCGACGGAAATCAAAGATCAAAGAAGTGTAGTTGATTGTGTTCGAAGAAGCAACGTTTGGTATTCTGTTCGAAAAAATGATTGATAGGATCCATGAAGACGGCAAAAATTGAAATGTTTGTTCAGGTTGTGCTGTTTGGCCGCGGCCAGGGCACAGAATGCAAAACCGTTTGATTTGCCAGATTTTTGTGTTGTTGCGCACGTGCAAGCATGAGCACCGAAAGAGCTTTGTGCTGCATGGCAGATAGCCAGGGCAGTGCGATTAGTGATTAGAATGTGATTCGTATCCGGAGCATTATCAAGATGTACGGCCGGCACATGTAGAATCAAGCGATTCAAACTTTTGTGTTGTCATGCAAGACGCTGTCGTGTGTGGCGATGGAAATCAAAGATCAAAGAAGTGTCTTATAGTTGATTGTGTTCGAAGAAGCAACGTTCGGTATTCTGTTCGAAAAAAATATTTGATAGGATCCATGAAGACGGCAAAAATTGAAATGTTTGTTCAGGTTGTGCTGTTTGGCCGCGGCCAGGGCACAGAATGCAAAACCGTTTGATTTGCCAGATTTTTGTGTTGTTGCGCACGCGCAAGCATGAGCACCGAAAGAGCCTTGTGCTGCATGGCAGATAGCCAGGGCACGTGCGTAGCAAGCAGTGCGATTAGTGATTAGAATGTGATTCGTATCCCGAGGCCATTCAAAGGCGAGAACTCAGCATATTCAGCAGATGCCTGTTTTGTTTTACGGTTTTTTTTGGGGGGGGAGGTGATTTGTTCCCCACATCACCTTGTGGGGTTCTTACTTTTAAGGCTGCATCCCGCCTCCTTCTCCTCCTCCTCCTCCTCATCCTCCTCCTCCTCCCGCTGCTGCTGCTCCTGCAGGAAATGCTATGTTTCTTGTGCCCCTCACTACTATCTACTATCTTGCTATTCCTCTCCTCTTGCTGCTGCTGTTGCTCTTGCATGAAGTACTATCTTGCTATTCCCCTCACTACTATCTTGCTATTCCTCTCCTCTTGCTGCTGCTGCGATTCCCTTCATACTATCTTGCTATTCCTCTCCTCCTGCTGCTGCTGTTGCTCTTGCATGAAATGCTATCTTGCTATTCCCCTCATACTATCTTGCTATTCGCCTCCTCCTGCTGCTGCTGCTGCGCGGCCCTGAAGACTGTAAACGCGACTGCGGGCTCTCTCCGGAGGGCTCGGTCGGAGGCCGCGCGCGTTTCGGGGCGCGCGGCTCTGAAGACTCTAAACGCGACTGCGGGCTCTCTCCGGAGGGCTCTGTCGGAGGCCGCGCGCGTTTCGGGGCGCGCGGCTCTGAAGACTCTAAACGCGACTGCGGGCTCTCTCCGGAGGGCTCTGTCGGAGGCCGCACGCGTTTCGGGGCGCGCGGCTCTGAAGACTCTAAACGCGACTGCGGGCTCTCTCCGGAGGGCTCTGTCGGAGGCCGGGCGCGTTTCGGTGCTCTGCGTCTCTGAAGACTCTAATGGCGACTGCGGTCTCCTCTCGTATGGCTCTGCCTGACGGCCGCCAAGCGCGTTTCGGGGCGCGCGGCTCTGAAGACTCTAAACGCGACTGCGGGCTCTCTCCGGAGGGCTCTGTCGGAGGCCGCGCGCGTTTCGGGGCGCGCGGCTCTGAAGACTCTAAACGCGACTGCGGGCTCTCTCCGGAGGGCTCTGTCGGAGGCCGCACGCGTTTCGGGGCGCGCGGCTCTGAAGACTCTAAACGCGACTGCGGGCTCTCTCCGGAGGGCTCTGTCGGAGGCCGCGCGCGTTTCGGGGCGCGCGGCTCTGAAGACTCTAAACGCGACTGCGGGCTCTCTCCGGAGGGCTCTGTCGGAGGCCGCGCGCGTTTCGGGGCGCGCGGCTCTGAAGACTCTAAATGCGACTGTGGGCTCTCTCTGGATTGTTCGGTCGGAGGGCGGCAGGTCGGGCGAGATTTCCTGGAAGATACTAAATGCCACTCATGCAACGTATGGTATGGGCGGTGCGGCTGTATGTTGTGTGGATCTGGTCTTCGGCGAATGGTCGTGGAACAGATGGTGCGAGCCCACTCATTGCTTCGAGGGTTGTCTTGAACTTGCTGGATTGTAGTTGCAGCAGATGGTCATGAGCTAGTCGAAACCGTTGCAAGATGTAGTGACGCACATAGTCTAGCGCAGGCACGGTATGAATGGCAAGTGTATTTTCGATTCACCTCGCGCGAGACTGCTGTCATCCAGACCTGGCCTTTAGCTGGTCAGACCGCTGCGGCTCTCCATTCCGGATCGCACGCTTGATCGGCTGCACTTCTCAATCCGACTCGCACAGTTTTGCAGGCCTTCCGTGCAACATCGACATCGAGCCCTAGCGAGATGTCCACCAGACCAGATCAATGCGGCTTTCCATTTCGGATCGGACGCTTAACAGGCGGCGACACCGGAGCCTCCTGTATCGGATCCAGCTTCGTTGCTCTGTACCGGAACCAGCTTCGTTGCTCTGTCACACTGCTTGCCCCTCTCAGCGAACCAAGGCACGGGTCCGGGCTTCATGACGTAGCCGAGACGGTTCGCATCCTGAACTCCTTCGATGCGCGCGATCAAGAGCCTGATGCGAGTCCTATCCTTCCAAGTCAGGTTTGCCAGGGCAGTTTGCATGTTGGCATCAGTGTTCCGGACGAAAAACGCCAAACAATTCTTCGAGCTCTTCAAAGAGACACTGCGTAAGTTCTCGACGACGTCGGCTTCTTCCACCATGAAGCGCGATTTGTCGGGCTTTCTGTCCGGCCGACGTTCATCACTCGAGGACCAGCTCGTCCCAGAGGCGTCCCCCGAAGACATTGCGAGCGCTCAATAGCAATGGGGAGACAGCAATCCTCAACAGTTTCCACAGAAGAAGAAGAAATGGCTGCGGAAAGACAGAGGAGACAATCGGCAGCGAGAATGTGCATCTGCAATAGTTTCGATCGGTGCCGCCTCTCGGAAGTGTGAATAGGAACCCCATCTTCAACGCTCTTGAAAGATGATGCGAGCTTCCCAATCCAGGTCGCACACACACCATTTTTCACGACCCGCAATCGTCGTTGCGAGCCAAGGTTCCAAAACTCGGACTAGTAATGCCGCCCGCACTATCCTACATGTCTCGACACCGATGCCGCCCCTTAGAAGTTCGGAGCTAACTGTCATCTTCGACGCACGCACTCGCTTGCACCCATATGCAGACGCGCGCCTACATTCACACACTTCTTTTTCATTCTTTCTCCACTCCTTCTCAGTCTTTATTCTGTTCTCATAACAAAGATAATCTTCACATGTGGGGTTATCCGGTCCTTTAGTTGTTTCCCTGCGTTTCTGTTTGTTGCCTGTCTTGCTTCATTCTTACGTTTTGCTGTCAGCTTTTTGCTCGCTATTTGTTGCTTCCCGCGATCTCCTGAGTACTGCTTGCTCGCTGTTTTAGCTTCCTGGCTCTCGTTGACTGCGCTCAGCTTCCCGATTACTGCTATCTGCGATTGCTTTTTTTGCTTCTTGCTTCTTTTTCCTGGTAGTACTTTTCTGCTTAGTAGTACTTGCCGTCTTTCATCATGTGTCAAAATTCTTCATCATATACTGAATTTCCCTTATCTTCCATGTCTTTCAATTTCTTTCAGCAGTGACAATATCTTTTATCATGTTCAAAAATGTTCATGACTTT
Source organism: Symbiodinium sp. CCMP2592 (assembly GCA_905221615.1). Taxonomy (NCBI): domain Eukaryota; class Dinophyceae; order Suessiales; family Symbiodiniaceae; genus Symbiodinium; species Symbiodinium sp. CCMP2592. Next base: position 34,033 of record CAJNDT010000598.1, read on the forward strand.
TCATCAGTTGCATATTATTTAGTAATTCTCCATCCTTCCGCATTATTGTCCATGTTCTTCATGGGTTTTCATGCTTTCCCGATAGAAACCATGATATTTCATCGCCTTTTCCTTGTTGTTTGCAAGCCTTTCTTGAAGCCATCAATGCTGTCACAAAGAAGCATCATGTCATCACCATGTTTGCAATGAGGAATGCTTCTGCAGATCATTTTGTTTGCGCATGGGAGGGAGTTGTCCCCGCCCCTCACCCCTTGTTTTAATTAACGCCATCCACACTTGCCGTGTCCGAGAAGCGCCGTGTTATTACCAGAAATGGCAACGAAAGAGCATTGTGCTGCATGGCAAATTGCAGAGCACGCGCAAAGCAAGCAGTGCCATTAGTGATCAGGGCCATCTGCGGTTTCAGCGGCTTTGCCTTATGCGTTGATAAACGCTTCTGGCGGAGTGGAGCTCTTCCAAGATGTGGTGAACCAGATGAATGCTCGCCCTGAACATCAGCCTGCAGCGCCTTTTGAAGGGATGGTCGTCCTGCTCGAGAACGTGAGGCCGGTGTCTTCGCTAAAGGACCTGTCTCCTATTGGTTTGGTCGAATCAGTGTGCAAACCGAGCGCAACACTTGCAGCGGCTCGCACTGCCGATATCTGGCCTCTGCCTCCTGAGCAACTTGGTGGGTTGCCAGGGATTCAGGTTGCTGAGGTGGATTGAGGTGGTGTGGTTGGCAAACAGCATGATGGCTAGGAGTGCCATGTGCGATGATGGCCACGTGTTTCTCAAATTGACATCTCGGCAGCAATTGATAGCCTTGACCATGGGGCAGTTCAGGGGCTCGTTGCCCGATTCAACAGCCCTGAGGTTGCTACCGGCATGCGCTTCCTCAATAGTCTTCTTACCAACCAAATCTTGCATTTCAGTTTGTCGGGCGAAAATCGATCGCAGAAGATGTTTCGCGGCACAGCCACAGCCGAAGGTGGAATGCACTTCCCGAAGCTGTGCCCGAATTTTGTGTTTGCTGTTCGCTGATTGGGGTGAAGCTTGGATGCTTCGGGGAGAAGTGTCGCCCTTCACAGCTTTGTCCTTGGCCCTTTGGGCGCTCTTTTTTGTGGATGATGGACTGCTGCCTTTCACGGGGATGGCCCAAATATGACAGCTCCTGCCAGATATCATTCAAGCCCTGCATCACCTTGGCCTTGGCATTCATCGCGGCTGTTGGGCCGGCACGGGCGAGGGCCGTTGCCAGCCTGCTTTGCCTGGCGTGCAGGTGGTTTCTCAAGTCACATTCTTGGGCTGTAGTGTTGTCTGTTACTGCATCAGATGAGGAGGTGGCCCAGTTGTTAGGGCGTTTTTTTGCGTCTAGCCAACTATGTGTTGGATGGTAGGGTCAACAATTCCAAAGCGCACTCTTGATCAACATGCCGGTGGTTGTTTGAATTCGATGAAAGATTTGGTGGGTGGGCGCCCTCTTCTGCAGTGTTGCGGCTACGCTGAGTCCAGCATTGCACGCCGCTGGCTTGGCTACGGGTTTTTCGACAGCATCAGTCATGGGCCGATCTTTCCCAGTTTGCCTTGACGCGTCATGCGGCGAAGTTGCGGGGACGATGCTGTAAAGGGTATCTTTGGGATGGTCTATGTGCTGTGCAGTGTTGGGGTTTGGTTGGGCATATGGTTCGCTCTTCTGCCTCAAGGTTGCCGTGTGCCGCTTTGACTTAGAGGTCCATATGGGAGCTTTGCATCAGGGCATGCGGCGGTCCAGACGCGGTTCCGATAAAGCCAATGCAGCTCGAGTGTCTCAATTCTTGCACTTACTACACGGGAGATGGGAGTCTGCCGAAAGCCGAGTTTCGTGGCCATCCTTGGAGTCGCAATGGGTGCACTATTGCGTGTGCTGAAAGGTGATGTGGCCTGCAATGTGGAGCTTGTTCCCGTCGAGCACATGTCGTTCAGCTGTCGTTGTTTACAAAAGTGTGCTTCAGGGATCCCACCCTTTTTGCCGCGCAGTTTCGGGACGATTGCAGTTGAGTGAGTTCCGCATGCGTGAGGGGAGGGTTTCATTCTTGAGCTCCATCTCGGAGAGCAAGTTTCAGTCGTTGGAGCTCCTAATGTTAATTTTGGACGCTCCATGCCAATGTGATATGGTACATCTCATGTTAGGTTATATTTTTGCGAAATGTCTGCTGTTGCCATTCTTTCGCTTCCGTCCTCAGCTAGCATGCTGTGTGGTGTTCCCGTGCAGCGGATGTCCATAGTGTCGTTTGAACCTTGATTTTGGACACCCTAAGTGGTGCGGCGTTGTGCTGCTGTGAAGTGGCATTGTGCTGCTGAGTGGGTGTCCTGTGCATGTAGTTGCGCTGGTGGATGCCGGGACTCGAGAGCGCTGAGAGAAAGGTTAGTGCCACGAGCAACAAAGGAGCATGATCAAGATGTTCGGCCGGCACATGCAGAATCGAGGGATGAACAGCGATTAACACGACATTTTTGCTATGATACATGTTTTACAAGCAGTGCGATTAGTGAGTAGAATTTGATTAGTGTCCTGGGACATTCAAAAAAGGAGCGCGATCAAGATGTTCGTAGAATCAAGCGATTCAAGCTTGTGTGTGTGTGGCGATGGAAATCAAAGATCAAAGAAGTGCCTTATGGTTGATTGTAAGAAGCAACGTTCGGTAATCGAAAATATATTTGATAGGATCCGTGAAGACGGCAAAAATTGAAATGTTTGTTCAGGTCGTGCTGTTTGGCCGCGGCCAGGGCACAGAATGCAAGGCCGTTTGATTTGCAAGATGTTTGGCGTCGTCGCGCACCTGCAAGCATGAGCACCGAAAGAGCGCTTGGGCTGCAGGGCAGATACCCTGGCCAAAACGAGCAGTGCGATTAGTGATTAGAATTTGACTCGTATCCCGGGGCCATTCGCAAGCGGCAAGGGAGCATAATCAAGATGTGCGGCAGAATCAAGCGATTCAACCTTGCGAGTTGTCATGCGAGACGCTGTTGTGTTTGACGATGGAAATCAAAGACCAAAGATGCCTTATGGTTGATTGTGATCGAAGAAGCAAAGTTCCATTGCGGTCGGGAAGGGTGTCTGCCGCACCGCTCGCACCGCCCGCACCGCCCGCGAAAGACCCCGTACCACGACCATACGAAGACTTGATTTGCACCATCTGTCTCTCCATTGGTCCATCGAGGATCGAAGAAACATGATTACCAGCATCGGCAACTCCTGCTGGTGCCTTGCTCGTTCATTTGAAAATCAAAGGGCATCCGCCAGTTGCAGCCTTGCTGTCACTGGCTTTGGTGCCTGACTTGGCTGCTAGCTTACAGGTTCGAGTCATCGGAGGCTTGAGGCATTCGAGGCTGTCACATGCGTTCCATGATTCTCCATCTTAGCTTGCCGCAGCTGCGTCAGGTGTTGACTGCTACTTTGGGCGTTTTGATGCTTGCAACTCTTCTTACGGCTGCGCTGGCGCTTGGGAGTTTTGTGGTCCCAAGTGCTGCTCTCCGAAAAGGTTGTGCTCAGATGTACCATGCAATTCCATACCACCAAGTCGCTGCACTGTCCTCGTTGTCGCCTTACAGCGCTGTGCTTGAGAGTGTATCGCCGAGTGAAATAGGATTCTCGTGATTGTGACTGTGTGACATAAGGTGATGCATGAAGGCATCAGCGACGAAAGCGTGCAGTGCTGCATGGCACATCGCCAGAGCACGTGCAACAAAACACATGTGGAAATATTGGGTGATGCATGAAGGCGTCAGCAACAGAAGTGTGCTGCAGCGCTGATAGCGCGTCGCCAGGGCACGTGCAACAGAACAAATGTGCAAGCATTGAGTGATGCATGAAGGCATCAGCGACGAAAGCGTGCAGTGCTGCATGGCACATCGCCAGAGCACGTGCAACAAAACACATGTGGAAATATTGGGTGATGCATGAAGGCGTCAGCAACAGAAGTGTGCTGCAGCGCTGATAGCGCGTCGCCAGGGCACGTGCAACAGAACAAATGTGCAAGCATTGAGTGATGCATGAAGGCATCAGCGACGAAAGCGTGCAGTGCTGCATGGCACATCGCCAGAGCACGTGCAACAAAACACATGTGGAAATATTGGGTGATGCATGAAGGCGTCAGCAACAGAAGTGTGCTGCAGCGCTGATAGCGCGTCGCCAGGGCACGTGCAACAGAACAAATGTGCAAGCATTGAGTGATGCATGAAGGCATCAGCGACGAAAGCGTGCAGTGCTGCATGGCACATCGCCAGAGCACGTGCAACAAAACACATGTGGAAATATTGGGTGATGCATGAAGGCGTCAGCAACAGAAGTGTGCTGCAGCGCTGATAGCGCGTCGCCAGGGCACGTGCAACAGAACAAATGTGCAAGCATTGAGTGATGCATGAAGGCATCAGCGACGAAAGCGTGCAGTGCTGCATGGCACATCGCCAGAGCACGTGCAACAAAACACATGTGGAAATATTGGGTGATGCATGAAGGCGTCAGCAACAGAAGTGTGCTGCAGCGCTGATAGCGCGTCGCCAGGGCACGTGCAACAGAACAAATGTGCAAGCATTGAGTGATGCATGAAGGCATCAGCGACGAAAGCGTGCAGTGCTGCATGGCACATCGCCAGAGCACGTGCAACAAAGCACATGTGGAAATATTGGGTGATGCATGAAGGCGTCAGCAACAGAAGTGTGCAGTGCTGATGGCACGTCGCCAGGGCACGTGCAACAAAACACATGTGCAAACATTGAATGATGCATGAAGGCGTCAGCGACAGAAGTGTGCAGCGCTGCATGGCACATCGCCAGGGCACGGCGATGCTGACCCCGCGGTGCCCGAACCCGTATACTAGTCACGCGCTACTTGAGCCTAGGGTGCGGGAGGGGGGACAATTACGTACCTTGCACTCGCAAACTGGCAAAAAAGCATCCGGTCTTCCTGCGCACTACGCAGAACAGCATCGCAGGTGCATCGCTTTCTGCACTTCAGAGGCTTTTAAGTTGCACCTCCGGAGCATCCTCCAGAGTTGGCGCACAAGGGCCTGACCTAAACTAACCATGTACCTTAGTGTTCGTTGGCACCTTTTTAGCATGCCTGAGCAAGACCTTTTTGGCTCGCCTTTGCGCACGTTCAGCCTCCCTAACACCAGCAATGGAGCTGTGTTGCTGCGGAGTGCGGAACCATGGCGCGGCCCTGAGATCTTGCTGTGCATGCGCCTTGGTGTTTGTTTTGCATTTGCGCCGTCCCAACTTACCGAGGAACGCAGCAGAGCAAGACAATTTCCCAGGACAAGCTACACCACATGATCTCACAGCATGCCTCGAGGCATGGTTCATCTAGGTTTCTAGGTGCTTGACCTCCTCTTAGAGCTTGGCCCGATTGTTGGCCCGCTTCTCCAGGTCGCAATTCATCAAAGACCAGCCAATCTATGTATTGCCGCTGTCAACGGGCCAATCTTTGTCAAGCTTGCCGCAGCCAGTGCCCTGGCTGATCTTGGCAACGCATGGTGACACTGGGCTTGGCCTTTGAAGTGCCGGCTTCAGACATGTAGCGCCAGCAGAGCTCCAATTCCCGGTTTCGATAGGCTGTTTTTGAAGCTTCAGACTAGAGGGGCTAGTTGAAAAATGGCTTGCCTGCAACCAGCCCAGGTGCGAGAAAACCTGGGCAAAGTTGACAAAACGAGCTACGGGCATCTTGACAACCTGGATGCTTTCGGGGCTGTGTCGCTTCAGTTCAAGAAGGACGCGGGCACGAAGTCAGTGACGCAAAAACATGACGAGTATTGCATATATGCAGATCTTTTGGATGGTCACCGTGCCGTGAATCCTGCGACAGCGCGCTGGTCATGGGCCACGCTCGGCCACACCCAAATGATTCTTGACCTTCTCAGCTGCCGCACCACTTTTCCGTGCAGTCTGTGTTGTGCTCATAACGTGCAGGCAGCAGAGGCTCTGCTGCCATGGCAGTTTAAGTTGCGTGTGAATGCCTTCATTCCCGAGCTTCTTGGATGCCCTGTAGCTGCCAGTCTGAAACCTTGTCCTGCCCGTTGGGACACGTTCATGGCAGGCTCACAAATTTGCATCATTATGTTTTGTCTGCATTTGCGGATCATGCAAAAACCCAGGCAAATGGGTGTGGTTCTGAAGGATTACGCCAGTGAGTTAGCCTCTGCACGCTGTAGCCAACCACTTCGGACGATGAAGCGTGCGTGGAAACTGATGATGAGCTTGACGTTGTGATGATGTTTTCTTGATTCATTGTAATGCCGTGAGGTTGATATGTCGATGTTTGTAGCTGCCACAGTCCCATTCTTGCTACTTGTACCATTGGCATGTTGCAGGAGTCCTCACTGCTGTGGCACTTGTCCTGCATGCGTTTTCGTCCTGGCTGCAGCATGTTTCAAAAGTACGTCACACTGACCTGGTTGCTGATGTTTTCGTTCGTTACTAGTTAGTTACTCCCATCGACTCCACGTTCGCAAGCAGGACAAAAGGCCCTGACAGGTCTTCTTGCTTTTGTACAAACTACTACAACGTACAACTTTGACTTCTTCGCAGACTTCTCCGCCGTTTGCCTGAAATTTTGCATTCCTCAGTATTCTTGCTTCTCTCGAAGCATGCAAGTCTCCCAGATACCACGGGGATAGAGTTTCTTCATGAGTTTTTTTCGTGCGCTTTTGCACGCTAATGCGAGGTTGGCACGTTGTTTACTCATCCACGTTACAAATATTGAAAACCCAAACTACTGTTCGTGGCGATGTCAAGATCATCAGCGTTTGTTGCACGTAGGTTTGCAAGATAGCCTTGCTTCTTGTACCAACAGGTGTTGAGAATTTTGTTTGTTCAGAATGGTCGCTTGATGCGGGCTTCGATTCTGGACGCCCGCATGATGGCTCTTGCCGTGGTAATAGGGAGGCTTAGGCACCAACGAAGACCAATCTTTTGAAGCCTTGCGGTTGGCCACCCGAGCGTTACCCGCATATCCGTTCGCTTGTAAGAATTGGCTGCCACGTATCGTTGCGAATTTCAACGTGATGCCCTGTGCAGCTTGCAGGACAGCACGCCGGACTTCTACTTGGTCTCAAAGAATGTGTTCGATGCGTCTTATGCGATTGTGGACTCAGAGATGGTGGTCACAAAGAATCCAAAGCTGGCCGGTGCGTTCAAAGCGTTTTTTCCAGACATGCCTGAAGGTGTAGCAGCGGCCATCAAGAACACGCCGGTAGCCATGGTGTCAACGAGTGATTTGGGCGTTGGGAAGGATCAGGCAGGATCTGCTGCTGTAGAGTTGGCTGTTGCGTGCTGCAAGCCAAAATGACTCTGTGAGGCCTTCAAAATATCATCGCCATGGGGTGATACACAGGAGAAGCCACAAGGTATGGATGCTTGGATCGTGGTATCTGGCACCAGCAATCGGCCAGAGTATTACCTTTGCAGCGTGGCTGATGCCTTAAGATTTTCACAGGTATTTGGCAAACATGGGGTTCACTCTGTTTCAGGTTAAGCATGGTTAAGCGCGTGTTCTTCAAGCAGGGGCTCTGACAAGGATAAGAGCGTGGAGGTGGGGTTTTCCCATAAAGAGCACGATGTGCAATTCAGAAATTAAGATTGCTGTTCTGGGGATGCTGGGTGCTAGAGAAGATTTAATCAGGGGATTATGGGAGTTGCTGGCATGGGTATTTCGTGGATTTTTTTGCGCCATACGACTTGATTCAGGGTGTGCTTTGGGTGTCTCTCAAGTCCTGGTCCGTCTGGATTCTGTTCCGGATGCTGCTTGGGGTGCAGTTTCGGATCCTGATGTTGGTACGAGGGGTGCCAGTCTTTATGAGCAGCATCTGTACGCCAGTATATTCAGTAATGTAGGAACTACGGCTGACTTGCTGAGCGGGCCATTGGAGGGTGGGTTGTCGGAAGTTGCGTGCATCATTGCCATTTTGCTTGCATGGTTGGCGTGCAAGCTTGATAGTAGTCTGCTGTAGGCAGTGCACGTAGTATTTGTAGCAACTGGATGCCCATGTCCTCTTCCTTATCGGCTGCATGTCTTGCTTTCCAGAATGCATGCACACCCAGGCAATGCGGATGAGAATGGCCTACCATTGGGATACACACGCTTGTGATCAAAGATGTCTGCTATCTGCTATCGGGAAAAGCAGCTGCAGCAAGCGTGAACATGTTTCTCAGACCTTTTCCTGAATGTTCCGGTAACTTTCATTTTGGCTTCAAATTTGGAAGCCATACGGGTTGTTACCTGTGCAATCCAGGCTTGAATCACCCACCGCGTGTTTGTGCTGATCTCCCGTTATCTCTGGTTGTTGGGTGTGAAAAAATGAGGTCGTACTATTGGGAATCAAAAGCATTGCTGGGTAGGTTGGGAAATCTTGAACCGTGCGCAGAACAAGAGGCATGTTCCAAGAGCAAACACATCATTGCACTATTCGACACTTGGTCATCCATTTTTGTCATGATCAGAGTTTCTTGGACAGCGCCTGATTTACGGCATGGCAAGAAATTGGAGGGAAACTGAGGGGTACTGAGGGAGACAGAGAGGTAGGGAGATAAGCTGCAAGCTGCATGAGATCATATGAGATTGCAGAGAGCACAGAGTCGGGGCATATAACAACCTCAGTTGAACCAGTTTTTCCCATCATTGAATTAGTTGTTGTATGCTTTCCATCTGCGTTAGTTTCGTGCTGCCAAGCAGCCGACATTGAGCTTTGTGGTTGAGTTGGCGGACATCTACTTTCAGCCGTTTCAGCCCTCATAAATTGCATCATAAACCGCATCAGAGCCTGGAAGGGCAGTCCGTGAAGCCAACGGGCAAAAATCACAACGCACGGGCCGTCGTAATCACTGGCCACACGCCCAAACAGCAAAATCTCTGGACCATGTTGATCGGCTGACTGCTGTGCCGTGCCCGCCGTCGGCTGACTGCTGGGCCGCTTTGCCCGCTCCTCAGGCTTCTCAGTGACACACGAGGATTCATAGTTGAAGAAATTTGGGCCCAAAGACCATACTATATCAGATCTTTAGGCTATTTTGATGCTTAGGGTTAGGGTGGAGGGTATCAATCATGCCGAGGGGTTTAGGGTTCACGGTTTAGGGTTTGAGCCTGACATTTTTTGGGTCCCAATCATCTGAGCTGCTGTTAAGGAACTTAAATTAAGTTACCACAACGGTGATAAATGGTGATTAATATGGTTCCCCAACTCCCCGACCCCGACCTTGTTGTCTTTTGCTTCAGGTCTTCCTCGCCTATTCGTGTTCAGCTTCAAAGCGCAACGTCGAGACCCTTGAGTGATGGCGTGGGGTGGGGTTAGGTTTCCCTAGTTCTCGAATCCCGAACCCTAGGTCCAAGGTTGCTCCCTCCCCCGTCTTTGGTTGAGTTTGGTTGGCTTTTTTGCCCTGCCTTTACTCCCTAGGTTTAGGGCTAGTGCCTGTCAAGTGCCCCGCAAGTGATTTCGGCGGTTGGGGGTTCTTGGTTTCATACCGGTGTCCACTTGGGGTTCTCAACCCACCCCGGGATCAAGCTGTGGACTTCGTTTGAGATCTAGAATTCCATAAGGCTTCCGGAAGCTTCCCCAGGCCCTTCCTACACTTTCCCCAACCATCCGTGGCTGAGCCTTGACATCTTCCTAAAGAAGGGATTTGCACTTCCTTGTGTCGTGTGGTGGTGCGGTATTTAGGCCATTTACCTTGAGGACAGTTAGAGCGTTACAAGTTTCAAGCTGGAGATTGCCTTGAATACAGTAATACAGTCGCATGGAACGATAAGATAGTATATTGGTTTCTAGAAGTTCAGGAGATTGTGTGAAAAGGATAGAGGAATTTGTCTGATAACACGGTGTCCACACCGAGTCACAGCACCATGACAGACATCAGATGCTAAGGGTTGCATTCCATATATATATACACACATTATATGGGCGGGAGGGTATCCCCCAGCTGTATTTCGTGGCATTTGATAATATGTTCATAAAGTCCCATAATTATACTTCGTTCTATGTAATGTCAAATTACATATGCTTATGTGCAAAGAGCATGAATGTCCTGTTTTGGACAAGAACCGAAGTTATTTCCTCAAAATAAGTAATACATCTAATATTCCAACGGTTTCCTAAAGATACTATAGCTGTCTCAACTTTAAAGAAGAAGTCTCAAATCCTTGGCCCTGCATCTTTCCAATGAATACACGTTTTCAATATTTGGCTGAAAATAGGCAGTATTCTCTGACGCTGGGCTCAACCTATTCCCGTACAAAATTCACTAAGAAGTTATATTTCACATTGCAAGCACGTTGCAAATCCTAGGCTTCTTGTTCACGAAAACCCTGCCACATGGGTTTTGAATAAGCTCCCAAAAAAGTGCTGCTTCAAAATTCAATCAATAGTTGTCAAATCCAGTGTCTTCTTTCTTCACCATGGAAATTTCTTGCTTCATACATGTGTTGCAAATTCTAAACAGGAACTCTAAAATCCCTGGCCCCTGTTCGCCTTTTTCCCCATGTATAAATCCCATATTACATGTATTGCAAACTTAGAAAGGAATTCGGAATGCTCGAGGCATGATTCCTGAAAAAGGGATTGGAAAACATGAGAATATTCATGAAAAGAGCCTTCAAGAAGAAGAAGAAGATGCCCAAGAATTGAAAATTAGCACCTAAATTTTCAGCATATATTGTAAAGAACTTATACGTAGGAAAATGAGGAAAACAGGAGCCCACGAGCGCAAAAACTATTTGGAGCCCAGCAACAAATGACTCACTAAGTAGCCTACCGGTAAGAGGATTTCACTGTCTTTCTCTAGAACATCACAATTCTGACTAAGTAGAACTAAGCCTCAGGTTTTACGGACGGAACAGAATCTTTTCTCCACAATCAAGATGAAAGAGATGTGCAGTTGACTTAAGAAGTGGAAGATCTAGTTCCATGCAGGTGTGTCTTTTGATCCCATAGAAATTCAATAAAATCAGCTGGAGCTTGAGCTCCGTGCTTTTCAGAACGGCGTTTATTGCAGTTCAAAAACGTGATTTTTTCCATAATGTGCTATTTATAAAGCCCTGTGCATCATCAAGCCTATGTTCTTTAGAGAATGCATCTCTTCCTCTTCAAAAAGAGATACAAGAGCAGCTCTTTTGATATTGTACGCTAGCCAACAACTTGTATGGTTTCGACAAACAACTGCTTTTTAAAGTTGTTTTAAAACAAGTGAGATAAACCCCTACTATTACTATATCAAACCACGAAACAAATGGGTTTCCCACATGGTCATTTGAATGCTAGACAGCCAATTGGGTTATACGGGCAAGATACTCGTATAACGTCAATGTGTTCTAACATTTTCATATGGGGGCAGCGTTGCTCATCCAGAGTCTGAGTGTCTACCAGTCGCGAAAGTCATAGGACCCCAACCATGGTGGGCAACGCTTTAACCAGAAATGCCGCGTCTGGCGCAACATGGGCCGCCAACGATTTCATTGGCCAGCAGATTGCACCAGGTTCAGGCCCAAGAGGGGGCACTTGGCTTGCTTCGTTGGTGGTCTAGGTGCTTGATCGGATTGCGGGAAGAAGAAGTTCAAGCAGCTTGAACAAGTTTTTATCTCCGAATTGTGTGGGCTTCGCACGGCCACTTATGCGGTCGCTATCTTCCTCGCCAGGCCTGAGGCCGAGGCCGGTACACTACAGGGTTGGAGGGTCTTCAGGAGAGGGTCGGTTTATGTTGCTTGCACTGCTTGCAGCTTTCAACTGCTCCGGCCTCAGCACAGGGTCTTTCTCCTGAAGTAACGTAGCATGAAGAATTAATGAGTGCGACTAACAGTCTCCAGCATCATCGGAAGCAGAAGTGCATGAATCTGGCCAAGGCAACAGCAACGCGGACAGATCCTATTTGCACACGGCACACAAACAGGTATAAATCCACAGTACATGTACAACTAGAAAGAGGAGCCTGAGGCTACTACATTTTCTAAAGCTGAAGCTGTAGGTACATCTACTCCATCTACTACACATAGCGATTCCTGGAGGTACTAGGGAACTACTTATGACCCCAATGAACCCTTCGGGTCCCAAGGACCCACGCTGAGCCACGCATGGGCTGCACACAACCAAGGCTGTTATGCTGCTTGCCTCCATACCAGCACCCCCCCCCTCGTCGCACGTTAGGTGAAGAGTGTTCGACATCACATGGCCGTGCTTGAGGAAGAAGAGGCAACATTGAAACCTGGAGATGCTGCAACAAGTGGGCTGGGAAGAGCTAGATGAGTGAGATGAGCGAGATGAGCATGGAACTGACAGCAGTGCAAAACATGTCTTCAACCTTGCTCGAAACAAGTCTTCCGAAAACGTTTCAGTTTAAGGTTAGCCTGAAAGTCAAAGGTGTACGCAGCAGGGAGCATATCTTATGCAGCAACCTGCGGGTCATCATTGCTAACTAAAAGGCCCAAGTCCCAGGGATGCTGGAACAACGCCTTGCAGAAGGGTGCAACTACCATAGACTGCCATAGCTCATGCGCTTCAGCAGGCTCATGCGGCAGCCACATCTAGCACCCTTTGTGCAGAAGGAGCATCCGGGATATCAATGTCATCATCTCCAAGCATCTCCAAGCCTGAGGCTGGAAAAGTCAACTGCAGCCGTTGGACTGTGACATGTCACGCAGTGTCCTGGCCACATGATCTGTCATGAAGCGGGGTGGGTGCAGCAAACAAGGCAGTGGAGAGGGCAGAAGTCCAACAGATGGAGCGCATGATCATGGCAGTGAGTGAGATGCTGCTGAGCATTAGTTGGATAATGCGCACATCATCTGGAACAGCAACCATGTTAGGTCCTCCTTAAGCAGGATGCTACGGCCAGTGCCGGGGGTCTGCAATAAGCAGACTTGCCATTAAGGAAGACAACCGCACAATCAAAGAGCTTTGCGCTTTCATCCTCAGCATGTCCTCCACAAGGGCAATAGCCAGGGGTCTTGGGCCCCGCCATGCTGCGAAAGCAATGCCTGCACGCGGATGGCTGGCCAGATGTGAAGAAGCATGATCCTGTCAAGAACTTTGGCCAAGGGGCAGAAGGGATACAGGCCTGAGCGGCTCAATGCGAGAGTGGTCCTTACAGGGCTTAAGCAGAGGAATGACCGCGACCTCTGTTCCTATGAAGCACGCTCTCAGCGGTTCCAATGAAATTGACAAGATGGACAAAGGAATTGGCTCTGAAGGACGCATCGCACAGCTCAGACTGTTGAATGAGCCACGAAAAGCAATCAGAGATTGGCGTGGCAACGGCCTCTGTCAGCCACTGCCCAGCTTGCTTCTGCGATTTGACTGTGGGAGAAGGGAGCTCCGAAGCCTTAGTTAAACGCCCAGGTAAGGATCAAGCAGTTCCTCCGGAGGGAATTGTCCAGCCTACGAAGTCTGCAATCTGAGAAATTCTCTCTAAATCTGTGTCGCCACCTTCTTGAGAGAACGTTACAGCCTGCTGATGGAGACTGCGGCACTTAGTAGGGTGTCCCTGCGAGTAACTCTTTGCCCGGCATGCAGCAGTTTGCAAGCTTGCTTGTGTGAGCTGAGAGTTTGTAACGCCGGCGGTGAACGTGAGAAGAACAAGATGAGTTGTAGTGTGCAGATCCGCTTTGTGAATGAATGAACAGTTAGCCAATGTGCTAGCCCTTTGTGCTCAGTTTGTCTGTCAGAAGCCTCGTCTGATGCATCGAGTACGAGTGACAAAAGAATGGCGCCGGCGTTGACCTTTCAGCAGGCGGTTCACCTTGCGCTGCATGCGGCCAGAATTGGAAGCGCCCTGATTAAGCCGCAGCTGCTGAACAGCTGCTCTCATCTTAGCTGAGATCTTGATAAACGGCCATAGGCCGAGTTCGCTTGAAACAGGGTCGCCAGTGCCAAATTTCGAAAAGTCATGGTGGTTCAAGAACGGAAGTGGCTTTTTATCTTTGTGGGGGCTGCTTCGAGCTGTGAGGCATTGAAACTGCTTGGGGTGAAAAACCATTGCGTAAGTGAGTCTTTCGTTCGCCAGCAGAAGAAACATGCATGGTACAGAGGTGTGCCGAAGCTGCGGAGCTCTTGTTTGAACGGTATTCTACTCAGGATGCGTGTGCAGCATTAGTTGTCTGGGTGTGCAAAGTGCAACTAGCTCACAAAAGCTGCACGCGGCTGCCGCATGATTTTACCTTGTTATGTCAGCTGTCGTGTTCAGAAATCTCACAAAACCTGCTAGGTTTACACTTTGCAAAACTTGCGTGGGGGAGTTCGCTGTTGTCCCGTCAGAACCATACGCCATACTTCGCAAGGGAAGCAGAAGGGACGACGACCTGTGAGGAATCGATTTTATTAAATACGCCTTGCAGCTGAAGGTATGGGTCTATGAGTGGGAGGCTGTGTGCGGTGAGTTCTCTTCATGTCAGTGTGCTATGCTTCAGATTTCAGAGATTCAGTGCTCCATGTCGATGTGTGATGGAATTTTGACGCAAGGTCAAGGACTCGAATTTTAAGACCCTGATGTATCTCAAGTGCCAAGGACTGGGTAGCTACTTGTAATTGGGCTTATGGCGTAGAACCATACTTCGACTTCTAATCGCCCCAATTTCATTGGACCTATGTTTAGTCATGCCCAGTATTATACAAGAAAAGCCTGAATAGAAGTAGTTATTAAAACAGCTGTATAGCCGCGCTGGCCACGCATAATCCCAGGCAGTGCAAACAACGTAAAGTAAATAAGTAGGCCTCAGGGCAATAGTCTCCAATGGTGGAGAGTCCATGACCACGTGCCATGTCGGATTCCGAAGTGCTTGCCCTTGTGGCTGCGAAATGCTCTGTGGTGTGTGATTTTCTGCTGTCAGCGGCGCGGCCTGTTCTTGAGGCTGGCATGCTGGAAGAGGCGGCTGGCCGGCAATCAGATTGACAGACTTTTCAGGCATTTTAGTCCTTCAGATTCTGGGAAATCAGAAAGTCCTTCAGAAAGTCTTTCAGTCCATGGTTCATGGTTCACATGTACATCCCACACATGTCACAAATTCACGCAAAACCACTTTATGGAGCTAAATCGCAAGCATAACATGGACATTATTAAATAAAGGCATTTGGGATAGATGTAGGGACACTCTAAACGCTTGATTCGTACGATATTCGTATGTTGTTCATACGAAGTGAAAAATTCTTCATTGCCCAAACCCCCCATACCGTCTCAGTTTCCCTCATCATGTTCAACTTCCTTTCCATTTGATTCTAGTACTGGGGGTCATAGCCCTTATATACCCCTGTTGAAGTCCGAAAGGGCCAACCTTCCCGCAGCCCTGAAGGCTTTGAAGTGGAGCCGAGCTCCAACCTTTGACATGTCATGATAGGCTGAAGCCAGCAGGCCTTAAGGCTTTGATCGGCAGAAGCCACGTAGGACAACGCGATAGCTAGTTCAGAGAACAGCAGCTGTTGGTCCGTGCGAGTTGAAAATTCCATACTTGCTGTAAGCCCATGGTGAGCCGCATCCTCGTTCTCTGACTACGTTGAGTAGCTGGAACGATACTGAGAAGATTACATGGCGTCAGGTGATGTGAGCAAGCCGAATGCTCAGGATGTTCCTGAGCCTCTACAAACCCGTATATACCCTACAACCCAAACCTCAATTTTTCCATGCTTCTCTATGATACAGACTATAACCCTATACTAGGTGAACCAGGCCCAGAGTTCAGGAGCGCGATTCGCTGCAAAGTGCAGTCAAGATTTTATATGATTTGCTTCTGGGGCCGAATTGCAGTAGGGCAATCTCGAGAACTCCCCGTGTGTTTAGGCTTAGGTGGCTGAGTTGGAGGCTGGGGCCCGACTACCGCCTCCCCCGTTTCCATAGGGGGCCAAGTGCCGCGCTGAAAATGTACACGAGGGGGGTTACCGGGAAGCTGAATTGGGTGACATCTCAAGTAGCAAGTCAGAGAGAGAAGAGAGATGAGAGGCAGTTGACGTCACGATGTGATTCTATGCCATGTCTGGTCAGTCAAAGCACGGTCAGTTCCACGACACTTTTGCCGCAGGACTAATGCTTATTTGGGTTTTTGATAAGCTTTTGCAACTTGAAAACTTTATGAGCCAATCTGTCAATGTCAGTCTGAGGAAACCAAGGAGAATGATTCAGGAGATTTGCAGCACTTAGGCCCTCAACAAGTGCGAGATGTGCAAGCAACAGGTACATTCAAAACTGTTTTTTGTGTTTACCGGTTTTCCATGACAAAAGCCATATTGCGGCTTTCTCGTGCCCCTCGTTTGTTTAAGAAAAGGCCGAAGTAAACCATGCGATCTTTACATGCTCTTTGCAGTTTGCTTAAACAAAGATGCAGACAAAGACGCAAGGGGACCGGGCAGGCGGGGAGGTATGGGTGGTGAGGGGTGGACAGGTGAAAGGTTTTTTCTAGCTTGTAACTCTTCAAGCATGACCCCGTGTACTTTTCTGATGAAACCTTGAAAATTTCCACATTCCTCAACTGTTTGCAAACTGGGGACCCGCTTCTTCAAATAAGCGGCTTGCTTTCGAAGATATCCCCGTATCATGCTTGTAATTTGCTTTCGCACTCTCAAAGAGACTACTGGGGATGGGGAAGAGGCGCAGATACTGGTGTGAGCGTTTTTCGAACAGTTTGATTAAAGCTATGCCGGCGTGGACCCAAAGAGTGCAAACCACGAAGAGCCGACCAACACCGCGTAAGAGCACCGAGAGAACCCTCAGACCACTCCAGGCTTCGCGACAGCAAGGCTCCAAATGCCGGGGCTCCCTTTCTCTTTCTTCCTTCCGCCAGGCGGGCCCGGGGGGCGGCGTGACGTTGTGTGAGAGAGATAGGTCTTCTTGCAACAGGAAGAGCGGCTGCTGGAGCGCCTGGACTCTTTCATCTTGGGAGGGGCTTGGTTTGCGGAGCTCCAGGAATTGGGTGCGCAGCTCCCAACACTCGGTCCTCTTCGAGCAGAAAGCCAAGCCTTGTGTTCATCCGAGGCGAGGCACTTTCCGGTTGAAGAACGTGCAGAGGAGTTCAAGTGCCAACTCAGTAGGAAGCGAGGAATTGTGTCATGATAGAGCTTGATCTTAGAGTTGCGCGCCAGTAGCTCAGTACCATGGAGATGCTCTTACCGGTGCTGCGCTGCTGTTTTATTGCTTGGTCAAGGTGCACGAGAAGGACTCGCCGTGTCGTATGTATTCCGGACTCTACCTTGACGGGCATGGTGCCATGACCCTCATTTTTATCTAGTTTCAGAACCCGAAGTTGATGCAAGGCTTGTTGGGGGCTCGCGTCTACCCTCCTGTTGTTGCCGGGCTTGCCGCGAACATGGCGCAGGCTCAAAGGGCGGCAAGTGGGATGTTCTCTGGTTGGAGACTTGTCTTGCTAAGGATGCAGGCTGTCAGCGTGGGTTTCTTGAAAGTTCTCGACTGCCAGGGTCTCCGGCGATGCACTCCGGCAGCGGGGCTGAGGAAAGTTTCGGAATGCAACATTCGTGCATGGGCGCGACCACATCCATGTCATTACCCCTCATCCTGATATGACAGCATGTGCCTTTCCGAGTTGAGTGTTCTGCTTCAACTTTACCATTCGTGCCAGCTTCGACGCCGTTGGTATGTGTAGACATGTCACACATCTGCCTGTCCATGTGCAGTCTGGAGTGAATGCTGCTGGAACTTGATGTTTTGGTTTGGACTCGTTGCCTCAAACATGTGACTCCGGTCTCTGAATACTTTACTGCTTTCGAGTCTTCAAACCAGCTCATTTGGATCTCAGTTCTTTGGTTTTGATGCTTCTTGATATTATTGCGCTTCGGGCAGGCTGCCAGTCCAGTGCGGCGATGAAACGGTGCAGTGCATAGTAGCGCAATACAGTATGTGGTAGCCAAAGCACATGCGCATGGTAGATTACCTGGGCACATACAGTACAGAAGCGCAGTGCTGAAAGGCTGTGTGCGAGAGAGAGACTCGCCGCTCGCGCGATCGCCCGTTGGAGGATGATCATGAAGAAGATCTCACAGTGGCGGTGAACAAGATCACATCTTTCCTGGCTACGGCGGCTACGGTGTCAACAGCAGACGTCGAGCTGTTGGAGGGAGAGAAGGCCCAGAAGAAAAGGCACACATCATAAGGCATCCGGAAGCCGTCGTTCGAGTCCTGACCTGTTCGGTTCGGTGCACAGAACTTGCTGTTGTAGTAAAAAATCTGCTGCGTGAGTGAGCGAAAGAAAGCGATGAATAATGAATTCTTAGGTAGTGGCTAGCGGTTCTGCTGTCGTGCTGCTCGGAGCCATAGTAAGAGTTGCGTAGGTAAACTCTCGGAAGACGTTTTTTGTAGAAGTGTCGCTGAGCTTAGCGTTAAGTGTTTGCCCCTCAGGTGTGCCAACGTCCTCGTCGACTTCACTGACTACTTGTGCCTGGCTCCCATTGTGATTGCAAGCGACAGGCGTTGGCGGTTTTGGTAGACGTGCTGTTGGTAGGAGTGCTGTGCGGGTGAGGGTGCTGCAAGGACCAGGAGTGGAGGTGCTGCTAGGCGTAGGCGTAGGCTACCCTCCTCGCTCCCGGCAGCGCCGTGGCCCCCTCGCTTTGGTCAGGTGCTATTTCGTCTTCGACATGTCCGGAAAGCCAAGTGGGAAGCTCTGAGTGATTGCAAGGGAGTGCGCAAGTAGGATCGTGGTTTCAGTTTTTACATTCGCAATGAAGCAGTTGTTGTAGGGTGTGGTCATGTCTTATGCACGGGCCTTGGAGCGAATGCATCTGCAAGGAGGAACTTAGGTAGGTGTGGTGTTTGCAGGTGGGAAGTGGTAGGTGGTAGGGAACGCAGTCGTGATTGCGTTTGTTAGCCTGGCACGAAAAAATTGCTCCACTTTCTCCCCAAGCCCCAAGCCTAGGCGTCCCTTTGCCCATTCCCAGGTACATATCGTGACAGCGGGACACGCAGGGAGCTCATAGTGACAGCAAGGGCTTGGATTTTGGTAGGATCTGAGTGCGCAGTTGCAGTAGGCGCTGGTGGAGTAAATCAGGTCATCCGGTCACTACCCAACTCTTGTGTAAATAGTATCAATAATTGTACAAAAAGTATCAATTACTTGGTAAAGGGTATCAACCAGGTTAACTGACACGATGCATGGGGAGTTTGGTAGTGACCAGTAGCGACCTTTCTAGCGTAGCTGCAAGTTCAAGCTGTCTATTCGGGTCAATAGACAAAAATCTGCAACCTGAAGTTGCTCGAGGCATTTCCCAATTCAAGCTCACTCCTGTTTCGATAGCCTCTAGCTAGCTATCTGGCCATGTCAACTCAGCTTAAGAATACACGCTGGGACTTGCGGAAGCAGATCGGAACTGGCAAAAGCTTGAAAGGCTGCGCGCTGTCAGAAGATCACCTTGAGAAGCTTTGATTCCGAGAGCAACAACTTGTGGAGCAGCAGTCCGATCATGCTGAACAACTGTCGCACACGACGAATGAGCCTGACAGGGTGATCGAGAAAGGAGCCCAAAAAACAGCAGCAGTTGGAGAAGAAGAACGCATCCGCAGAGCTGCGCAAAAGGAAGAGGGATGAAGAGGCCGAGGAGCGTCGCAAGAAGAAGGAGATCATGGTGGAGAACACGGCTAAGGTAAAAGCAGCTTGCTGAGGCCAAAGCTCTTTTGGCATCGGAGGCCGAAAAGAAAGCTCATCCATCTAGCAAGAAGCTTGCTAGGCAGGAGACCGCCTGAGGCCAGTCATGTCGAGCAGGCCGTCGAGGAGCCGCGCGAGGAGCCTCGCGAGGAGCGATCCATTGATAAGGTCATAACGAGGGTGGTGAGGTGCCATCCGAGGAGCCGCCCGAGGAGTCCACTACAATGGATGATCTCATCACTGAGCCTAAGGCGGAGGTTTCCGGCAATAGCAGCGTACTTGGCAATCTCTTTGTTCTCCGTCGGAAGGGGTGAGCGGTGTTGATGCCGTGCCATGAGCATAACGATGTTTTGCCGAGTGCAGAATGCGACATGCAGAGCATCCCCGAAGCATAGAGATCCGCTCGGCTTCTACAGGAGAGTTGATGCGGTTTAGGGCTGATCTGGTCATTGTTTGCAAGGAAAAAAGCTGTCCGAGCGAGAATGCACTTGTAGGTCATTCAGTTACTCCTGAAGTCTTCGTCCGCAAAACAAATGCGTTGCCCAGGTTTCTGCTTCGCCATCTTCGCTGCTGGGAGCTCTAAGTGAAACCAAGCGCTTACTTTCACTTGCTGTAGGAGCGTCTTGCATTAGGAGCGGCTTGCGTTGGAAGCGGATTGCGTAGAAGTTGCTTGCTTGTGAGATTTTGTAAGGTTTTAAATCCATCGTCAAGCTCAAGCTCAGCTCTGTTTCCCCCCCGCCGCTCTCCGCCGCTCGGATTCTTCGCTGACTTCGCTTTAGGGGGCTCTGAGTGCTTTGCATCTGTGTGGAGGTCTGTGCTAGGGTCCAACTCTCAATTGCTCAAGTCCGCTGGAAAACAGATTTTGGCCTAGAGTTGGGGAGTCGAGACAAACATCCCCATGAGGCACCTCTGCGCTCAGGTGTTCAACCGCGATCTGCGTCCACTTCGACACTGCGGGCACTCAGATTGCAAGGAATGCTGGCAGGTAGTGACTGTGAGTGAAGTGATCATAAGTGATCTGAAGTGTTGTGAGAATTGACCCCGGAGACGTTTGAGCATATTTGAAGTCATGGCTTTCAAGACGATCGTCAAGAAGTGGTGTGTGCTCATTTGAGGCGGGCTTTGCACGTCACATGCTTGGTGTAATGTGCTGCGCACTTGATGAAAAGATTCCTGTAAGCGTTTACAACACATTGTTAGATTCTCCGCCATGGCTGAAAACGGCATCATTGTCAGAGAGGTTGGCCTGCGCAGAGATGAGAGCTACTTTCTGCGTTAGCTTGTCATGGAGATTACTCCTGGGCACGCCCTCCAAGTAGCTGGCTTGCGGCTTCTGTCAGAGCGGTTGCGGGAGCACCTTCAGATACAACTCGGTTTCTATGCGAAGCTGAAGTTCGATATGCAAATCATTGTGCCCATCCATGTCTGCGGTGATGAGCCTGTGCCCGCAGAGACCCACTACTTGCTGAAACCTGCTCCTTGGGTTGTCGAAGCAGGTCTGGGAGCTAAAGCTATAATGGATGGCATTCTTCATGTCACCCGAGAGACGTACTTGGCCTTGGGTCAGGCTATTATGGCTGCCCCTTCCTCCGCCCGGGGTTGCAGACGATAAAGATGTTGGAGCTCATCCCCATCCACTTCTTGAAAGCAAAAAATGTTTGTGGAATCCACAGAGCACAGATCGGTCGTGTCTCAGCTGGTGTCTGAGAGCTCGCTTGCTAGGACTGTCGCCGCGTATGAGTGCTCAGGAGCGCAAGACCCTGACCAGGTTCACAGATGAGCGGTTCTACAAGCCTGAGTTTGCGCCTTGCAGCGTCCGGCAGCGCAACTCCAAGAGGCACCTAGCATCTCGCGAGCAGCAACATTTTGGCTAATAACTTCAGCAGTCTTCCTGACCCAGCATCCAGAGGGGTGACTTCTGATGGCATCACCAACTTCGAGCAGTCCAACGATGGCCAAAGTGCTGTTTATGTCTGGGCATGGAAATCGACTGTCTGAGGCCCTCGCGTTCCTAGGAAGTCTTTGCCGCTCTTGTAACAACCTCATTGTCCAGCCAAGATGCGTCCGAGTGATGTCCCACAATGGTGGCAATTACGATTACAAGTTCTTGCTGAAGGCCATTGCGTACCTACGGGGACACTCAGAGTCTGAGTCTGACATGCAAGCTGACGAGCCTCCTCCATCCAGTGCTGCCATTGATGAGGAATCAGATCAAGAGCCAGACTCCGTTGATAGTTGCGCGGATGGTGACGATGGCGAGCTTCCCCTTGCAGACTCTGCTGCATTCATGGACAGCATTGTCTTCAAGAAGCTTAGTCTCAGCATGGTCCTCAAAACCCCTCCAGAAGGTATTGCAAGTCAGATTTGGAAACTTAGTCTTCGTAGATTCTTTCAACTTCTACCACTCCAGCCTCGCCAAGTTGATGGATGAGCTTGCGAAAACAGTTGTAGATGGAGACTGTTCCTCGATGTTCAGGCACCCGGCTGTGACCCATCCTGAACTACGACCAGAGGCTTTGACTGCTGAGAGGCGTGAGTGGATGAGGCATCATTTTGCGCCAGGATCTACAACTTGTTCGGAGAAGGAGTGGGCACGCCGACGCCAATGTGCCGTCGCTTGGAGCAGAGAATTGGGACCGCACGCTGCCCGTGAGTTGGGTGCTGGCTGTTTTCCAGCATGTACCCATATATGGGTCACCCTTCCAGAAGGGCCGCTGGCTCGTCTAGAGCACCAGGCTTTGAAGGACGTCGACTATAAGGAGATCAACGAGAGTCACAGCTACCTTATCGTGCTGGATTACAGTTACCCACTGCGGCAACATGGACTGGCCTCCTGCGTGCAAGATGAGCATGAAGTACAACATGTTTCCGACCACGCTCGTAATCGTAAGGTCATGCGCGAGAACCAGGTCCAGCCTTTTTCGGCCGAGAAACTCGTGCCATTTCTTGGAGCTCATCAAAATGAATGTGTCCCTTTCCTGAGCACATGGATGAACTGCTGAAGCTCACCCTCAATGGCGTTCATGGGATGTCCATGCAAAACGTGCAGGAGTTCAGCAATTCCAGCCTTTACGTTGACGTCATCATGGTGATAGTGATGACGGCGCTTCCTCCGGGCTCATAGAACGATTGCCAGGGTGAGCATGATGATGCTGATGTTTCTGCTGGTGTTGATGATTTTTTGCTGTTGCTGTTGCTGCTGTTGTTGTTGTTGTTGGTGGTGGTGGTGGTGGTGGTGCGGAGTGTGATGTTATCTGAGATGACAGGATGATGCTGACAACGATGCTGTTTCAGTTGTTTTGCTTTGTTTCTGTGGATCACACTGGTCAACCGCCTGCTTTGTCGACGCATGGTGGTGAATGTGCACTGCATGTATGCTTCTCGAACAGATGATGATGTCTACGATGATGACGGTGATGGTACGACGATGATGACGACGCTTTCCCGCTCTCCCCAGGGCATCCTGCGCAGTTAGCGATGACGAAAATCACAGTGCGGATAGTGTGATGTTGGCTCTTTCGTTGGTGCTGGTACGATGATGCTGCTTCTGGGAAGATTGAAGCATCCAAACTGGAAGCCTTTGCTGGACAGATGATGGATGCTGAATGCTGCTGAATGCATGCCTGCCAGGCTTCAAGTTTGCCATCTCCAAACATCCGGGGATAATTCGTTAGCCTGCAGGGTAGAAGTCAGAAGGGTCACAGGTCGAAGATGTACGTGAGGGTACACATAAGCACCTGCCTGCATTTTACAAGCAGTAGCTAATCAGGATCCAACATCGAAAAGGAAGAAAAGCCTCGTTGGTCATGACCATCATGATGATCTGGCAATCTGCGCTTGAGTGGAGTTCTCATTGCAGCAGAGATGGGCTCGCAGCATGAACGACTCGAGTTCGAGAGAGAGAGACATGGCGCCTGGATCGGCACTGGAACTCGAATTCGGTGAATATGCTGCACGGAAAGCGTCGGACAACACGGGTAAGGGGTTTTGAGCTTTGATTCTGTGCGTAGTGGTACTTAGCTGACATCTGAGTTTGGAACGCGATCTGCAGCACTCCTTGAGCGCTTTCACACCAGGTGCGCAAGCTGTAAGCTGTAAGGTGTCCTCACCCTCAGTCACTAGCAACCAACTGGAATCTAGCGTGATGGTAGCGGTCAGTCATGTTTGTTAGCTTCTGCGTTGCTGTCAGATGGGAGCTTGCTGAGGGTTCAGTGTCAATTGCGAACCGCACGGGCTGTGCCGGCAAACCTAGATGGAGCCACTGGGCGTCAAGACCAAATCAAGAACCTCGAAACAGGAAGTATCCATCATCCCCTTCGGGGCAGGGGAGTAAGGTGTTGTTGCCATACCGTACTCTTACCGGCCAGCCGTAATCAATGCGGGGATCCTTTGTTAGTGCTTTGATTCGGGTGTGCCACTGTGAGGTAGGCAGTACGAAGCAAGGACCTCCGGCCGCAGGGAACTTGTGAGTGGGGCTTCAGTTCTTAGGGGTTAAGTTGAGCTGTGATTCAGTCAACAGCCGGAAGGTCAATTGCATGCATGTCATGTGCGAGCCTTGCACGTGGGTTCTGTGTGCCTTCAGGGCTGCTGCCATGACAGCAGAAGGCTGGAGTGACTAGATCCTCGGCATGGATTCAGAGTTGGGCACCGGAAATTTGAGAAGCGGCTGGGGTGGTTACTAGGGGTTGAGCTGGTTACCTTGGGTTGAGTCCTGCTGTAATGGGGTGGAGTGAGCGTTTGTGAGCTGCTCAGTGGTGCCCGGCTCAGCAATGCAGCAGTGGCAGTGGCAGTGTATGCGAGGTAGAGGAGTAGAATGCGGGTCGGTTTGAGCTGTTTGGTCCTTCCATGCCCTTCCATACATGCAGCATTGCCGGTACTGCTGTCTGCTTGCGTGCTGGTTTTGGCAAGTTTCACAGCCAGATGTGGGAAGATGCAGGCAATCGGCCAAGTATGATCTAAACTAGGGGCTTTTGACTACCTTGTGTGGTGAATGCTTGTTGGTAGTACCTGCTGGTACCGACCTCAGTGACAGACTCGAGCGGCACGGGGCTCGGCGTTGTGCGCTGGCTGGCCCGTAAGGGTCAGCCTAGCCCGAAGAAGAAGAGAGAGAGAGAGAGAGAGAGAGAAAGACAGAGAGCAGAGATGGGTTTGATGGGTTAACAACCTCGATCACAACCATCCATGCCAGAAGCATTACTGCAATATTGCACTTAAACGGCACCAATACATGTTGACTTCTGGCTTCGTCGGTTCCACAGGATCCCGATGGTGCTGAAAACGGATTGGGCGCCATGACGTTAGGGGGATCTCCATACTCCGTTAGCTCGGCAGCTCATTTTCGCAGTCAGAAACTCGCCCAGGATGGGAAGGATTCTCAGAGCCCTAAACGACCCTTCATCGAAGACACCTGTAGTTGCTGGACTCAGACCTAGTGATGTTTACATAGGTGATGCGACCCTTTGAACTTTGAAGTATACAAATCCACATAAGTAGTCGTTCAGGGGCCAGCCCAAGACTCATAAAGGAGATGGACGATGAAGCTGGCAGTTTCTCAAGAGATACCTCGAGCCTGTCACAAAGCAGCCGGCATGAGGAAACCGGGGATGGGCAGTAGGAGAATCAGAAAGCGCTTTGGGGTTGCAGTTCCTCCCAGTAGGCGTAGTTGTTAGCCTTCTGGGGCAACTTGGCTTATCAGATTCGTGTTGCCGCGGACAGCGCCACCACGACTGGAACAACCACCGCAACCACTACGAGGACCACCATCATGACAAGACGATGACTACTGCCACAGTGCGAGAAGCAAGCCTGGAATTTTACAAGCAGTTGTACGTTTCTCAGTGTTTGGCGGCTCGAGCACACCTGGTCTTCTTTTCTGCCCAGCCATCACCATGGGGTGTCGTGCCTGCAGATGGCCACACTCTGTGTGCAGGCTATGCATTTGTTGGCCCTGGGGGTGCTTCCTGCCATAAGGTCCACTGAATCCTTCCAGATGGCCATCCGTAGCCACACAGCTGAGGAGATTGCAGCACAAGTGCAGGAGACTCGGGCGAGTGCAAGCACTGGACAGGTTTGCCATTTACGCCTCCATCAAAGGATCGCCGCATTTCAAACAGTGCTCCTAGCGCAGGACATGATGCTCCTCCCTTCGGACATAGCCAAGCTGCAAGAAGCTGCAGGCCACTTCATTGATTTGACGTGATGTCGGAGGGCTTTTGTAATTCAAGTGGATGGATCCCGCACCTCACCTATGTGCCGTCATCCTCACATTATTCGCTTGCGACTTCCATCTCGTACTTAGCCGCCTGCTTGTCTTTTGCACACTGCACCCACTGCGCCTGACGCTAAGTTTGAAGCAGAATCATTGGCATTTGCTGTCTGGCTGTCTCCTCGCATGACGCTCATGCACCGCTTTGTCCTCAACATGTGGCAGTGGCAGACAACATGCTGTCGACGTCTTGAATATCTCATATGCCATATACTTGACCAAGATGCTATCGGCTGTTCATGTTTGTCATGCACCGCTTGGTTGTGAAGCATGTGCATCAAGCAAAGTTTGCCAAAAGCCATCACAAGCAATTCCAGACCGCTCTCCGCAGGAGCATTGAAGATGCCTGCTGGCCAGGCGGGCCCCTCAGGAATTACTCTCTGTCGTCAGTACCAACCAACCAACCTAAGATTTATGAGGCCCCGTTTTGCAAATTGATCTGCCTGAGTAGTTTGCGCCAACTTCGGATTTTTGGGGCCCCTGAGTATTTATGACATATGCAGACAAGCAGACCTTGTTGACCCGGTAGGCTGCAGCCCTCCAGCATTTCAAAGCGGCAAAAGCACACATTCGCCGAATAGTGCGACTTGCCTTGCAGTCAGCTCTGCGGTGCGAGCTTGTCCTTGATCGTTTTGGCAAAGAACGAAGCGTGGTTGCGTTGAAGGCAAGCTTGAGAGGACAGCAACTTGCAACTCAAGCGGCACACTCCTCTTCCGTTGTTCGATTGCCAGACTGACAGTAGGTGCACTTTGCCGGGCGAACCCCGCCGCTCTGCGGATAGATACATAAAAGCAGGAGAAGAAGAAATGGATGATGAAGAGGAGAGAGAGAGAGAGAGAGAGAGAGAGAGAGGTTGGAGTGTGCTCCCCTCAGCCAATGCTCGACTGAGAGAGTGCGAGAGAGGCAACGAGGGCAGGACAAATCGAGGAGCGGTATATCCATACCTCTCCCGCGCATGCGCCACATGTACATATTGATGAACAGCTAAATTTATGTCCATGTCTTCAGTGGAATCCTTGCTAGCTGCATTAGTGGCGGCAAGTACAGAGCTACATCGCAGCTTGGCGTGAACTGACATTCGCAGGAGTGGCTGTTTAACGATTCGCGGCCCTCCGTGCTACCGTGTGGAACGCGACATTGTTGACCGCTGCTTCTTTGAGATGAACGACTCCGCATCGCCAACGCTGTCATTCAGCCGTGGATCTGTTACTGTTCGTTTTTTGTGCATTAGGGCGGGTAGCTGCCACATAGGCCAAGTCGCGGCTGGAAGTGGTTCCAGTCCATGGATCCAAGGTTTACGGCCCTTTGGCATGAGTAGCCCACCCTTGCGCCAGACTTCATACTCCGTCCTTGGCCTTCCCAGAAACCGAAGCGAACCAATCGAGAACCAACCGAGGCTCCAGTGACTGCTGAAGATGCGGCCATCCTTGGATCACAGTTGGTGGCTCCGCCTGGATTCACCCCACCGGTACTGGACATCAATCAGCTTGCAGCCGGTTAAAGTGTACCTTGATGAGGGTCAAGACATGTAAAGACTTTCGCCTGACGGAATGCCATGCTTCAGGCTGGGCAGGGTGTGGATTGCCCGCCTCTGCGTATCCCTTGAGATCTATATAATCGACAGCCTCGACGGATATGAAGAAAGTGCGGAGTTCGATTCAGGAGCTTTGGCTGACCGCGGCTTTCTGAACGAGTGTGTTTGGAAATGCTAGAGTCAGAGTAGAGGGGGAGCTTGTTCACGCAGGCCTTTCTCAGTGCATCCCAAGGTGCGCTGGACAATACCTGGCACCAGCGCGAGAAGGAGCACAAGTTGGACGCTTACAACACGCGTGTTTCACGTTGCTCTGTTCTGGGAGCTTAAGAGCCATCTCAGGCTCCAGAAGCCGAAGCCGGAGTCACTGAGTAAGCTGCAGGATTCGTGCTGGATGTGCAATGGTAGTGACTGACTTTTCAGACCAAACATTCGAATAATTGCGAGTCAGGACTCTAGACAAGCATAATTTGTTTTTCAATAGGTCGTTTTTTTGACTTGCCTGACCTATATGTTTGCCACAGTCAACATTGTCACATGTTGGCAGCATTCCCTGCAGTATGGAAGAGGATGAGGATGTAAGATTTTCAGAGTAGGTTGCTGAATCCGCAAAGCTGGGTTAATGTCAGGTGGGCTAATGTGCTTATCTGCTTCCGGGGCAATGGACCCGGGATTCGAAGTAAACCTCGCCTGTTCGTCGAGTGCGAGTGCTAGAAAGACAGGAAAGATGATGGGACCACTGCTTGCGATTTAAGATTTCAGGGACATGTCAAAGAACGGATGAGGGGTACATTGCTTCCGATTTAATTTTTGGAGAAAGCGAAAAGAAGATGGGGGCACTGCTTGTGATTCGATTCAAGATCTTCTTAAGGCATATTGAGCCAATGCGGCTGCAGGTGCACAGGTGGCAGAGCATGTAATTCTGCTAAAGTGCGACACTGGGTAGTAAAGCGGTATTTCAACAGGAGTTTAAACATGGCACATCCTCTGCAGAAACGTATGTTGCAGTCAAGCAGCCCAGGAAAGCCAGAGCCCTTACTCCCCACTCTCTTGCAATTGTGTATGCTGAGGACAGGCTCAGCAAGCACAGGCTTTGCATCTTGATCGTACATGCTTTTTGTGATGCGTGCTGGCGAATCTCAGTCGAGCCTGCCATGGGTACATACATACAGGCCGTCACATAGCAGCAGCAGTAGGCAGTAGTAGCAGTAGAAGTAGCATTAGCAGTAACATTAGCATTAACAGTCGCAGTAGTAGTAGTAGTAGTAGTAGTAGTAGTAGTAGTAGTAGTAGTAGTAGTAGTAGTAGTAGTAGTAGTAGTATGATTCATGATGATTATGATCATGATGTGAGAGCTCATGATGTCACAGGGTGCCATTACAGTACAGCCTTGAATGCCAGTGCCCGCTTTACCAGCTTCACATAGGTGACATATGCCAACGCATGTGTGTTCGTCTGTTGTCGTTCGTGCGAAGGATGGGCCAATCTGCCCTAAGGCCGATCAATGCCGTAAAGAAACTCTCCCGTCGCCATGCTCAAGTTCGATTGATTCCTTTATGGAGTAGGACTGTCAGAACTTCAGCTATGACAGCTATGACATGTACCAGACTCTCCAGGGGTTCTATCGCCTGCTCAAGATAGATTTTTTAGAGGCCAGATATCGATCATCTTTTCCTGGAAGATCTTCCCAGCGAATTCAGTGGCAGATCAGCACAGCCAGATTGGGTCGAAACTCCAGAACCAATACGTGATTCAAAAGAAAGTATCATGATTCCAAATCAATTTAGACTTTCTCCCTCATCGGCATGAATTTGCAGGGGAATAATACCATGATGCATCTAAGAGTGGTTGCTGAATATCTGATCCGATGGGCACTCCTGGCAACACCACCTCCAGACCTTGGGCAGGACTGAGCTTGCTTCCTGATGACCTCCCCATAATTTCGGCAGCTTGCCCCGAGAAGCTACAACTCGAAGCTTGTTGGGTATCCGCACAATAGGCTGAAGTTTTGGCAAGCCACTATCTGGTGCATCAACTTGGACAGGACAAGAGGGCTTTCGTTTTTTTGCAAGGGTTTACTTAGCATGCCGATTGAGTTCCCCAACAGTGACGAACTTGCTAAGTTGTGTGCCATGCCTGGGTCAGGCTCCACGCGCTGTTCAAATAACCACGGAGTCAATTCACAAAGTAATCGGTCAGGAGCCCGGAAAGGAACAACATCCTATGTGAACTTAACTGTAGGAAGACCCGTTGAAAATGTGAGGTCCAGTTTATTGCGAATTACTCATCAACTACTTCTACACATGGTTCAGATAGACGGGATACATAATTATGCACTTATGTTGTGGTAGTTGTGGGTGAGTTCTAGGCTTCTGCGTCTTGGCATGACGTGATTGTGTTGGATGTGGATTGTCAGGAGGACCTCAACAATCCCCACACAGCATCATATTTGCTGCGCCTTGCTGCGCTTGGCAAACTGAAAGGGGTGATGTCAGGATTGCCTTGTCGGACCCGTAGTGTGCTGAGGAACAGGGCCCCAGGACCACCAGTCATTCGTGGCAGGTTTGGAGAGACGCGTTGGGGGTTACCAGATGTGGACTTGCGTGATCGGGATAAGTTGTTTGAAGATGGCTGCCTCCTTATGCGCACCCTTCTCTTGAAAGTTGTGGCTGCCACTGGCCATAAACTTGCGTAGCCTGACCCGCCCCCTTTGCCGAGTTTGCTTGAAAATCCAGAGGCTTTTCTTGGTTCCGAGGCCAAGCATCTACCATCGTTGTGGATTACGCCCGAATGGATGGCGGTACAAGAATTCCTCGGACTCCAACAGTATCACCTCAATCAGGGCCCCCTGTTTCACACTAGGGTTAAGCCCACGACGGCAGCTGTTCACGGCATATACTGGCCCTTGTGGGCCAGAGATGTGGTCGATACAATGCACTGCCGCAATCAAGTTGTGGGTAGGGAAGATAGCAAGACGTGGGCTGCACGGGCCCCAGGGTTGAAAGCTGCTGTGAAAGAAGCCATTAACAATCTTGGTGATGTGTGGCATCGGTATAAGGTAGACCCTGAGGCTCTGAAGGCGCTTGCTCTTTCACGCTCCCTGAAACTCTTGGTGTTGGGGGTGTTGCTGCTCCGGATGAGCCGGCTCGAGGTCCTCCTTTAGATGCTGAGGAGCAGGAATGGGAAATATTAGAGGATGTGGTGGAACCACTGCCCATAGCTCGGGTGCACACAGATGGAGGGAGGGAATTCTGTAGTGAAGGGTTCCGGGCCTTTTGCGATGAAAAGGGCTATGTTAAGAGTTGCATGGGAAGTGACGACTTCAAGTCAAATGGCAGATGTGAAAACATGATAGGCGTCTTGAAGGGCAGGGCTAGAACGTTGTTAAGGGCTGGAGGAAATGAGTGGCAGGACTGGCCATTCGCTATTCAGAATCCTGGCACCAGCCAAGGAGATTGAACGAGCGTATGTGGTTAGAACTGAATATGGCAATCTACGCAACGTCAAAGTTGTCTTTGGTGGAGTTGTTGATGCACACCCCTGACGTTGATGAAGGTTACGAAGTCCCATTAGTAGTGGATGCCCCTGCCCCTCCTGAGGTACCACGACGGGTAAGAGGTAAAAGTCCTGGGTTAAGTATGCGTGAGTCAGCCTCGGCGGCCGCGCCCATGCTGAGGATGAAGTAGCCGCTTTCCTTGCTCAGGCCCCAACCTTTCACCCTCACAAGGCCTCCCGCAAAAAGAACAGCTTTCGCAACTTCTTGTTTAAGGATGCATCTTGCTTTTCCTGGCCAGCTCTTTCTGCAGCACAGCAGTTGGTGAGGGAAGAATGGCCATGGCTGGGAATCGCACCTGACTTAGATCTTTAAACAGCTGAGCAAAGTCAATTAACGTGTTTCGTCCAACTGCTGGGATGACGAGTGACTAGCTAGCCAGCCCACTGGGCCGAAAAAGAGGGCATCTGCCCGGGTTCTAGAAATTATTGCAGTCTCAATTGAAAAGTGCCATGTGTCAGCTTTGGGTGTGTTCAGGAGTTCCCGCAGAAACGCCATGATCATATACTTGTTAATGCTGCATGAGGCTCAAAAAGGGCGTCGACCAATCCAGAAAAAGGCATCGACAACCCCCAAAACAGGCATCGCAACCGCCCAAAAAAGGCATTGGCAGTTAGCAGAGCTGGCATCCACTTGGCTTTGTTTCACAGACCAATTACATGAAAAGTATACCACGACCTCAATGCTTGAAGGCTAAATGCTGTCTTGCGCAGCGCGAATGATGCGATGATACTCTCAAATTTCGAGTGTGAATCGAGGTTTTGGAGCCTTATATGGTTCAACTTCTGGGGGTCAAGGCTAGGCTACAGTTACGTAATTAGGGAGCATTCCAGCGCTCAAGCTTTGCAAGCCAGAATCTTCCCCTCAAGACACAATGCAAAGCTTTGCAGAGAATTCAGCTTTAGTTGTGGGATGAAAATGGGGGGTGATTCAGGGGCATAATGGTTCTCAACTTGAGATCCTTTCCAGAAACGCGCTGTAAGTGCGCAACGCTTGTAACAACATGGTTTGTGTAGTAAACGAGGAGTACTTTAATGAGACCGTCATCATTGTATCACTACAAGAGGCGGGAAATGACTTCTTATCACCCCCTGTTTACTCCTGAAGGACGACCCAAACATGAGAGCCATGTATAAACATTCGAAGTGGCAGCCTTACGCCTTGCAATTCATCAGGCATTCTTCAGTCACTGATAAGATCGCAGCTCCCTCTCGTCTATGGTTTGCCGGCTGGCCGCGGCGCAGCAGCAAAGCTGGTGTCTTGGACGCTCTGGGGGTGTCTAGATACAGGGTGAAGGGCCCATTGACAGCTGGCCGATTCACAAGCAGGAATTTCTCATACAAAATTCTACGAGAACACTGAGGGATATACACATTATACACGCATAATCCCCATGACCCCGCATATATGATACAGATCATCTCCTTGTATTACTCCTTCCTTCTTATGTAGCCATTTTATACATGCATGGGCCAACTAATTTTCCGAAACTCCCAAATGGTTTCTGAGAGGTGACGAGTCCCAAGGTAATTCCAATAGCATTCAGACACCGTGACTCCTGCTTTCTGACACTACTTTCAAAACAAGCCCAGCACGCTTGCGCACACTTGCACGCTTTCAAATGTATTGGAAGCTACAGCAGCAGCTTCTTTATATGCGACCCATGCATCGCCTGTAGGCTATACATGCCACGTGTAATACACTTCCATGGAAAAGAAGATCCCATACGGCTGTACTTCGATCGCCAAATAATCCACGAAGTTTGTTATACAGAGTCTGCGCAGGGCACGGGCTTGTGGTACAGTGTTTGGGTATTAAGGTTCATGGCCGTAAAACCTGCGAGGCGTAGGTACTGCGTGGTGCAGGGTTCAAGCATATCATTGTAGGCGCATACTGCCCAAGTCAACTTTCCATGTGAAAGCTTGGCCATTTACTGGCGCAGTGAATACTGCAACTTGCAACTGGTTAGAACAAAAAATCAGGACAGCTTTTGACACCCCCCCTACCTCCTGTACGAATTCTGCGTGCGTATAGAAGTACCGTGTAAACCACAATTTGGTGTGCTCTTATAATTTGATCCTCTTTACAGATTATCACGGCGATTTCCTGTCGAAAACGCAGACACGTCTGCAAGCACATGTTTTGAGGGCGGACGACGGGGCCCTTAAGGTAAACCCTATATAGTATGTGTCACAGATATGTCAGGGAATAAGGTTTTTTTTGGGGGGGTTCTGAGAGGCTGTTAACTATAATTAGTCCCCTCGTAAATCATTTCGCGACTTCGGGTCTACATTGTGAGCTTTCAGGAACATGTGCTGACACACCGGCTCTTCGAACAATTAGGTGAATTCCGACATACCAATGCATCACCTTTTCATAACATATTCGAGGCGATGCTCGCAGCGAGAATCTGGAGATGTGACCTATATAACTTATATAATCTTCGCATGCATCGCAATTGAAGATAGCTGGATATAGTATCCAACGATGACCGGACTCCAACTGGCGCCGGATGCGGTCAAAGTCGTGAATTTGTAGGTCGCAAGCAAAAAAGATCGAGGTTCTCACTCAACGCTTGCTGTGCCCAGTAAGCATATCCTCTTAACAACCGCAAGCCTGATCTGTGAAAAAAAGGCGGCACAACTAGGAGGCAAGAACAGGTCGTACGAATGCAGAACGCCAAGGATCAAACCTCCTTTTAACTTTTACAGTTTCGTGCATTGCACCTAGCATTTCTTGGTGTCACGGTTCGCGTGGATCACGCCTGCACATTGCGAGGAACCTGTCTAACCACATCATGGCTTGAACAGTATCTGCACCCTTGCCGCCAATCCACGGAAACTGATTATATAGGTTTTTTTGCAATTCAGATTGCTCTTCGAGAAGTGTTTGAGAGTGGAGTTCTTCGAGAATGCCAGCTGCCACATGGGAAACCAGGAAAACGCCCTCGAAAGACGTTCCTCAACAGCCTTGCTTCTATTCTCATCGCCATCAAAATACGTTAGGCGGGCCAAGTAAAGCAACAAGCTACCCACTAGGTCACGACAAAATCCGTACTTCAGTGTGTGGAATTTGTCAACTTTGAAAAGAAAGGCGGCTTGGCGTCTGTGAAAGGAGGCTGCGCCAGGGCAGGCTCAGTCTCCCATGGGGGAGTTTCAAAAAGGGTTTGGGACCAGGCCGGATTGTTCGCCACATCCTCGAAAGGATGATCACTGTCGCCAGCAGGACAATAAGGACGCATTCTGTTGTCATAATGGGTTCCCACATTGCCGCGGTATCTAACAAAGTTCGCGGCTTCGTAATGTTCTTCAA
The DNA here is from genome assembly GCA_905221615.1 of Symbiodinium sp. CCMP2592. Lineage (NCBI taxonomy): Eukaryota > Dinophyceae > Suessiales > Symbiodiniaceae > Symbiodinium > Symbiodinium sp. CCMP2592. The sequence goes on from CAJNDT010000598.1 coordinate 68,264, forward strand.
AGTCGCCCTTGCTTCCGACACGGTCTGCTTGGCACGTGGTCCATTTACTGTCACGCCCTCTGTAAAAAGGAGCTGATGATCGTTGGAGATTTCCTGCAGCAGTGAAGAGGATGCCACCATGGCCTTGCTTGGCGGCTCTTCGGCTCTGCCGTATTCTGTCAGCTTTGGATCCCGCATTTCTTATTGCTTCCGGTAAGCCAAATCCAGATTCCCAGCTATAGCAATAAACGGGTGACTTTTGATATCCGTAGACAGATTGGCAAAACCATCTGGCGCTCTTTCCAAGCAGCACCGAAAAATGACATGCTGAAGGGGAAAATCTTTATACCTGCTCCAGAAAATCCGCAGGAACTCTTTTGAGTCCTCCCCTTGGGGGATCCCTCCGAATATTAATTAATCTGGCACGCTTTTTCAGTAAAACCTTGAAAAGGCACTGACCTTCAGGCAGGGAATATCAGCCGGCCCCGCTCCCGATTCTTCCCCAGGTGGACTTTCAACATGCAGAATCGAGATTGGAACACGGATTTAAAGACCGTATCTATGGAAAATTCGAAGAGAACCTCTTTCCCCGTGTCAGTTTGACACCTTTGCTGCTGCATTCACCTCCGAGGTGTTGCAGCCGGATCTACGAAATGTTTTGGCTGTTCGTCCCACCTCCCATGCTACTGCTTGGGTTGTGTTTGGATTCAAGTGTTAGTCTGCGTGCATGATTGCAATGTAGGGAAATTTAATTACAAACAAGAAAATGTACGACTTCAGGTGTAGGCCTTTCTACAATAATTGCTCTATATACTCAAGAAAATCCTGATAGACTTCTTGTATGTCCAAGCCTTGCATCAGAATGTTTCGCTAATCTTGGCTCAACAAACATGTTTGGGTTCACCGCGTGACCAGGGATATTGATGATTCAGCAAATAAGGGACTACAAAGGATAAGACTTGAAAGTACTCTTTAACAGATAGCCCAATGAACTGTTCTAGACGAAACGCCTTATAAAGCCCTAAAGACCTCAAACCATTTAAACCCGGTATATACCCCATATAGATAGATAGACATGTAAATATACATATATATGTATGTATATATATATATATATATATATACAGGGCCCAAGTGACCCAGCAGCGGGTATCTTGAAGGCCCCAGTACCGCACGCAATGGCCGCATAGCGGAAGGCGGTACGCCAGTTTGCAGCTGCCTGGGCAGCTGCAGGGGGGCAACAGCCAGACCTACAATTGGGATTCCATGTTGGTGGGCAACTACACCAACACCCTTGTGCACACCGGCTTCGAGTTCCCGACTTACAGCCGCCACGGCTCCAGCAAGAAGCTGTTCGCATGTGTGGATGACGAACATGTGACGCTCAGAGTGGCAGTGTTTGATCACCAGGGGCACTTGAAGGACACCATTCCCACAGGACACGAACACTTGGTCGTTGTCCGGCTCTTCTTGACCCCGGAAGAGCTGCAGCTGCTGATGGATAGCGTCCCGAAGTGGGATATGGCCGGTGCCATTCCGTGCACCACAAAATCGAACATGAGCGAGATCGACCTCTTGGTTTGCAATAAGGACCTGGAAACCGACGCCAAAGCCAAAAGCATGGTGGGTGCCGTTAAGGATGCTTTCCGAAATGGTGCTCTCGGCTGGATGAGCTGCTTAGCCAACATCAAGAACATGTTGGCCAAGGTGTATCCGGAGCAAAACGTCTACGCCAATCGTGGCTACACCACGAACATGCACTGGATCGTCGGCCCCAATGCCGTCTTCCTGAGAATCATGATGGCTATGATGGAGCTGACGGAGATGGATGCCGTCCCCATTAGGGACCACTGGCTCGACCACTTCGAGATGGAGGCCCACGAGATGGCCGATAATGCCATGGCCATCCCCGAGAGCCAGTACTTGGGCGACAGTTGGGACCTGCTCAAAGCAATGATGCCGACTTACTTGGCGGAGCACATCAATAGCAATGCCTTGTATAACCTCAAGCACCTTGGACCGAGGCGGTGTGCGATGCATTCCACAGCATGGATGGCGGCAGCATGATGGAAGGGATGGCCTTCGATGAGCCATTCGCCATGATTAACATGGATGCGATGTCAAGGAACACTAGCAGATGAGCCGTTTCAGGTTTAGTCTGCCTCTTTCAGTGGTTCGGCACGCGTGGATGTGTAAACGCTGTCACTGCACATGGATGCGTGTTTGAACGGGCGCGGCGATTTTTGAATTCTGTTGTGTGGGGCGTAGCTTGAAGTTGGCCTCTCCCGTTCTTTGGAGGAATATGCTCAGGCTAGATATAATATAGTTTCGCAGGTGTCAGCTGTGACTGCATGTCTGAGTGGAGTCTGCTAGAAGCAACACTCAGGAGCCTTGAAGTGTTGGTGCGCTTGCAAACTGCAAACGTCCTTGTTTCGCCACGGCACTTATGTTTGCCACACCGCGCTAAATAGCCCAATGTCGTAGCTTGCTTGTTGCCTGCGGGATTGCACTTCGGTTTGTGTGTTCCCGTTTTCCCGTCGTTTACGAAGCAGCGCGGAGTCACAATGACCACGCTGAGAGAAGTAGTAAGTTTGGTTTTGTGGCAGGATGTGACGTAACCGCTTACGGTTTTTTACGTAGCTGCTGTGCAGCTGGCCGGGTCTACAGCGGTCCGCCTTCCCTGCCTAAACCCTGATGTGCCAGATTTCTGCTCGGCTTGTGTCAAACATCAGCTAGTGCATACTGGCAGTCAGTGGTTTCGTTTGCAAGTTAATTAGGCAGCGAACTCCTCTGAATGCTTGGAAATGGAAATGGAAAAAAAAATATATATATATATATATATATATATATATACGAAGCCTCAAGGACGGACCACGAGGGTTGCAGCCCGCCATCCTTTCAGTGCTGGGGTTTGGGGCGAAGGAATTAGGGTTTAGGATTGTGGGTTAGGGTTTGGGATCAATGCTCAGGGTTTCTCATTGAGGAATCCAAATCCCAGCCCCCTAAGAATGAATATTGAATATCCTCTCAGTATATCATGCTATTATGAGGAGATTACCCATGCAACAGAAACTCAGGCTGTAGCCCTTGATCTTCATATTGGCTTTCTCTACACTAACCCTCCTATACCTCATGCAGTCCCCTGCTTTCCTCTTATACTTGTAAAAGATGATGTAAGGGTATAGTAGAAAGAAAAGGGGAAACGAGCACCCATTAATAATTGGCAGTGGAATTACAGGCAAGCCACCCCATCTGCAACACTCTGTGCCAGGGCTTCTAAAGCGGATGGGAGTTCAGCAGGTGGTTCAGTCCCAGGCACGACTTGCCAAGGCAATTATGAGAGGGGAGTTTGGGGGCCCGGACATGTTGCTGTATTACGTTTGCAAACATTCTCTTCCATCCGCATGCTGCTGTTCCACTGCCTGATGATCATAACATCAGATCGGGATCCCTAGAACTTGGAAACGCCCAAGCTCCTTCTGAGCTGGAACGCAAGAGACCTCATATCTGAGCCTGCAATCTGCCCCCATCATATCAATATTCTTGAGATGGCATCTGAAGCTGATTCGGTTCCCCTACTTTTTAGCCGCCTTCTTCTTTGGCGCCTGGGACTGAGGAGGCTTTTCCTCCTGCGTTTGCTTCCTCCTTTGGGCGCGGCTGCTTGGCTGTGCTTGGCCTTGAGCGTGATCAGGGTCCTACACAGGGAATCATGGTACATTTTGCAACACAGTCTTGTGAAAACGCTGAGTTGCAAGGGCTTACATGGAAGCAACACGGCCGGTTTTGTGACGGCACTGCGTGAACTTCAGTCCACCACTTGATTTTGTGTTTTTAACGCTTTTCTTGTCTCACTCTTTGTGCCCTCTATAGTGGGCGTTTCCTCACTCCGTTTTTTTTGTAAGCCCCGATGTTTCATCCTTGTCAAGGTTTGTTTGACTTTTCGGTTCCCTCCGTTTTTGCATTGCTCTTTCCACATCCTGGCTTCATCTGGCTTCTTCAACTCTATGGGAATTGGCCATATGGCACATGTGAAGCAGACCTTTCAAGTTAGTTTCAAGGCACGGGTGCAATGTTGCGTTCCTGCATTTGCCGAAGTGGTGGTCTTCTTGTTTGCTTCGTCCTGTAGAAAGCAGGGGCATCGCAGCCTGAAGTGCTTGGCATGATTCGCGGCATGATTGTTGCCGATTGACAAGCTGTTGGCTTTCGTGCTGGCATCTCTGCATTTTGCTGTTGCGTCCCTCGCTAGAGTTGTCATCATGGACGCTGCACTCAATGGAGCAGTTGACAAAGCCGTCAACGTGTTCATGGACCTGGACCTGGTCCCCACGGTGGTCAGCGCAGACATGTTGCACAGCCACTGTCGCGAGCTCATCTCCGATGTTCTTGAATGGGAACATCAGAAGTACGTCCAGGACAAGGTCCAAGTGGAGGGCAATGACGTGCAACTGCTACGAGTCCAGGTCCATGGCGCGTGGGTCAAGGTCTCAGACGCCGGCAACCTTCCCGAAGGAGCCGACGAGTCAACCCTGGTTGACTTGAGAGCTTGCCTGGGCACAACGCGACCGCTGCACTACGCGCAGACCGCCCTGAACGGCATCCTCATGTCCTTGCCACTTGTTCTGCAAGCCCGTACTGACTGGTACGCGGCACATTTTATCCATGAGCGATGGCTCTTGGATAATGCATCCCGCCGTGAGGATGAGCAGGTGAACCGAGAATTTTGGGACTTGGATCGCAATGAGATGCTGAAGGACGTGAGCATTTCTTTATTCGTTCGCGATGCTGTTCTCAGCAGATGTCCGTTCCTCCCCGATCCCACACGGGAGGCCCTCGAGCACGGAGGGTTTGTTCTCAAAGAGGACCTTGATTTGTTGGCTTTCGACCCACGGTGGGATGCGTACGGAGTTGAGAACCTGTACAGTCTAGTTCCAGCCCCGTTCCTAGACGTCCGGAAGATCGTCCGGGACCGGGAGGGCTGATGCGTCGGCGGACAGGGGATGGTAGCTGTGAGCTCATTCATAGCACGCATCCCGTATATCATCAGCCGAGACTCATTGTTGGGTGTCAAAAGAATGACTGAACTGCAGATTGCCTGTGCTGGACCTCTTCCTATCGACATACTCGGCATGTGACATACAGGAGCTGTATCATAGAAAGGTCGAGACTCGAGACTTCTGTCGCAGACAAGCTTGATTGGTGCTGCGGTTAAGTTAAGCTGCAATTAATCCCTGTGGCCAGCCTGTGGCTGCGGCTGCCCATTCTGGAATGCACGCGGTATGGTCAAGTTTCCGCTCGGTTGTTGCCTATGTATGAAACAGTATGGTACGTTTAAAAGATAATGCTCCTTGCCGAGGATGGGCAGAGAGGACGGCGGCCGTGGCGGTGACGATGACCAACAACCGCACGACGACGACATCAACGTGGACGTGTCTGCACTGGTGAAAGCAGCAGCCTCTTCAAATAGAGGTTTCTGTTCGGTTCGTTTTGGACCTCCAAGAGCATGTACAATCTTCAAAAGCTCTTTATAGATAGTTGGAGGTCGCTTCAAGATGTGTCCCGCCATTTCTAAACAAAAAACCCAAACAGTTCTCAATAACATCAAATAGTTTCAAGATATTTCAAAAATATATAGCGTCTGGCAAAAGAGGCGAGTAGAAACAGTTGGAAACCGCTTCCAGCCGCCTCCCGCTGTTTATACATGGCTACCCAAATTCTATGTACAGCTTCCAAGATGTCACATATCCCTGAAACCAATAAGGAGGCTGTTAGTTGCAGCAATACTTGCGTGTTTTGAATGTATCCAGGAGCACAGCATTCAACCACTCAAGGACTGCTACAACCTCAGATGAGGAAGCAAGCAGTGCATGCTTTGTTCTGCCTTGTTTGTCACCTTTGGACGTTTCCGCCAGTGTCTTGGCACCCCGTGCTCCGGGCCGGCATGTAGTAGTGCAGGTGGGATGTAATGATTGCTTTTAACTTTTGCCACACTTTGAGCTCTCTTTGCCTTAGCCCCAAATTTTTTCAAAGCGGAAAGAGAGGGGGGGCTCACAAGTGTTGCGTGCGGACTATGCGTGAGCTGAGTCCCCGAGTTGACTTGGTGCCCATACGCTGCCGCTGCAACTGGCGATCGCTAGTTCTGCGCACATACTGCAAGCTGCGAGTATTCTACATATGCGCCGCATGGGGACTGGCAGGTTCAGGTTGCAGCGACTTCTGAGGGAGCCGAAGCCACGACGTGAGAGGGATGGCACGTCCAGACAGATAGACAGATAGATAGAGAGAAAGAGAGAGAGAGAGAGAGAGAGAGAGAGAGAGAGAGAGAGAGAGAGAGAGAGAGAGAGAGAGAGAGAGAGAGAGAGAGAGAGAGAGAGAGAGAGAGAGAGAGCGAGCGAGCGAGAGAGAGAGAGAGTGAGAGACAGACAGACAGAGAGCAGCCAGGTGAGGGCTTGAGCAGTGTCTACTTCTGTGGAGCATGGGAGCAACATTTGTGCGTAACTGTGTGCTAGACCGACTGTGCGGCGAAGCTGCGACCCACGCAACTTTATTGTGAAGCCTCGGCCCCCATCCGCCTAAGACCCGTTCAGACTAAACTGCCCAAAGCTGCCCTGGAGTTGCTCAGAGAGGCTGGTTCCGACAGAATCTCCGGAAGGGTCGAGCTCGTTGACCCTGGGCTTAATTCAGCAACCTCAGGGAGTACTTCATTACGCCTGCCCAGGGCTGCAATAGGAGCGGTGCTCTTCACTACAACATTTAAAGTCTGGATCGCGACCCCAACACGCCCCATTCCTGTGATTGTTGACACTTTTGACAGTCCACTGTCCCAAACTGACGACAATTACAAGGATCACGATGCAACACTCCTGCAACACTCCTGCGACACTCCGGCGACACACGCGAACGCTTTGTGAACGCTTTACGAACGTATTGCGGATGCTGGCAAACATTCGCGGACACAACGCAACAGTTAGGATCACCTCCTGGACCCCTGCACCCCAACCTTTAAGAAAGATTGGAGCCCTTTTGCGGAGCATTCGGGAATAAACTATCAAGGACCCAAAAGAATGAATAGGAGTTTCCGCGTACTTAGGCTGACTTGAACTTTGTGGCTGAGTCCTGCTCTGTGCAGCACAGCCAAGGCTGAAAATGAAGAGGATTACAGCGAAGCAGTTGCCGCGCAAGCCCCATCCGTTAATAGCACATGCGGCCTTTCTGCCTTGTTGAAGTTCTTGTCAACCCTACCGAGACATGGCAATCTCTGGATCAGCGATGATTACGTCATACTACGGCACTAGCAGGGCGCATTGCCTCGGCCCCTTGCGCGTCGAGATGGCGTTGCTTTCTTGAGTTGAAGGCCTCTGGAGGCCCACATGGCACCCGAGTTCCTGTGTTTGCATTCAGTATCTCACTTTTTGTTGGTCCGTTGTTTCGATCTACCGATGCCAATCTGGAAGAGGCCTTTAAAAAGATCAAAGCCTGACGTGTGTGCATGGGTAATGAACTTCCCGGATGCTGCCGGCTGCAGGGCCCGCCGATGTCCAACAGACAAATATTCACTATTCCCCTGAACTGCGGTTGGAAGCTGGCCACTGCTACCATGTCTGGTCGTGCCATTGCAGTGCAACTTTGCGGAGCCACTGCCCACAAAGAATGGTAGTCCTTCAAGGGCAGATGGATGCTCATGTGCCGGTGTGTCAGTCAAGCAAGGGTGAGTTGCCAAGATTGTGCGATCTGTCCTTTTATAGCAGCCTGGGCAAACGAAAAGAACCAACCAGTGAACGAGAAGCGGTTGATGTTAGAGGATGACTAACTTGTCGGCTGTCTTGCAGCGCTTGCCGCACGCTGAACTTCAAACAACTCCTGAACCTAGGGCACATGTTGGTCCCACAAAAGTAGAGACATCCTTGATGCACCTGTTGTTTGTCACGATCAGGCTAGACAGGCCATTGTTGCTGCCACCCAGTCATCACAGATATCCTGTAATAAGTGCTTTGGCCAGCAGAAGCCCGCAAGGCCAGTGAGGCGTATGCACGGCAGGTTTGCCCAGTGCACCCATGAAAGAAGAAGCGCTGAACAAGCAGGCTTGGAGAATTTAGTGTGACACCGGCACATGCTGAAGTAATGCCAACAGTGGATCCCACCAGGTCACACCAGGTCGCTTTGGGGCGGGTTAAACTTAGCCGCTGGTTGAAGCTGCACACAGCCGGCTGTGCTTGTCGCAGTTCAGGCTGAAACAAGAAGGCTTCTTCAAGTTCCGAGAGCGAACCACTCAGCGCCGCGCGGCCTGGCCGGCTCCACAATCGAAACCCCTTGGGGCAAAAGGGACCTGAAGTGGCTTAGCACAGACAAATGCCACCAACAGTACCGTAATATGTATCAGCTCTCCTTAGCTAGATCTGCAAAATGTAGAGTGGGCTCATGAAGAGAGGCCTGGCGACTACCTGGTCCAAAACGATGGGGTGGTGTACCCAATCTGCGCAGAGGAATTCAAATCCGAGTACAAACCTTTGTGCAACTTGTTGGCACCATGCACATGCTGGAAGCATTCCCCGTGCATTCCTTCTGGTCGGATCCTTGAATCTTTTGATTCGCCCTTGGGCTTTCAGATTGTTAGGGCGCAAGAGCAAGACGTCTCGCAGCCGCTCCCGTACTCGCTGCTTGGATGCATTTTTGATTTGATCCCTTCCCTCTTTCATGAGGGGTGGGGTAGGCAGAGACTTTTTCATTCATCATCGCTCACCTACTGAAAGCGTCTCAAGCGACTGAGTCGCGAGCGGATCAGGCAAAAGGTGATGTACCAGCCAGCATCCCATTCTGAGCACTGCAGGAAGTAGCCCCAGTGTTTGTCAGAGCAGCCAGATAGGTCTCCGTAGCTTTGTAGTCATTGTAGTCTCAATAGCTTTGAGCACTGAGCCAATAGCGTTCAGGCTCCTTCAAGGATCTCACCGCTTGGATCTTGATGCGTTGTGCGCAAGATTCATGAAGCCATCATCCTCAGGAAAGTGTTAAGACTCAAGAGTGAAGCGCAGTCCACGCTGTTGCTGTGTTGTCTTCAAGCTTTGCAACAGCCAAGTACACAGAGCAGCTAGCTTTCTTATAGATGTCTCTTCCAGGCGAAGAAGTTCTAGCAGCTTCACCATAAGAGGCAAGACGCAGGTCGGAAATCCTGCATCCTTTGCCCGCCATGGTTCTCTGTCTTGACGTCATCCCAGATTTTGTGTGGACATTGACATTGCTGGAGAAGATCACCCGGGCTGTGGCTGTGCTACAGGCTGGTTCGCGTGTGAGTCTGCCCCAGAGTGGTCTGCACTGCTTTCTCTGCTGTGCTTTGCCAACTTGTGGCGCTTCTGCTCTGAAGGAAAGCTTGCGAAGGGAGCTGATTCTTCCCTCCGTCCCTATTTCCTGACGCTCTCAGTGCACGCTCCTTATGCTGGAGTCAGGTTCTGCTTTAGAGACAGTCATTTGTCTGCGCAGAGCTTTTTGTGTGACTGCTTGCTTTGACGAATAGCTTTAAGCTTTGCCGTTTCTAGTCGAGCAAGGGCCCGCCCTTGATGAGAGCATCTTGCAGAAGGTCGTTTTGCGGCCTAGCTGTGTGCATTCACCTCGCGGGCGTGCGATTCTCTCTCAACATGCGCGTCTTCTGCACCTCCGCTAGACCGACTTCCTGTCAGTGTTTCGGCAGGCGTGGCATAGAATCTCTGCAGCACAACCTTCTCCACCGTCGAGCGGTGGCAACGTTGTGACAAACCTTGTTCATTCAACTGCAGCCACATGGCTTCAACTGCCCCATTGACTAAGCTCATGATCAGACCAGTTGCCTTTCAGTCGCCCCATGTAGTCCTCATCCAAGTAGGTGTGGACCATTCTCGGATTCATACCTGATCTCAGATTTGGGGCTAACGGCACCTGACATAAGATTCCTAGATTGTATGCCTGCAAGCAGGGGTAGGGTCTCTGATGCCATGATGGCAACCTCCTTCAGTGCCTTCAGTGTTTTGTGGACAGGGTTTACAAGGTTCATGCTTCAGGGCTTAGGTATTGCGTAGATCTTGAAATCAAAGGTACACGTCTAACCAATCATCACTTAGAGCCAAAATGCATGAAGTTTGGGTTTCAAAGGCCACAAGCGTTCACCTTCACGAGCAGCAGTGGTCGCCAAGGATCCATAGTAGGCTTGGAAGCCATCCTTGGCTATCATCATACCCATGGCACCCTAGACCCCTAAACCTACAAATCTAGAATACCATGAGCGCTTTTTTCTGTCAAGATTCCACCATGCCATCAAATGTAGCAGCATCTCCGTCGGTCAAACAGCGGGCATGATCGTCGATGAAATTGAAGATTGCTGCCAGCCAGAAACTCAGTTTGAAGCAAGTACTGGTCAGCAATGTTGATGGGACAACAGCAGAACTAGTGATCAACCAATATAGCCTGTATGCAGCTACAGATGTTGCTAGCTGCTTCGACAATAATAACTCATGATCACTAAATCGAGCCACACACACACACATCGGCAGACCTTGCCCAAACGAATGTCCAGGAGGTGGTCCTGGTTCTTCCGGAACTGCAAGATAAAGCTGGCCAGCCATGCAACAATCACGCGAACCTCAGCTACAGGGGCTCTAAGTTGATTGTTCATCGCTTCTTGGGGATTGCAGCTTGCGGGTTGGTATTCTGGACTAATAACTTGCGATAAATAATGCCAGGTTTGGTTATGGCACTTGGCCGCCATTTCAGTGTAGCCCGTCATCGAGCCACGAAGCAACTTTGCACAGAAGTCTAGTTGAAAATGCCTTGATGCAGCATAGGGTTTTTAGGGTTTGGGGTTCAGGGTTTAGCTTATCATATTAGGGATGGTGGGTTCAGGGGTCTGTGCCAAAAAAACATAAAGGCAGGGTGCGGGATTGGTTTGGCCTTGCACCAGCTTGTAAAATCGGAGTATGCGCAAGACAGGCGCACATTGAGACGACCGACCCCAGGCCGGGCTGGCCAACAGTCCTGACAAAACATGAATAATGCATTTCAAAAAACCTGGGCTACATCAAGTCTAGCTTTGAAACAGGCCAGCTAGCCTCATATTTCAGGAGCTCATAGAGAGCACTGCCTACAACCCACTGGGCCACACCAAGGTTGATGGTGTGTAACGTACACCACTAGCTTGATCATGGCGCGGTCAAAAGTACACAAGCTTCGTGAGTTGACCTCATAAATAAATGCTGGGGCGAGTTTGAAGGGATAGGTGCAACAAGCGGTTGAGTTTTGACACTTTAGAGCCTGGTATATACTGGAAAATACCACAAATTATAGTTTCCAACCTTTAGCCTAATTTGTATCGAACTCAAACATGTATCCAAACAACATGTCGCATAAATCTGTTGAAGACAAGCAGCATTTGTCACCATCAGAATTCGGCTTGCAAACACTTTGAAGCTATCAAGGGAGCGCCTGGTCAGCAACGCAGGTTGTACCGACACTGTGAAACAGATATTCAGCGCATGCACACAAATTTGCGCAAACTGCATACTGCGAGCGAATGTGAGCGTGATATGTTGAGGATATTGAGTTTGTTGTTGTTTTAACTCGGAAGGCTTAGCGGTCAATGTCGATTATCCTGCCTACGTGACCGAGAAGGGTCATCTAGCACTCTTGGTCAGAAGCTTACTTGTGTGCGAGAGTGCTTTGTGATGTTCAAGACTCAAAAAGCTACACCCAGCGGAGCTAAGTTCGCTGGGCAATGGAGCCACGTTGGCTGCAGAACGACGGGTGTCAAATATTTGATGAAGCCTGCGCCGGATTTTCCTCCACCCGTTCCTGCCTCTGCAGGCGGGCACAAGCAACATCAGAACGGTCGGGGGCAGCGGCAGCGGGAACTGGCAAGCACGTCAGCCTTCAGGGGGTTGGCGAATGATTTGCGGTCGTGGTCGAAGCAGATCTTGGCAAACCGTGCCGATGACGATGATGATGGTGAGCTGTTGCTCAATCATCTAGATGACAGTGAGCAAGGGCCTGAGTGTGTCAGTGGGCAGTGCGCAGCTTCGGCATGACCTCTTGAGTGACTCACGTCTCACGTCACTTTGTCTTGTAGTCGCAGTCACGGTAACGACAGGGGCAGCAATTGTAGTGCTTGGGTGTCCCATGCAGTTCTCGGCCCAGGATTGCATTATCCAAGGAGGATGCCCTCGTGGAGTGGGTGTCTTGGCTAGAGGACTGGGCCTCTGAACTGGAAATGCTGCAGAACACGGGACGCTTCAAGCAAAGCCGCACTGTTGGCGGTGTGGCGTTCAAGGCCCAGACTCTGCTTAGCTGCTGGCAGCTGTCGCTCCAGATACGTAGCCTGCACGGGTTGAAAGATGCTGTTGCGAAGAGCATCGTGGTGGCACTTTCAGGGCCACTTGCAAATGCAGTGTTGTCAGCAGCCCCCTGCCAAGATGATGAGGGCTCACCTGCTCTGAAAAGCTTGCCCTCCGCATGGACGTTGCAGCGTGCGAAAGCCAGGATAGATGTCGCGTTTATGCTCCTCATGGCCAAGCAAAACTCGTTGCCTGGAGCTCTGTCAATTCTTCATGGGGATACTCAGCGCTTTCCCAGTTGGGCGGCTTGGGTGTGCAAAGATCCAACACCAGAACTGAAATGCTGCTACTTGCTCTTTGGCCCGGAAAGATTATCGTTGGCAGGCAGTTCAGGATGCTCGTGTAATTGCGAGGCAGGTGTGGGCTGGAGTGCGAAAGTGTGACTTGTAATGTTGTTTGTGGAAAGGGGCCGTCTGCCACACCTGTTGCCGTTGCTGCTTGTAGCCGCTTGTAGACTGTAGACTTTGGCTTGAGATTGAGCGGTTTCACAACTCAACTCAGGTTTGCAGATTCCAGCCCGCAGGGTGGGCGCGATTGGTTTCTTTCTGCGTGCTACAAAGTGGCGACGTCGGATCTTTCAAGCCTAGCCGCTGCAATGGATCAATTGCAGGAGTCGGCACAGTCTGCAGAACGGGTCGAGCCTGACGATTCCGGCGAGTTGGATGCATCTTGCTATGAGGTCGCTGCTAAAGGGCCACTCGGACGGACGGATGTGACAGGCTTGTTTGTGTGCGGTGCCGTCGTCTTTCCCCAGCTTTGAGTAAGCGGTAGGGTGGTGGTAGCTTCAAGAATCAAGAACACTGCTGGAAGTCGCGGTCTAAGACCGCTTAAACAAGCCTGCAAGCTGGTGGCTTGTGACTTTTGTTAGGGCTTTCGGAGGGCTAGTTGCTTTGATGCCGCAGGAAGCAGAGCGCAGAGACCATGCTCAAAGCATGTTCGAAGCACATGAACGTGCCAGTGGTTCTCGGGTCCAGGGCCACGGACCTTCCCAACAAAGCTGCAGCACTCGTGCATGCACTCAGACTTGAGACAGGGACCTCTGAGAGTTTGCTATGCTGGCTTCAACAGTCAGTTTCACATCCGACATGGGTGTGGAATCAGGGCTGCCCGATTTCCCGAAGGTTGATCTAGCTCAGCTGTGTGTTGCGCAGATTCCTGGAGAGTTGCAAGATGATGTTGGTGCCGGTGCCGATGCTTCTGGTACGTCGGTAGGGCCTGGACCAGAGCTGACTGCGAGCACGAATGACTCTAACTTCATGTTTCCGCACACTCTACTGATTTGTGGTGTCTTGCATTTTCTGGCCAATGCGGCGTCTCAGGTACATGAAAGGCTCGGTGTGTGGCAGGAGTTTAAGCCTCAACTGAAAGCGGTGGCCTGCATCTTGCATCATGGGCATTATCGTGACAGGTTGAAAAGCACATGTTTTGGAAAGCGCACCCGTTTTGCTGCTTTCGCAGACTTCTGCAACACGGCATGCCCAATGCCGATCGAGTGGAGATGGTTGGTCACACAGCAGGTGTTGCATCACATTTTGGGTTTGGAGCATGCGCTCTTGGCAGGTTGGAATTTGCAGGTGTTCCTGGCAGGAGGTTCTGTCGACGCCGATGCCAGCGCTGGCGACGGGGATATCGGTTACAGGAACAGAGTTTCCGATGCAAGGGTTTCACTCAGCCAGGTGGACGAGGCTTTGAGACCACCCTTTTTCTGGGCCACTTGCAAGATGCTTTGGCACCTTGGCGAGACCGTCCGGGAGATGGAGGGCTGGTCCAAGGGTTGTCCATGCCACCCTCGCGATGCGAAGCTGTCGGCGTTCAAGCAGCAGGCAGCGTACAATGCAGAGCTGGGCCGTGCTGCTTCGGATCAGAGCGACACGTGTCCTGGCAAAGGCAAGCGTGCTCCGGAGTTGGCGGCGGGCAAGTTGCCCAGCCTGTACGAGGAGGTGAGTCTCACGCATTATGCCTTAGTGCTGTCCGCCAGTCAGTCCGTGCCACAAGAACAACGTTCTCAACTCTTGCGTGCCGGGCTCATGACTCCATAGTAAGTCCCTCGCAGTCTGTGTCTGTGCCTGGGGGGTTGGGGCGGTTGGGGGGGCCGGGCGGTTTGGTGTTGCTGATTGGTGCATTCTGGGCAGTTTGGTGGGTTGCTGATTGGTTACGCGCATGCATCTGGGCGGTTTGGTGGGTTGCTGATCAGGAGGGGTGCGACGGCCGGGCGGCGTGCGGGAAGGCGTTCCGGCCGGGTGGGGGATGAGGGGGGTGGGGTCGGGGGCGCGGGCGGGGGGCTGCGGCTGGGGGTCTGTCTGTGTCGAGTCTGAGAGTTGACACTCACAGTGACTTACATTGACACTCTCTGTGAGGTTTGAATTGCGAGGACTAAGGCCTAAAGGCTAAGGGGTAAGGGCTGTGGCCTGTGAGCTGCGCCACTCAAATGCACATTCTCCAAGCCCGAACATGCGTAGAAATCGTTTTTCCGGATGTGTTCATGGGCACGCTTTTCAGCTTTGTTGCCTCAGGTGATTTCGAGGCAGGAAAAACCATCTTTGCTACGTGATCAAGATGAAGCTCAATGCATGGAGCAAGCTGCCTTTGCATCTTTGTGGCCTTGGTCTGCCGCAGACCCAACCCGAGGCGATTCAAGAAGTTGCCCGAGACTGCCTGCAACAGTATGCTGCCCAACCGGATGCCGAGCACAGAGTCTCCAACTTTTTCTGTGCGCCAGGCAGCCCGCTTTACGACAGTTTGGTCTCAGTGGCCAATGGGGCACCGCTGCAACAACATATGGAACTACACAGATCTGTGCAAATTTTGAAACTCATCCCAGTTGCAGAGCACGTTATCGAGGGAGGGTCCGCATGCAAGCACGCAGCGGCAGATCGTCAGGGCTCCACGTTGCGGGCCAGTTGCTGTGAGCATGGCATTGCGAGGCCCAGAGATTGAGCGCTTCGTGGTGGAGGGCCCTGTGTGGTCTGGGATGGTGCTTGCAGAGACTGTGGATTTGGTCTCCAGTTTGCCCAGAGCCTTGCCACGTTTAGGTCTTCAAGCGCATCCTGCTATTGCAGCCGCCGAAGCAGCAGGGAAGCTGACCACTGGTTTCGTTTGCAGCATTATCTACAGGTGTGATGCTGAGTCGCAGCTCGTGAACTTGCGAGGAGCCCGGAAGGCCGCTGAGGTGAGCAAGGACAAGCAGAAGAAGCAACGAGCCGAGAATGATCACAAACGTGACAAACAGGCCGCAGAGCGAAAACTTGCTCCAGAGGAGAGGGCCGACTGGTTCTTTCAATGCTTGCTCTTTGACTGTCTACGGACGCAGGAAGACACTGAGGCCTCCGTGTTCTCTTTGCCGGCGTCTGTCACGAGTCAGCCGTTGGCGCACGGGGAGGCCCAGCAGCTGTGCGACAAGGAAGGGCGTGTCCAGCTGCCGGACATGAACCTGCCCTCCAAAGCCTATAGACAGTGTTATCGCTGTGGGTGCGGGGAGTGCAGGTGTTGCAAGGTCTAAGGCCCCGGAAGCTTTTCTGCAAATCGAAGATGATCTTGGAGATGTGAGTGCAGATCCCGATGGATTCAGTGCCCTGCCAAGCTGCGGGCACGCCGGTGCTTCAGAGGATTCTGGCCTACATGGCTTCTTCCGCGTTGTGCACGCGAACCCTTCGAGGCAGAAAATTCAACATGTTTCGCCTGCCCTTGGTCAGAAGTTGAGGGACAGCGACATGGCTGTAACCCGGCACAAGTGCCTGCATGTTGATGAAAGCCGTGCCAAGATAGAAGCTGCGCCTCTATCGACAGCAAGGTCAAGCTCAGCTGATGCACAGTCTGCAACTACAACCTTCTTGTTGAACACTTCCGTGCCGATGGGCTCGCGCCAGGAACTTGCCGAGCAATTGCTCAGATGGGAGTTTGATGCAGAGTGTGAACATGCTCTTTCCGGGGTTTGCCCACGTTTGCTTGACGTGTTTCCAGACCTCGGCGCATTCGAAGGTCGTGCGGCGAAGTATGTGCCCGAGGAGGACGATGAAGACACCGATACGCTCAATCGTCTTCTTCGGGAGGGTGTTCTTCGTGCGGAACAGGTTCGAGAAGATGTGCGTGGGTTTCAGCTGACGCAGCAAGGCATGTGTGAGCTGAAGTTGGTGTTCAAGCTGCGGAGCCCTCGGCCAGTCTGTCTTGTGCCAGACATCGAACGCAGGCAATGGGACGCTCCGTCCCTTGGAGATTTGCATCCGTGTCAACTCTGGTTGCTTATGGAGACGAAGGGTTGGCAGCCGCTCGTGGCGACCACGAAGGAGCAGGCCGGTGAACCAGCCTATGCGTTGGACGCAGATGTCAGGAAAGTGTTTTTCTTACCAGTCAGGGGCACTTCGCCCCCGTCCCGTTGGTACATGCTGGCTTATGCTCTATCGGATTTGGTTTGGAGACAACGGCTTGCTCCATCTGTGCTTCCCGTGGAGCATAGCTGGCAAGTAAAGCAATACCGTGGCCTGGTCGAATGGTAGTTGTGTTTACTCAACATTGTTTACACTTTAGCTATCCCGCTTTTGCGTTGAGCTTGGTGATATTTCTTCATGCTTCAGCCACTTTGCTCAGCAGACGCTTCCAACATGCAGCAGCTGACATGTTGAAGAACATTTTTCACAGCCTGACAGCTTTGCTTTACATTTAGCACTTGTCGGATTTGCTTGCACATTCCGTTTTCACAGTGACTCCTTTCTAGGTGAGTGTAGGCTGTGCAGTCCGGTTCCGTGCGGGCCGGCAGATGGACAGTGAGTTCCCTCCGGGGCACTCAATCGAAGAGGCAGTGGAGCTGCTTCGTGTCGCAGCCTTCCGTTTTCATTGTCTTGAGACTCGCTTAGAGACATTGGAAAATTTTGTGTCGGAGTTCCGCTCCGTCCAGGAAAGGATCAACACTATTGCACTTCGTTTAGATTCTCTTGAGCGCGATCTGGCTGTGGTTCAACAGGCTTTCACCAGCCCTCAGGGTGTCAGCCTGCGAGCTGAACTTGAGGGCATCTCCTTGTCGTTGTCTTCAGTCATTGAGGTTGTGAATCGGCTTGAGCCTGAGACAACTCGCATCTTGCATTGGAGAGAGCGCTTTACAGGATCGCTTCAGGAAGAGCTGTCTCGCATAGGCCACCAATTTAGCCTTTCTTGCCCTCGCTTGGACGTTACATTTCTTGATGAGCTCGACTAGACTTCTTCAGCAAGGCAACATGCTTAGCGGTCAGAGCGCTTCTTCGGCGGCGAGCAGTGTGCCCGTGGTTGCGGACACAGGCACCGTGACGCCAGGTGACAGCAGTACTTTTGTGCCTCCTACCGCTCCGGTCTCAGCAGGGTTTCTTGCACATTTGGATTCTCTGATTGATTCTCCTGCGGAAGCGGCTGATGAGCAGTCGCAGGCATCAGATTTGCTTACGTCTTCTCCTGAGAAATCTGCTTCAGCTGCAAGCTGGGAACTCATTGCCCCAGGTGGTCATCTGCCCGCTTCTGCGGGCCCGAGGGTTTGCACGGTCAAGCGTTATCGTAAGCAAGTTTTGCCTGTTCAGGATTCACCTGTTGTGCCGCTGGAGCCAGTCCCATTGCTTTTGCAGGCCTCGCCTAAGGCATTGGTTTCCCGCTCTCGATCTCGCCCGCGGGATCCGGTCTGCCATGAATCACCCGTTGCAGCTTCGAGCCTTTCTCCTAGTCAAGATGATCATAGGACTAGGCTTGGGTTGGGTTCTAGGTCCTCCCTAGGCCCCTTTAAACCTTTGCCGGCCCCAGCTCCATTGCACCGTTCGGGGCTCTCCACTTCAGGTGCATTGCCGGTACAGGATTTAGCTCCACCGCTGCCTAGACCTAAGCACCGGGCGGCCTTTTATTGCAAGCACAATCGTTCACCTCGGCCTGCGCCGGAGCCACACATGCTGTTGCAAGCAGGGGTTAAATCAGTGCCTCCAGGGGTCCCCCAAGGTGTGCCTTCGTCTGCTTATGCAGGGCCCAGACCATGTCCTCGGCAGGCTACTTCTCAACAGGTTCGTCCGGGCCTCACCTTGCAACAGTCTTTGCATCAGGAGCAGTTCGCTCGTGTCTTGCTGATTTGGGTGTTGGTGCGGCCCCTGGTGCTTTCCTTCTCGCCCATCCTGCAAGATCTTGCTTCGAGTGTTAATGCCCCGGAGCTGGAGCTGGGCTTGCTCCGCACGGTGACCGAGACGACAGCCTTACGGTACTTGCAGGTGGTACATAAGTTTCTTCAGCAGCTGCACACTCTCTGGCAGCTCACCTGGGATACGGCATCGCAGTCTGCTGTTGTTGATTGCATCCTGTCTTTGCGCAGGGATCATCAGGATTGTCACCGCATCAACTGTGTCAAGGCCTTACGCTGGATTACAAAGCTGCTTCGTCTGCAGGTGGATAATCTTTATGACGGCCTTTTCCGTCCGCTGGTTGCTGTATCGATACACGATCCGTTCGATACCATACGTGGCGACGACTCTTGTTATAGCGACGTCCGCTGTATAGTGAACTCGTAATTTATCTATGTCCGCACTTGCTTGTTGTTGCACACCCTGAAAATTAGGGGTTGCTCGTGGGGGCTTCGTGTTGCTTCTGTTCTGCAACAGAGTTAATATATATATATATATATATAGGTGTATATATATGTGTATATTAACTCTGTTGCAGAACAGACTGAATATATATATATATATATATATATATATATAGAGTCAGCAGGTCTGCCTCGGATAAACTGCGACGTGAGTCGTACCCGCTCCCATGGCGTCTGGTGAGCTTCTTTGAGCATGCCCTCATGTTTCGCACATTGCCGTTGCAGGCTCTCTTACTTGCTGGTGCAGCGCTTGTGTGTGTCTACGCTTCACTCAGATGGAGTGATTCTCAGCATCTGCGCTGGGATACATTGCTCTTCAGTGCCTCTTGTTTGTGAGCATTGATTTTCAGAACCAAGACGTCACGAGCCGGCATGCCAATCGCTTTGCAGATTTCGGGGGTGCTTGGGCGTGACACAGGGGTTATGCAGACATGGCTGGCGCACTACCTGGCTATTCTTTCAGATGTTTGGGTTGAAATGCGTCTGTCCTTCGGGGATTCTGTTTGCCCGGATTGCTTATGGTTCTCTTGGGATAAGTCTTCGGAACAATTTGCACCCTTGACTTATGCTCAAAGCCTTCGGTTCTTGCGTGAATCGGCAGTGCAGTGTGGCCTGACAGAAGGTCTCGTGCAGTCGGCTTCCTTGACGCTTCACTCTCTGAAAGTTTGCTTGCTCAGTGCTATGTTGATGCTGCGCCTCAGCCGTAGGGCCAGGTGAAGCGCTGGCAGCTCAATCGGTGGTGCTCTGCAAGGTTCAGTCAGGCTGGCTTCCTCTTGCGCCAATGGCCAGGGGGTGGCAGATACCCATTCAACAGTTGCCGTTGATTCAGGTGGAGGCAGAGATTCCGCACGCCCCTTCTGCGTCGTGATTCCCACTGATGCCCGATTTCAGCCTTGCTTCTGCTGTGCAGGAACCGCCTAGTCTTGAACCGAGTTCGGATTTGCAGGTGGTTCACTCTTCATCTTCAATGGAGCCCACTCCTGGGGCAACCACAGCCGCTGTGCAGGCTGAAGATGATCTTGCATCCTCCTCTTCCGGGGATGAGTCACTGGGCCAGGCCGAAGAGACAGTCTTCTTGCGTGCCAAGTCAGGGATTGTTCATGTGGCAGCCCCAGCTTTGTCGGGTACTGGCGTCTGTCATGATTCGGTGTGGCTGAAGCCCATGTGTGGCATGCTTTCTGCTGATATCCCACCTACCTGCCAATGTTCGCATTTGCAAGCACAAGGCGTGCCAGGGATTGCTCAATAAGTGCGCTTGGTGCCTTATCGAGCGTGTATCGCGCTGCAGCGATGCCGGTCTTTGCTTCTGTGGCCTTTTGTCAGCTCTGCAAGTAGCTGAATTTTTGTATCGCACAAGATGCTTCATGCACAAGAGAAAAGAGGGATTAAGTCCTTGATCGTGCAAGAGTAAGAGGGTCTTGCATACAGCCGTTGCAATTGCTGTGGCCGCATCGCGAAGTTTTTCGGCTGCTGCACGCTGTACGCTGAGGGCTTAGGTCGGTGTGATGGCTGTCTCGACCACTTTTGCATCTTTCGCAGGCCCGCTTATACAGCCGTGCATGAGCGATACAAGTAGCATTGCTTTGGCGCTGCATCGCAGCCTGCAGTCCTATTTGGAGGGGTGTGGCCCTGGCTACAACCCCGGCCGGTTTTGGCGTCTTAGCTCTGCCGCGCCTCGTGTGTTATTGTGTTTGCAGCTCCCGGGACCCCTCTGTCGCGCCTTTTCTATGGCTGTTGGGGCATCTTATGCTCCTTGATACTGTTGCTTGCGGGTTTGCTGCGGCCTTGTTGGGGTTTTTGCTGCTTATGCTCCGGCCTGAGCAGGTGATGCACTTGCAGACGCGCCCGCTTCGCCTACAACCATGGCATCACTCCTTGAGTCACATGAAGTCCCTGGGGTTCTGCATCATCACTTTGCAGAGTTCACGCCGGAGGTCTTTGCAAATGTGGCCACGGATGCTGCCAGCTTGGAGCGCTTTTTGACTAGCCTGACTGAGAACACAGGCGCTGACCAGTTCGTGGTCGAGGCTCGCATCCGCATGTTGTGGAAGGATTGTGTGGCGCTTCAGGGTGATATCTCAAAGAAGCTGCCGGTTGCTGCGGCGGCGGCGGAATCGAAGCCGGACACCTGGGCGGACCCTTTTCCGGCAAAATTGAGTTCTGCTATCTGGAAGGGCCTTCACGAGGACCTTTTGGCGGCATACCCATCTGAACTGCACCCTGATGAGACCCCGGGTGCCAGGCTGATGGCATTGACTTATCGGGGTGTGTCGGAGCGATCTTTGAAATGGCCACAAAGGAAGTTCAGGCTGTCGGTGTCTCAGGAGCAAGCTCATCAACTCACACGCCCAGCTAAGCTGCCTCGCTTGGAAAACCTGCTCTTTGATGAGGTACCGTCTAAGGAGGTGCCCAATGTGTTGCAGTACGGCTATGTGGCAGGCATACTTAACATGCACGCCACGTCACTGGCCCTTTGCAAGGCCGCGCATCTTTCGGTGCTCAAGAGGTACGTCCAGTCCTTCCTGAAACTTTGTTTTCCTCAGCTTGAGTCCGGCTTTCGCGGCCCCAGCGTCGCAGAGGCTATTCAAGCCGACGAGAAAGCGTGGCAAGCCATCAATGACCTTTATGCTCATCATGACTGGGAGCTGGGGGACGCCGTGGCCGAGATCATCGATGTTCGGATGATTCTCCATGCTTATCTGCAGCCGCGCCTGGCTGCGGTGACACCGAATCCCCCTGGGGTTCCGCAGCCGCATGGTGGCAACGGTAGGCGTCCTTACACAGGTGGCCGCGGCCGCGGTAGAGGCAGAGGCTTCATGGGCAAAGCATTTGGCAAGGGCAAACAAGCGTCATCGTCCCGTGCGGATTCCGTCAAGATCTCGGGACAAGTGGTCGTCATTTGCAGAGATTACAATACTAAGGAGGGCTGCAAACGCGCAGAATGCCAATTTTCCCATGTTTGCAATGTTCCTCGTGCGGATGGTGTTGCGTGCGGTGGCAAGCACTCTGCTGTGAATCATCGATCCAACCCTCATTGAGGGGGCCCGGCTCAGGTTCTAGCGCCGGCCTGCGCGGGCAGTGAAACCCATGAGGTGCCGCTCACGGGCATTCTGGAGGTGTGGCATCAACCGCCGACAATGTGGCGGAGGCTGCCTCTGCTGCATCCTCCTCAGCAGCTACTCCCATGGTCGTGGACACCCCAGCATCCAATGTGCCAGATTACGATGGCTGTGCTGAGCACCTGCGCAAGCATTTTCATTTTTCCAGGAAGAGCGTTCGCCCTGATGTGGTTGGGGCGAGTGCCGGCTATTTTAATCTGGGGGCCATGTTCGGCTCCGGCAAGGTGGGCCTCACGCACTTGACTCAGGCATTCAAGCTCAGCTGCGTTTTCTTGAATCAATTTCTGCTTTCATGCTTCCCTCAAGGGGAATGGACATCAATCTGCACTGCACGTTCAGTTCAGACGCAAGTTCACTCTGAGTCCGGGACTTTACCGCATTCCCTGAACTTTTCTGTTAGTGTCGGCCCGTTCACGGGCGGTGAGCTCTGGGTGGCGGGCTCAGGCTCGGTGCCTATGCGTGACAGGTTTGGCAGGATCAGGTATGGTCATACGGTGTGTACACGACACACACCAGTGCAATTTCCCTGTGATGTGGAACATGCTACCATGCCGTGGCAGGGGGGCCCACGGTGGGCTCTGACGGCATATTCGGTTCCCGGCCTTGAGGTTATGTCTGAGGCGGCTCGTCAGCAACTTCTTGATTTGGGGTTCCCGTTGCCAGGGACTCGGCAGGCCGCTTCTGAGGCACCGTCGGTGCCGCACCAAGCCCAGGTGCCTGCGCTCCCGCTGCCCCCTGCAATGCCACAGACTGCTCAATCCATTTTCTTGGAAATCTGCTCGGGGGCTGCGGCCCCGTTGTCGTGTGCTGTGTGTGCTCAGGGCATTTCCTGCCTTCCAATAGACTCCATCCGTGAGCCGCTGGATCATGATTTGCTGGACGATGCGTGTTTTGATCGCCTTATGCTCATTGCGAGGGGACGGTGGACCACGCCCCATCCGTTCAGCGGAGTACCCTGAAGGTCTGCCGAACTTGTCTGATGCGGAGATGAGTCGATTGGAGTCTAGCAAACGGCTGCTCACGCGCACCATTTCTTTGCTTGATGCTGTCTTTGCCGCAGGAGGCCACGTCTCTCTTGAGCAACCCCGAAACTCATTGAGCTGGTTGTGTCCCGAAGTTCAGGAGTTCCTGAAGCGCACCTCTGCCGACCTCAACATTGTGTCCGCTTGTTCGGTGGGTGTTTCTATTCACAAGTACTGGCTTTTTGCATCGTCCTGGCGTCCATTGCAGGATCTCGCTGCTTTGTGCCCGCATGGCAAAAATGAACATCAGGACATTCGTGGGTTGCGTGATGCTGAGGGCAATTGGTTGTCTCAGAGCACGGCCGCCTTTCCGGAGCAGCTGTGTAAACGCTTTGCCTCGGCCATTCTGCCGGTCTTTGGGGAGGTGCATGCAGGCCGCTTGCTCAGCCTTGCTGAGGTCATGGGCATGATCCAGCCCAAGTCTCATACCGCGTTGCCCAGGGCAAACCAAGACGGGGTGGGATCTTCTCCTTACCCGATTGGTCGGCTCCGCCGCCAGGTCAGCAGGATAAGTTACAGGGCCTCCGTGCTAAGTGGTCTGATTGGCTGGCTGCTAAGCACATCCCCCTTCGTTTGCGTCAACATGTGCAGGCTGGCTCAGAGGAACCGTTGTTCTCCTCGTCGGAGATTGAGGAGCTGCACTCTCTCGCTTCCGAGTGGTTCGTAGAGCAGGGGAAGAACGCCATTTTGCTACGAGGCCCAAGCCGGGCAAGCCAATTAGGTGCAGAGATTAAGAGGTCGGGTGCTGCTACTTCAGTGGTTTCCGAGAAAAAGCGACTGGCTTCGAGCATTGCCTTTTCCCTCAGAAGATCAAGATCCTTGCAGCTTCAAATTGTCACGGACATCTTGTCGTGTGCTTTGCATACACTGGTGGGTATGGAGGAGCCGGAGCTTTCAACACAATGCGGGACTGTTGGATCACGGAAAAGGATAATCAGCTTGTACGCAACGCTTAAGCCCGACTGCCATGACGCATGTTCTCAAACCACTGCCAAAATGGCGACTGAAAGCGAGATTGAGGTTTTCGGTCGTCAGCTTGTTGAGCAGGCCAAGCTGGCGGCTGAAAGCAAGGTTGAGGCCTTTGGTCGCCAGATTGTTGAGCAGGCCGAGGCAGAGCTTCACAACATGCGTACGCTTCTGGACGAGCGAGCTGCGACCATCAAGAAGTTGGAGGCTAAGCTGTCCCACACTGAGCCAAGCACGTCAGCCCAAGATGTGAGACCCCTTGTCAATGATCAACAGGTTTTGATTGCGCAAACTGCCAAAAGGCAGCGATTGACTGGGAAAGACACACAGAACGCCGACCTTCAGCAGCTACAATCCTCGGGCCACGTGTACATCAGACCTGCCGTTGACTTAGAAACCTTGAGAAGGCGACATCATGATGAACGACTTGCACAGAAGGCAGCACGTAGGCTTGCAAGGCAAAATTCAGAACCCAAAGGACCTGGTGTATAGATCGGCCTTTTCTCGTACAAGTTTCTTTTTGTGAGTCCTGTCAAGGATAGGAGCTTAGTAATGCGCCTGCAGAAGTGGGTGAACATGAACGGCTTGTCGTCGTGAGAGTCAGCTCGTCTCCTCTCCTTGCTTTGAAGAAGCTGGGGAAAGGGGGCTGTTGCTGTAACCGGGCTGCTGGACAACGAGGCCTGCTGCAAAAGGGGATTTCTTCGGTTTCGTGGATTATTCCGGAGTTCCAACCTTACGCCTTGGAGGCCCTGCAACAGCTGGCTGGGTTTCTTTCTGACCCAGATGTGGCATTATGGCCTAGCCGAATGCAAGGGGTGCCTACCGGTATAGACGGTAATATCCCAAAATCTCATGTGTTTGTCCCGGTACACCAAGGCGAAAACCCGTCGGTTCCCGACCTTCACATTTGTCAGGGCAATTGGCAGCAGGCCGAGGCTCAGCCGGATCTCCTCAAGGAGTTAGTGCTCAAGGAAGCCTCGGAGGGGTACATCTTTTCCATGCCAAGCCTAGAGGCAGCGCGTGAACGTTGGGGCGAGCGGGTAGCAATTGGCAAATGCAACATCGTCGGCTTGGAATCGGAGCAGAAGAAGCCTAGGCTGATAGTAGACACCACGGTTTCAGGGACAAACCCCTCGGTCTCCATACCGGAAAAGTATTCACTTCCTGGGATCCAGGACGTCATCAACTCCCTGCCGCTCAGGGGTAGCACAGAGGAGCTAGCTGGCTTCTCCCTCGACATCCGGTCAGCTCATAAGACTGTCAGGGTGCGCCCTGACGAACAAGGTTTGCTGGGCTTCGAGGCCGACAACCGCCTGTGGTTCTATCGTGCCGCCCCCTTCGGGGGGTGCTTCAGTGCACATTGGTTTCAAAGGGTGTCTTCGTTCCTGGTAAGGGTTTTTCACTTATTGCCTTGGGTACAACACGCCCTTTGGGCGTACGTTGATGACTATTTCATAGTCCAGCCCCGCTGTGTGATTGAGCTTTGCTCCAGCCTGCTGCTGGCGTTCTGCGCTACCTTCGGCATTCCGATTCCGTGGAGTAAATTACAGTTGGGGAGTACGTTAGGGGTTTCCTCTAACAAGAACTCTTTATGGTATCTCGGGCATACAAACCAACATTGAAAACCAGCAAATCAACAGTAGATTTGGTGTTGGTTTGTGGGCTTGAAAACGACAAATCAACAGTAAATTTGGTGTTGGTTTGTGGGCTTGAAAACGACAAATCAACAGCTGATTTGTGGGCCCGGAGAACCACCCCAAATTGCCTGGGAGTACAAATCAACAGTTATTTCCGGGCTACAAATCAACAGCAAATCCCGGGATTTGCTGTTGATTTGTGGGTCCGGAGAACCACCCCAAATTATCTGGGAGCTACAAATCAACAGTAAATTCCGGGCTACAAATCAACAGCAAAATCAGGAATTTGGTGTTGGTTTGTGGGCCCGGAGAAGCTTTCGGGGGGTCCGGGAGGGGGTCCCGGGAGGGGTTCTCCGGGCCCACAAATCAACACGGAATTCCGGAATTTGGTGTTGGTTTGTGGGCCAGAAATTAGTGTTGGTTTGTAGTTTCCTAATGAAGAGCTACAAACCAACAGTAAATTTCGGGCCCACAAACCAACACCAAATTCTGGAATTTGGTGTTGGTTTGTGGGCCCGGAGAAGCTTTCGGGGGGTCCGGGGGGGGGGTCCCGGGAGGGGTTCTCCGGGCCCACAAACCAACACCAAATTCCGGAATTTGGTGTTGGTTTGTGGGCCCGAAATTTACTGTTGGTTTGTAGCTCTTCATTAGGAAACTACAAATCAACACTAAATTTCGGGCCCACAAACCAACACCAAATTCCGGAATTCCGTGTTGGTTTGTGGGCCCGGAGAACCACCCCAAATGGCACTCAAATTGCCTGGGAGCTACAAATCAACAGTAAATTCCGGGCTACAAATCAACAGCAAATCCCGGGATTTGCTGTTGATTTGTGGGTCCGGAGAACCACCCCAAATTATCTGGGAGCTACAAATCAACAGTAAATTCCGGGCTACAAATCAACAGCAAATCCCGGGATTTGCTGTTGATTTGTGGGCCCGGAGAAACCAGTTTGTGGCTTTCATAGCCACGAATTCGCTGTTGATTTGTGGTCTTCAGCCACAGATTCGCTGTTGATTTGTGGCTTTCATAGCCACGAATTCGCTGTTGATTTGTGGCTTTCATAGCCACAAATCGCTTTTGATTTGTGGCTTTTATAGCCACAGATTAGCTGTTGATTTGTAGCGCCGCCACCTCATTCTTGCTACCATTCTGAATGGACTGAATCAGCCTAAAGAACCCATGCTATTTGCTGTTAGAAGCAACCCCTAAGGAGTACGATTAGGTGGTGCGGTTGGTTGTATAACTTGCGTGCACAAACGTTCAGCGTCCCACAAGAAAAGCTCTCCAAGTTGCTCACAGCGTGTGTGGAGGTTCTCGAGCATCGTCAGACTTCCAGAAAAGCCCTGGAGTCCCTCATCGGACTTTTGCACTGGCTATTGCACATCGCCCCAGGTCTTAAGCCTTGGCTCTCAGTTCTTTATCAAGACTTAGCACGTCCCCTAGGAACAAGCTTTAGTATAAATCCAGGCATTTGGCAGTCACTGGCTGATACCTTGAGTGATTCCTTGTATTTTGTGAAGAGCCCGCCCAACTCGGGCATTCCGGTTGGGGCGAAGCTTCTCTCGGCTAAGCATGTGGAACTTCATAAAAAGAGTGATCTTCGTCTGGTTCAGCCCTCTGGCAGGCGTCTGTGGCTTCGCGTAGCCGATCCCCGGACTGAGAAACGTGTCTTGAGCTCGGCTAGCAGGGAGTTTGCTCTGTTGGGCGATTGGCACGCCCCGTATGCGCCCCTTGCGGCCGCTTCCGACGGCCACTCCGGTCTCCATCGCGGCGGATGCCATGGCTTCAGGGAATAGCATAGGCATAGGTGGGTTTGCACTGTTGCATGCGTCAGGCCCTCTTTTGTGGTACGCTGAAACCTTCGAGGCTTCGAGGTGCAAGACTTTCTTGATCTGGGTCTGAAGAGGCAGGCTCAGGCTCAGCGTGATATCACTTCATATGAGACGTTAGCTCAGCACGCTTTGCTTATGCTTGTCTCCACTGCGCTGCCGGCGGGGCGCTTGGCTGTAAACTTGCCTACTCTCAGCGACAACACAGGCTCGGAGTCGTCGGTGAACAAACTCTTCTCTACCCTGTACCCAGTGTGTATGTTTTTGCAGCGCATTGCCTCTTTGAGCGCACTGACAGGCATACAACTTGAGGTTGCACACATCCCGGGTGTTGCAAATGATGACGCCGACATGCTATCTCGCTGGGACGGCACATCGCAATTATTCGCAATTGCCATCAAAGTGGCAAATGCAGCATCGCATTCGCTTGCCACTTGAGCGCTTGTGGTATTTCAGGACTGATGTCCGAGTTTGGCCAGAGGGTGCTCCATTGCTGTGGCAGCCGCCAGTGTCTTGAGCTTCCTCTCGCAGTGAAATCCCGCGCCTGTTGGGCAGTACCGCTGGCGGCGCGCGGTCGCACGGCTTCCCCCGTTGGTGTGGGCTGTCCAGTAGCACAGGTCTCCTGTCGGGCAGTACCGCCAGCGGTGCGCGGTCGCTGTGCTTCCCCCGTCGGTGAGGGCTGTCCTTTGTAACGGGCTCCGATGCGGGTGCTGAGGGCTTTGCTGCCCCAGGCCTCTGAGTGCTGTAGTTTCAGTGCTGTGAGCTCGAGCGTAGGCCCCCTGAAGTTCCTTAGCTTGCTTGCGTAATCTAATCTAGCTGCGGCTTTGAGCTCCGGTGCTTTCGTCGACCCAACACGTTTTAGCTTTGGCCGAATTACCGTTGGTGCGTTAGGCCTCCTTCATTTGGTACGTGGCAGCTTTATACTTGGCGACTTTGGTATCGTAACCAGATTGCTAAAGACCTCTTCGCATCTGCTTTCGACCGCCACGTACAAAATGAAGGAGTCCCCGACTGAAGACTGCGTTAGTGTGAGCTTGCGAACTTAGTTTCTAGTACTGCTAGCGTAGTGGCTGTAGCGAATAGTGTGAACCGGATGGAACAACTGTGCCCGCACGCCAGATCAGGAAACAAGCCTTGGTGTTGCAGGACGATGATGGTCGCGCAGCGCTGGCGCTGCCTGCGCCTCGGCGCAAGCGGCGCCAAGGAGACGCGAAGCCCAAACCTGCTGGCGCTAAGCGGAGGAAGCGTGCTGGCGCTGAAGTTGTCGAGACTGCAGAGTCTGAGTCTGCGCACGAATGCGAGCACGAAACGGCTGGTGACGTGCCGGCGCCGGCGCTGGAAGATAGCTGTGCCCCATCGTCCACACCACTGCCCGCATCAGGCAATGCAGCCTCGTCTGGGCCGCCTTCGTCCGTTGCTACCGTCTCTGCCCCAGCAGACTCGAGCGATTCTGATAGTAAGTCTTCCAGTGGTTCATCTTCAAGCTGCAGCTCCAGCAGTAGCTCTCCTATACTTCATCCAGCTCAGACGGCAGCAGCGGTGGGGTTGCAGCTGCCGCAGCTGTTGTGCCATTAGGACCTTTGAAGTAACCCTGGGCATCCTGTATTGATCCTAATAAATAGAAGTAGAGTAAAATATATTGATATTGATTTGTAGTGTTTGAATTGATAATATCAACATTCATATTGATGTTGCTGTATGGATTTTGTGCAAGACGTTTTTTGATCAGACTATTGATTCTGCTATTGATCGAACTCACGAAAAATCAATTGTGATCAAACCATGGTTTTGATCAGATTTGATCAAACTTTTACCAGATTTGATCAAATTTGACCAGATTTGATCAAATTTGACCAGATTTGATCAAATTTGATCAGATTTGATCAGAGTTGATCAGATTTGATCAGATTTGATCAGGTTTGATTTTCTTGAGGTGGATGCGCAGCTGCATTTTCCATCGAATATGCTATTGATTATGTTGCTACCTATTGTGCTGTTATTTATTGATTTCGGCCATTGATTGACGCAATTGAAAAAACGTCCGGATTAATAAGACTGGAACATTATTGATTAGGATCAATACAGGATGCCCAGGGAAGGGTTCATGAGCGTCGGCTTTGAGAGCTCATCTGGGGCAGACAGGCTCACTACCTGCGCCGCATTCACCCCAAACCCTAAACCTTCAAGACTCAACCTTAAACTCAAACCTTAAATTCGCTAAGCTCCTAAGTCAGAATTCAGTAAACCGTTGAATCGCTGAACCCTTAAGCCCCTAAGCCCCTGATCCCGAAATCCCGGAACGTTCTTCCCTTGCAGTTGAAAGTCCTGAAAACACTGAGAACCCACCCTATGGAGTTTCATGGCAGGACCTGCAGGACCCCGGGTGCGATCGGATGATTCTCATGCGTGGGGAGTTTTCCACATCAACTGGCGAAGGCCCACTGACACGTGTCGCTTTGGTGCTTGGTCCACGAAGTGCAGGTTTCACACAGCAGTTGGAGGAGCGGCTTGTACAAGATCTATCAATGTTCCTTCTGCCGATCATGATGCCAAGGAGGAGACTCTGACTTACCTCAGGCGCTGGTGCAATACCGCAACTGCGTGCGGTAGTCGCGACGAGCACATGCAGCTAGTCAGAAGGCCAGAGGGTTCTGCAGGACAGCAGCTGGAGGACGAGAGGTTGACAGAAGAGGACCTCGCAGAATTTCTCAACTAGTGCAAGGCGCACGGCGCAGAAGTTGTCGGGAGTGCGGTCTGGACTGCGTCGGTATAGCTGCTAGTTTCGATCCTCCATACCATATGGAAGCTCCGATGACTCTCGCTGTGTCAGGGAAACGAACTGTGGCTGCAGCAATACTCTGTGATCATGCTGTTGTCTTTGCGGTTGTTCAACGACACCGCCGCCGCGGCGTCACTGTCGCCACCATTCCCGAGACATAATAGAGGTTTTAAGCCTCCCTAGGGCCACACTCACATTTCTAAAAGACCACGCACCCCAGCAGCAGCAACATCACCGATGCCAGCAGCACCAACACAGCCGAAAGCAACAACAAGACAAAGCAGCAGCAACAACAACAACAACAGCAGCAACAACAAAAGCTACTACACAACGACAACAACAACAGCAGCAGTAGCAGCAGTAGCAGTAGCAGCAGCCAGCAGCAGCCAGCAGCAGCCAGCAGCAGCCAGCAGCAGCCACCAGCAGCCAGCAGCAGCCAGCTGCAGCCAGCAGCAGCCAGCAGCAGCAGCAGCAGCAGCAGCAGCAGCAGCAGCAGCAGCAGCAGCAGCAGCAGCAGCAGCAAGAGCAGAGCAACAGCAAAAGCAACAGCAACAGCAACCATGAACACAACAACTGACAGCAATAGCATCAGCATCATCATAAAGACATTGTTACTATGATTCTGACTCTTACTGCGGCCCCGGCGACAACGACGAAGACGACCGTGGTGACGACCGCTACGGCGACGGCTACAACTAAGCTACCACTATTGCGATCTGTCTGCAATAATACATCTAATTCTGAACACTGACACTGTTCTTCGTATTCTTATTGTTAGGACTGCTGGGTATGATTCCTGTTGGCTGCCCCTCTTGTGTGACTGGTATGCTATGACATGTCGTCCTTTGCGGGCATTCTGCGTGGCTAGGGTAGCCTGTGTAGCCATGAGACTCTTGGGACTTAGGCCGACCACGGTGGTGGGAGAAACGTTGTGCGCACGGTCGCGCTGTGCCCGCAAAAACTCGAAAGTTGTGAAGGTCTCTGCCGTGCATTCGTTCACAGTTTCTGCAGATTTTTTCTCCTTTTTCTGGTGTGTACGCCTGCTGAGCAAAGGATCTCTCTGAAAGTTGCGGTGTTGCCGGTCTTGCCCATCCTGGCAGCCGGTGACAGTTCTGGCCTTGCTCCAACCAACCCCGGGCCCTGACATGGGAGGTGGTCCCCGGTTCCCCCCGGTTCTCCCAAGAGGTTGCTAAGAGCTGGCCCGGTTCTTCCCCGGTTCTTCCTGGTAGCGTGCTATCCCCAGGAAGGCCTTCCTGGGCTGTCCCAAGACACTGACCTGGACCTGCTGCGGCGCGGGATGACCCAGCTAGTCCCCTTTGCAAAACGTTGGCCGAGTGCCTGCTGATGGACGCAAATGACGCAAACAGCCTCATTTAGGCCTTCGCCAGCGATTCAGAAGGCAAATCAACGTTTTTGACTTCGCGCAACAATTCACAACCGGTTAGGTTTGGTGGTGTGGCGTGTGTTGCGTTTGCGGTTGCGGCGTTTGCGGTTGGCGCGTTTTCTAGCGCGTGTGCGTAGCCGGGGCCGGCCGCTATTATATATCTGAATATATCTAGCCAAAAATTCTATACTTCTATGTATGTCTATTCTGTCTATATCTGTATCGTATCTATAATATCTGTTTATAGCCCATAATACCTGTATATATCAGTGTATCATTAGATCTACATGTTTATATAGCATATATCTCTTTATCTATATCATTTACTATCTATGTGTATCTGTATGTATTACATGTATATGTATATGTAGGTAGTTATAAAGATAGATAAATATATTGAATTGGTACATTCGCATTATGTGCCATCTCCAAGGATACTGAAAAGCGCCACCAACAGCCAACAGCAACAGCAACAGCCAACAGCAAAAGCACTCGCAACAAAACGAAGAACGATTGCAGCTGCAACTGCAACCACAATCTCCAGTGCCTCGCCCGCTCCGCCCTCCTCCTCCTCCTCCTCGTCCTCCTCCTGCACCTCGTCCACTTATTGCTATCACTATCACTATCACTACTACTACGACGACGACGATGACGACAAGTAGTGTCACTGCTGCTGCTGCTGCTGCTGCTATACTGCCACTGGTAGCGCTACTGCTACAACTACGGCCACTCCTAGTGCTACCACTACTGTAACGAGTAACGACTACCACTCCTTCTTCTCCCGCTGCTGCTGCTGCTGCTGCTGCTGCTGCTGCTGCTGCTGCTGCTGCTGCGGCTGCTGCTGCTGCTGCTGCTGCTGCTGCTGCTGCGGCTGCTGCTGCTGCTGCTGCTGCTGCTATCACCACGACCACTAGCACTCCCACGACCACTTCCACTATTGCTGCTACTACTACTGCTGCTGCTTCTACTACTACGACTATTGCACAGACAACTGAAGCCACTATACTACTGAAGCTGCGACTGTAATTACTACTGACTGTAGCTACCGCCTTATACTCTTCCGGCTCCTGCTGCTGCTGATCTAGGGGAACTCTTGCCACCGCTGCTGCTGCTGCTGCTTGCTGCTCCGTTGGCTGACGAGTAGCAGAGAAATAAAAGCAGCAGTGTTCGGTGACATTCTTTTGCGAAGAAGACAGAACTTGCATCGTTTTGCACAAGGTGCAAGCTGTGGCTTTCTGAGTAGGGGCTGCGTTGCACATGGCCTCACGTTGCAGTTGCACCTGAGCGTTGTTCTTGATTCTTGGTCTGTTCTGTTGAACAGGCGAAGGCATTCCCCAAGGCCCCAAACGTGCGAAAGTCGCTGCTGGTGACGCCAGACGCAGAACCCAACCCCACTTACTAGACTTAGGACACCTGCCGAAAAAAGGCCAGGGACTTGTGGACAGCAACATCTTGCGGCAGGGTTTTCCGCCATGGGCACCGATGTTGCAAGCGTTGCCAGCTACTCCCAGGACTCATGGTCGTGATCTCGGGCCAACACGGGAAGCTGTAGACTTCGGAGGTGTCCAGAGATCTAGCTAAAGTGGTAGCAGCGCTGTCGTCCGTGAAAGTTGCTAGGGCTAGTGTGTGCGGAAGGCAAATGGCCAGGCCCTAACAAAGCACCCGAAAGCTTCACTGCCCAGGTCTGTCGAGCTGGTGGAGTCCCAGTCAAGCTCGGCCGATCTGCAGGTCAAGGATGACTTGCGTGCACTTGGTCTGCAAAGAAGGTTCATGTCTGGGGCTCGGGTCACTACTGCAAAGCTGCCTAGAGTCGTTTGGGATGCTGCAAGATTAGCAGGGCAGCGTCTTTAGAGCTGGACGTAGCAGAGCTGTTGACCTTTTGCACATGAGAATTTTGTGACATGGTCCAACAAAACCATGTCAGAATCCTTCCGCAAGAAATAAGTTTTTGCGAATTTTGATTAGGGCAATTTGGCCCTTTCAGTCTCAGCTCAGTGTGTGATGTTCGGCACAGGGCAGCTTGTGTGAGAAGCCCCGTGAAGCTGCGACTTCAGTTGAAACCCTTCGGTTTCAGCGTCGGTAACCCAACCTTTGTTTGCAACTATCTTGTTGAGGTTTGTATCTGTGTCGGGCCCACAGTTGAAACAGCGACCCAAAGACTGCGCTAAACCCAAGAACGCATTCCAGAGATCATGATTGTGGGTGTTTCCGCTGGGCAGCACACCGTCCCCTCAGGCGGCTTATCTTCGGAGCCGAAGCGGAGAAGATAGAGCGTGATCTATGCAGCTGACTGCTGCGCCCTAAGAAGATCCAAGTCTGGTCCATCATTGATGATCCGCAAAACACCCTTGCTGCAGTCCATGTCGTGTGGTGTGGGGTGTTGGTGTGGGGGGGACGGCAATAGACCATTGCCGTTGGCCGCAGCTCAGGTGATTCCTTCAAACAGCTGGGTCCGAGTTCCCTGGAAGAGGCTTTCCATTGGCCGACAACTGCCTTGTCTGCTTTGACTCCGAAGCAGAAGCAGAAGGTGGTGAAATACTTCTCAGATGGCATCGCCACAGCCCCAGAACCAGACCTGCAGGCCTTTTGATAATAAGCATGTCGAATGTAGACAGCTCGCCGAATGCTGCAGAAAGTAGTAGCGCCACCAGGGCCATACCATGTCTGAAGCGGTCGTTGGAAAGTTCCACACCCAGTGCCCTGTGCGCAGTTCTGCAAGAGCCTCAAGCACCTTGGAGCGCGCCGTGCACCTGCAGCGCAATGGCCGACTGCAGCTTGGGCAAGGAGAACTACGTCTTGCAAGATGATGGTGAAGAGCTCGCAGTCGGCAACAGCGGCCTTACCGCTGCGGCTGTGACTGCATCGCCACCGAAGGCTGCGGCTCTGTTCTGTCAGCTCATCAAAACGCCTGCCGTCGAGAATGGTGCAGGCAGTGCAGGCCCTGGCAGCGAAAGTCCTGGGAAAGAGCAGCCTCAGCCGCAGCTCTTTCAATGCAGGATGTGCTTGGATTGGAGTTTCTCGTGATGGCTATGTTCCCCAAAAAAACACCAGCCTCTGCCTTGAGTGCCGCAGAGCGGACGAGGCAGCACGTGCTCAGGTGAAAGGCACCCCACAAGAATCGACATTCAAAGAGCTCAAAGCCGCCGGCAACGAGGAGTATCGGGCACGGATCATGGACTTCAGGAAACGGCGCCCCGCTAAGGGGCGAGGAAAGGGCAGGCAGCGCTTCGATTTCACTACCTGGTTCCGCACAGTAGAAAGTTATAACGAGGTGAAGAACGATGCCCGATGCCGATTTATGCCCGAAGTGTACTACCTGTCTTGGGCACAAAGTCCTGAAAGCGGGTGTTACACCCCCCTGGAAGCAAAAGCACGCTGGGATGCTTGGTACGAGGACTTGTCGGTTGCTCGGGACAAGCTTGGGAAAGATGGAGCCGAACGGCTCTTGATCCACATGTTCGATGAGGTGACAGGATCTAGTGGTACCAAGTCTGCGCGCGGCTACAGCACCTCAGGCCCTAGGCAAGTCAGTCAAGAACGCCACCGACGAGCAGCTGTCAGAGCTGGACGCTCTCAGGAATCTGGGTCACGACAGCTTCAGCTCGGATGTCTTCGATGGCGTGAATGGTGCAGGACTTTCCAATGCGCTCCGTGGCAGCAGTTCCTTGGCCGAGGGCAAGCACAACACGGCCGCTTTGGCTCCTGCGGCTAATCCTGAGCCGGAGTCTGAGGAGAATCAGAAGAAAAAAACGCAAGACCGACATGCATGCGATGCAAGTCAATGAGCATGACCGCTTGGGCCGCGAAATGGACGCCTTGCTACGGGAGAGTGAAGAGACAGTCTAGAAGATGCAGGAAGCTTTGGATAACGTCGATGAAGACGATGAGGCCAACTACAAGATGTACGTGCGCATGCTCAGAGTGCACAAACAGGCAATCTTGAAGTGGGCAGGAAACACATCAGCGGAAGCATCCGAGGAGGACGTGCAGAAGGCTATCGACACCTACGATTCGTACCGCACGGCTGCTTACATGCCAGAGCGGAGCTCTTCGTTGCCCAGTCCTGACTTTGAGCACCTTGTGTCCAGACACGTCGTTTCGCGGGAGGCCAGAGCCTTCACGGATGCCGCAGAAGACACCGATGCCATCAAAGCGGCCCTCAAGTACTTCTTGGAGCAAAAGGCACTCGTCAAGAATCTGCTTGGTGGTGAGGTCCGGGCTGTGAAGGATTTGGCTTCCGCTCGAAAGGCGAGAGCCAAGACTTTCGAGCAGCAGGTCAAAAAAGAAGCGGCGGCTGCAAAAGCGGCTGCGAAGGCCAAAGCCAAGGAGGACGCGAAGGCATCAGGTCAAGGCAGCAGAGCGCCCAAGGGTGCCCAAGCCGAAGCTAGCGCTGCTCCGTAGTTCCATCTTCAGTTTCGCTTCGTCGTCCCAGCTTAGTGATGCAATCAGTGCGGTGCATGCGAAGATGGTTCCCACAATGTCCGCCGAAGAGTTCCAAGTCGCCGCTGAGCAGAACAAGCTGGATACCTCCATACCGTACATGGTGCAGCACTGTGGAGGCCTACATGCAAAGCTTGCTGTGCAATCTTTGGGCTTTTGCAGCCCCAACCGCCGTGGACAGCAGCAAGGCCAACATTTCCGACAAGCCGTTGAGTGCCTTGCTTGGGAATGTGGCTGCGTTTGCTTTCGCGGAATCTATGCGCTACAGTGGCACTGAGTTCAAGCAGGCTGCCACGATGCGATTCCACATGAACGGCAGGCGCCGATGTGCGTCAGCCCCATTTGCGAAGCTGCAGTCCAAGCTGCTTGCTTTTCGGGATGAAAGTGCCACTGCAGGTGCCGCTGCGAAGATGAAGGAGTTGGGGATTGAATCCGCCGCCCAGCTCAACCCGGAAGTCATATCAAACCGTGGAGAAGTGCTTTCCCCGCGCCATATCGGGTTCAAGCTGGGCAAAAGTGGTTTCGGAGTCTCTTATAGCATGAGTGAGCTTGAGTCAGAATTAAGTGTGAAGAACGAAAGTTCACAGAATGAGCGATTAGCAAGACAACTTCCATGTCTTCTTGCTGGCTGGAGCCGCTGGCAATGAATATAAGCTCGCTGAACACATTGTTGCCTTCTTAGATTATTTGAAGTCCTGCACTGCGTCGCTGCGCTGACCTGTCAGAAGTCAAGGGTATCCAGTTGAGCATTCTGCAGCATGTCTATACAATGCTGGGCTGATACAAGAGTTGGGATGTTCTCAAACCCCTCGCCTTCAGTCCTTCAGTCTCCTAGTGTCTGATGGCACGGGAGGCGACCACACGGTTTTGCCTGAACCCCTTGGCCTTGAGTCGCTGTTTCGCATAAGGCTGCATGCGCGGAGATGAGGCGTGAGATGCAGCGAAGCAACTTGGAGAACATCATTGTTGGGCCCACTACTGCGGGCGTTATTGAATTCCGTGCTTCCCCTGCTGGGGTCCCAGAGGTCCTCTCCCTAGGCGGCGGAGTAGAAGGAGGCAGGTTTGTGCAAGTGGGGTGCAGGGAGCAGCATTCCCAGCATTTGCATCATGATCATCCATTCCAGCTTGGTTTTCTTCAAGCACGCGAGTATGGCAACATCCAGACATGGTAATGATATGCGTTTGAGGTTCCGCAGGGCATCAATGATCCTTTCCGACCACCGCATCCTGCGACAACAAATATACAACATATTCCTATATCTAAATGCATTCGAGCTAGAACACGACAAGGACAAGTCCGCCAACGCACGTTCCAGGGATATGCAGGTGTCTTGGAATTCTGAATCCTTATCAGTTCCAGGCACTGCAAGAATTTGATCGTACCTGTTAAGCTCGCAACATCCATTAATTTCATGTGCCAACTGCCAACTGCGTTCTATACACATCTAGCTAGGTGTTCGTTGACACTTGTCCTCGACAAGAGCAACTTGCGCAGATGCCAGGAATCGCCAATAATTGTTTGCGGATCATGAGAACGGTGAAATATATCCGAGAGAAGAAATCTAAAGATGTATAGAAGAGTTTTCTCATTTCGGCTTAGGCTTGTCAGAAAAAGGTTTGCGAGTCAGCGCATGTCAGTTTTCTATCCACGGCTGCATGCTTCACATGGCAGGCCTGCCATTCGCGCAGTGCCATCTGTGCCAGGGCCTTGGTATCGGCAATTACACATTTCCCCAGATAGCTTAAGTTAGTAGGGGTTCTAACTAAATAGGGCATGCCGTGTCCGCAGCCAGCGGACAGGGTGCAGCAGCATGCACATGGCGCAGGGGGTGCAGAGGAAAATGGTTCTGGCTTGACAGCTAGCCGCTAGCCAACATCCGTAAACAAGTGCATGAGACGGATGCAAAATCGTTCCTGGACCCGACAAAATTTGTCGCCGTAACATAGACTGACTTCAATTGATTTTTGAGAGCTTTGGCCAAGCGCATAGACGGGATCCAAAAAATGCTCTTGGACCCGACAAAATTGCTAAAGAGCAATCATTGAAACTTTTTTTTTGGGAGAGCTTCGGGAGCCTGATTTCGGGTTTGAAAGCTAGCCAACGTCACTAACAAGCGCGTAGATGGGATCCCAAAAACATTGCTGGACACGACAAAACTGCCAAGGAAAGAGCAACTAAATTTAGCTGATGTTTTCGACAGCTTCGGGAGGCTGAAGTCGGGCTTCAAAGCTAGCTAGTGACAGTAACAAGTGTATAGGCTCGACCGGATCCCCAAAACGCTCTTGGACCCGACAAAACTACCAAAAGCAAATCAACTAAATGTCCATGTCGTTTGTGGTGGCAACAAAAGCGGTTTGGGGTTCCTTTCTTTGAGGCTTCGTTTTGGGCAAGAAATCAAACTCCCAGCTATTTGGGTTTTTGCCGGTATACTTTTTTTTGGGGGGGAGTAGGCTTAATTCACAGTGCCCCATCGACTATTGCGGGAACGCTTTTGGGTGGATTGAGTGAGTGAGTGAGCGGGAGGGAGAAAGAAAATAATAAAAAACAGAAAGGAGGGAAGAGAGAAACATGGTCATTGCATTTCTTTTTGGGGTCGTCCTACATCTCAAAAGCAAATGCCCAGACGTCTTCAATGATTTTATTGTGTCTGTGATGCTGCAAAATAATTCTTTTGGGACCGCTACCTCAGGCGTTGAAGTCGGCCCAGTGGCTAAAGATGGCAGTCTTGGGTGGATGGAGAGATGAAGGGAAGAGGGCCGCAAGCTACATGGATGCTTTGTGGGACTTGCGGCATTTCGCCACTGAATGCGGTTTGCAGTAGCATATTCTCGGCTCACAGGCGGCATACGGTGCTCCACCACGTCTTCCACCATGTCCCTTCAGTGGTTGGAGACTTGCACCAAGGAGTGTGTTCAAGCCCAATTCCTATTGTGGAAAGCAGAAAATCGCCAACAGGGCATTTTTACAAAGCCCAAGATTTTCCGTCACGGAGCCTGGACGAATGCTGCCGAAAACGATGATGACGCTGTCGACCTGATGTCATTCGACAATGCGGAGGACCAGCCGGCCTTCTTCGTCCAGAACTCGCAAGATGGGGTCGAAACTGCAATCCTCTGCATGCTTGAGGGAATGACTGATTACGCGACAGCGCATGCTGTGCATGCCAGCTGGGTGCGCCGGAACCCCGGCGCACCAGCTCATCAACAGGTCCCTTGGAACTGCTTGGCCGCCACAGACCAGGTCAAGGACGTGCACTTTGCATCGGAGGTCAGGGCTTGGCTACTTGAGCATCTGGACCTGATCCCAGAGGCAGGGGTCACCGTGATATCTCGTCCGAAGAATGAACACCCCAGCACAAGTCATCTACTACTCCTACTACTGCCGCGCTGCCACCGCAATTGCACGGGCTACTACTTTTGCTACTGCCACTGCTGCTGCTAATTGTGGCTGTACAGGCAGCTAGCCAGACGATGGTGGTGTTGGTGTGAACATTAGCGGCTCCAATGTCATTACATGTCATTACCGTTGTGGGTGGCGGGAATGCTTCTTTTGCTGTTTCCTTAACTGCTTCTTGCTTCATGGTTCTATGCCCTGTTTGAGTGCTGCGACTTCCGTGCCTCAAAACGTTTGTGTGAGACCCAGCTTACAAGACGTCAACATGTTTGGATTTTGTGGTCCGGAGACCCTGCAATAGGTCAAGTCTTTAATGAAGTAATCCAAAAATGACAGCAGCCACAGACCTTGTCGCAGGATCATATCAGCAACGACAAGGCTGATATTATGGAAGCCGGCGGCCTCTTCACGCATATCGACCTGGATAACGGCTGGCTCCCGGATCACATGTCGGAGGATGACCGCACCAGCCTAGCAGCTATGGTGCCAGTGACGTTCAGTGACTTCTTCGACAGCTGAGCTGTTAACTCCGATGAGAAGCCCGAGGACTGCTGCGGCGGTTACAAAGGATGATATATCCAAGTACTCTGACAGTGTTTGCAGATCATGCATGCTTTGCTGAGATCTGCAACCTTCCCAGGTCCGATGCTCAGCGCGCTGTTTGCCGCGAGCTTGGACGATGCTTGAGTGATTGCTTGGAGGTGGTTGAGTCGTCATTGTGACCATGGGGTGCCATTTTCAGTTCAGATCTTTGCTTATGTGCGCTAGCATTTCCTCCTGGTTCGTGTCCGCAACTTAGGAGCTGCAAGTCTACATGGCCCTACATAGCAGCATTTTTTGCAGCGATAGCATCATGCCATCCCCGCGTGGTCTCGCCGTGTGTCCTTGATTTTTTCAATGTTCAAAGCAAGCACGCGATCAGAAAAGGCAATATGAATTTCAACCCAATCCCCCATGGATAGGATTGTGAGCCGCGCCAGTCCAAGCTTTGTGGCCATTCCCAACGAAGGTTGTCCAAAAACCCATGTTCAAAAAGCTGTAAGCACGTGGAATCACGTGGACACATAAGGAGAATATGCCGCGAGCGCAAGCTCTCGCAAGCACGGCGTAAGGGTTGCGTCTGCGTAAGAGTCAGCTTTAGTCCCAGTATTTTCTGTGGTAGCATCACCGCATTTTCATGAAAGAGTCGTTTTGCCTCATGTCATGCGCGCCTGCTGTGCGTCCGTCGGCAACTTGGGTCCATGGTCTGTTTCATGGCTAAGCTTATGCAAGAACAGCACAAGGGAGCATTTGTTGCGCCCACTACAGAAATGCCTCCTGGACTGTTGCTGTCTCATCGCTAGCTTCTTTATCAACCCGAATTTCATAGCGCCATGTGACTCGCGTGCAAGGCGCGCCCAAGGGCAGCGCAAGGGCAATGCGCCCCGCAACGGGATTGGCCCATCCGAGCTTACTGCTTTTGCTAGTATTACTAGTAGTAGTAGTAGTAGTAGTAGTAGTAGTAGCAGCAGCAGCAGCAGTACTACTACTACTACTACTACTACTACCACTACTATTACTACTACTACTACTACTACTACTACTACTACTACTACTACTACTACTACTACTACTACTACTACTACTACTACTACTACTACTAAGTTACTACTACTTCTACTACTCTACTATTACCAGCTTGGGCAAGGTTGTTTGCAAATCTTAATAAAATCGCGCGGGCGCGCGCACGAAAGCTTGCGAAAGGTACGCGCAAGCGCGGCATAAGGGTCGTCGTATTTGGGAGAAGGAATATTGGACACCCCTCAAGGTGGGTGATGCGCAGCAGATGCCCTGTTAAGCCATGGGTCATCAGCAGCAGAAGCAAGTGTTCAGAACCTACAGACAAATGGCATCCATGTTCACGCTCTTGGCGGTATACTGCTCCACTGTCTCGGTAAATTGGTTACCGCTCACAAAAGCCTATAAGTCTCTAAATTGTATCGAGCATCAACTGGAATCTTTTTGCTGAGCGCAATACTTGAGCTTGGAGCTTGAAATTGTTTGGCGGACTACCTACATATGTTGCTCTGGGGCCTTTTGAGTCAGTAACGTATAGGCATACTAGGCTAATACTAGGAAATAACAATACATTTCTCATATTCTGAAGGACCGCTTCTTATCTGTAGCAACTAAAACATTTGCATTAGGGATGAAGGGAAGCAATGCTGCGACTGTCCCATCTGCTAAACCGGTGCGCGGAGCTTTGCATTTCGCTGATGACAAGCTTTACGCCCCCTGCGGCCGTAGTCCAGATTTCTAGGCTCAATTAGGTGAGTAGCGTACACCCAGAACCCTTTGAGGGTTTTAACGGATTTTGTCACGGAAGCTGAGCTCAGGTAGCGAGTCTTTCGTTTCTATCTGCTGTAGCCTATACCTTAATCTGGCCCCCTCTACCAGCCCTGCCGCCTCTGCAGCCGCCCCCCCTCTGGTGGCCATGAACTTGTTGTTGATTATCAGAAGATGTTGATGATGTTGACGGAGGTTGTGTGTTTGCTGATGCTGCTGCTGCAGGATGGTGCTGGTAACGACGATTAAGATGTTGTTGATGATGATGAATATGATGCTTCTGAGGATGGTGGGTGTGGATATGGTAAGCTGCTAAGCTCCGAAAGAAGAGAGTCATCACACGGCTGTGGCATGAAGGTGAGCGGCCAAGTAGACCTAAAGATTTCAGCCACATGCACCAAGGGCCCCTCGATGGGATGTAACCTCCTCCTGTTTTGTGAAGTGCACCAAACACCACAAAGAGATCCAAGGCTAAATCGTTCAGCTGATTAGAGCCTGTTGAGGTGCAGAGCAAGAGACGAAACAGTTGGTAAAGTTGTTTGGCCATGAGATTAGATCTTTATTCAGGGATGCGCTGAACAAATACGGCTCCCTCTGTATACTCAGTGCACTCTTTCTCGGCTGCTTAGATGTCAGCTTGGAACGCGGCAAACATTGAAATGTTTGTTCAGGTTATGCTGTTCGGCCCATGGCCAAAACACACCATGCAAAGCCGATTGCTGCAACATGTCTGTGATGTCGTGCGGGCGTTTGCGCGCAACAGCATGGGTAATGCAAGGGCGTTGCGCTGCATGGCAGATTGCCAGGGCACGTGCAGAACAGGCAATGTGACTAGTGACTAGAATGTGATCAGTGATGCGTGTCCATGGCCATTCAGAAAGCAGCAAGGAAACGCAATCAAGATGTTCGAACGGCACATGTGGAATCGAGCGATGCAAACTTGTGTAAT
Organism: Symbiodinium sp. CCMP2592; assembly: GCA_905221615.1. Lineage (NCBI taxonomy): Eukaryota > Dinophyceae > Suessiales > Symbiodiniaceae > Symbiodinium > Symbiodinium sp. CCMP2592. The sequence goes on from CAJNDT010000598.1 coordinate 111,020, forward strand.
GTCATGCAAAACTCAGTCCTGTGTAGCAACAGGGATCAATGGTTCAAAAAGTGCCTCCTGGTTGGCTGTGTTCGAAGAAGCGAAGTCCGTATGTCCAATTCGGCCCGTGGCCGCAGCACACTACGCAAAGCCAATTGATGCAACCTTTGTGTGTCGTCGTGCGCGCGCAAGCATGGGCAATGAAAGAGCATAGTGCTGCATGGCAGATTGCCAGGGCACGTTCGAAACAAACAATGTAGTGCATGGCATGTGATTAGTGTCCTTGGACATTAAAAGACGACGAAGGAACGCGATCAAGTTGTTTGGCCGGCACATGTAGAATCGGGCGACGCAACCTTGTCTGTTGTCGCGAAGCACGGTTCCGTCTTGCAACGGCGATCAGAGAAGTGCCAACCACGACGACGACGACGACGACTACTACTACTACTAGGTATACTTTTGGTATTTGACTACTCTCTTTTGTATGCCTCTTTGTTTGAGTATGACCGCCGCCATGCACATTTTCACCGCAACTTGCAGCCCTTGCTCTTTACAGAAGTCGTTTTTTTTTTTTTTTTTGGGGGGGGGGGTTCCTCTTCCAATTGCCAGTCGGGTTTGTTCGCTCTTTTTTGCTTGCTTGTGGTCGAAGCAGCCTAAACTACTGATATCTGCAGTACATTTGGCCTTTGCTGCGTTTCTGAAAGTCTGCTTTTCCTTGGTTTTTTCAGAGCTCTGCTTTTGTGGGCTTGGACAAACTCACTGGTATTTGCAAGGGCTCGTAGCTTTTTTCAGCTTTGGCCCAAAACGCGTTTTTGGATTTTTTTACGGGATTTCACACATTTTGATCGCTTTCTTTGCAAGGGGGATGCAACAGTAGGCTAGCAGGAAGGCTGGTAAGGGCAGAAAGAACACGCGTTCGCCTCTTCCACTGCTTCAGCTCGATGCTCTCCACTCTTACGAGGGCGCTTCAAGCTTCGCTGCTTGTCAGGTTTCTTCGCACCAGCAGCCAGCTTGAGCAAGCGACGGATTTCTGCAGCAGCCCAAGAAATTAAGTTCTCCAGTCAGTGCCCTGTCTGGCCACAGGCGCGAGAAGCGTGAGACTTCTGCTTGCCGGTGCAGCGCTTTCCCGTGGCTTCTTCAAAAACGCGTTTTCTGACAAAATGCTGATGTTTTGTAAAATGCCGTAGTTTACATTGTTTTCTGCTTCCCTGCCATGTGTCAGTCTGTGTCTGAAATGCATGTTGTGCAAATCACGCAGAGCCCGAAACACTGCGTGTGACATGGAATTTGTTGCAGAATCCACTGTTGAGTTGTTTCTCCGCTTCCAATTGCCAGATCGAATAACACTTAAGTGGGTGCAGCATCAGGGGGGCAGGTGAATGTAATGGCTACGCCGCGGCTACGCCGTCGTGTCGGTCATGAGGCCGGGTCAGTGGCATGGTGCTGGATGGCATTTTGGCCAGGGCGCCAGGGCAGGAGAAAAGCATGTTCTTGCTTGAACATGCGATTGCGTTGGGTGCCGAAACCTGAGCTCGTAGGCATGACTTGATGCAGCTTTTGTCGCAGCTTGAACTCCAAGAGAAGCGCAAGGACGGCATCGCGAGTTGCTGCGGTCTTTTCGGCTCTAGGGGTAGCTCACCACACCGCCTTTTAGGCGCTCTCCCGGTTCGGCATGATGCCCGGGAATCTCTTGTGTTGGTGCTTAGGCGGAAACCTGAGAATGGATTCCTCTCGTAGCGGCTAAACTGATGGAAATAGTCCGTGGACTCCAATCTTCAAGCCGTAAAGAAGCTGTCATCTTAGTTTTGGCGGGAACTTCGAACCATGGCTTGGGGCTCGATGCACAGGGCGGGAATGTGTCTCTTCCCGATGTGCCAGGACCCTGTGTCGACAGGTGTGTTGTTGAACAGGAAGTCTGCGCATCTGCCAAGATCTCCAGATCCTTTTGGAGCATGCCCTGGCAACGGGACAGCTCATCGTTTTCGTGCTGTGCTTTGCTGTTCGGATGCTCGAAGTTCTTCAATGTGCAATCTACATAGCGCTGTCGCCGAAGCTCTTGTGTAAGGCGCCGGCTCGCCCGCCAAATGGAATGGGCGTAACGCTACTGCAGTTCGATATCATCAGCCCGCTAGCCGGAAGGGATGCGGTCTTTCCAGTTTAGCCGTATTGCTTTTGAGTTTTGGTGCCCTCGCTACCGCGGTCGCATTTTGGAAGCATGCAGCATGCAATGGCTGGCGTCATGGTTGACAAGCCTCGAGGAACGGAGCAGCTGGACATCCTCAGCGGTTATGTAAGAAGGCCAATGGTTCTGTTAACAGCTAACCTAACACCACCTAACCGCCCAAATCCAACAGGTACAGGGAGCGGGCTAGCTGTTAGAGCCCCGAGACCTTCTTTGAGGATTCATGTGAATGAAATTCCATTGAAGACATGCTCTGTTTGACGCGGGACTTTTGATGCGTGAGAACCTGGAGTTCGGACTTTGGCAAGGACTGTTGCTAGGTGGGGGGCCCAATTCCAGTCGCAGAATGTGAAACTGCCTGCTCGTTTCCATCCGGCGAGAAATATTTGCCCCACAGGATTCTACGGTTGGCAGCACGGCGCGATGAGATCGTCCGTGTTGCATGACGCCGCGACTTTTGCGGCTTTTCCAGGACCGCTGCTTGCCACCCCCTGCTTGAGCAGAAGTGTTGCATAGCTCCTCCATCTCACCCCCAGAACGAGTCAGTTAGTCGTTCTCGTACCATGTGGCATGTGCGCAACGTTGACAAAAGCGGCTGCTCTCAAGTGACGCCCCTTGGACTCGATGTTCCACTGTCTCAGGCGAAACGATCGCATATTCAGGCCGTTATGATGCAACTCAGGACGATTTAAAATTTTGGCTTTTCGGGGAGTGTAGTACGAAGGAGGCCACAGGAAAGGATCACAATTTTGACATACTTCCACTGCTCGCGTCTTTGCCAGGGGGAGAAGTTCCAGCTCCAGCTCAGCTTATTCCACCGCCAACTCAGTGCAGGGGGGAGCTCCCCTCGGCCTCGACATCTCGCTTGCCTCGCAAAGCATCAATCTAGGGAAGGCTAGTTTGCATCGTAGTGGAATTAAGCATGAGATCTGACCTGCGGGATTTCCGTCTCTTCATACCCACGGATCCAAGTGACCCAGCCTTACATTGCAAAATGCAATATGCAGTTCTGCTGCGGCTGACATTTGTCCAATCAAAGTCTCGGCCTTGCCCTGCTAAAAATTTCAAGCTGTCGAACTTTCAATACAACCAACTTGTCAGATGCAGTGGCTCACGCGTCCTAGAGCTGATCTCGAATTATATATATATATATATATATATATACACATTCGAATTTTCTTGGAAGTTTGGCTTGATTGCAAGTAAGACGTAAAGAAATTGGATTAAATTCTACGAAGCCGTCTGGAAAGATTTTATACCGGAGACAGGCTAGTCAAGAATAGGCACAGAGTTTCTGGAAGGTTAGGTGACGCCCTGTCCAGGGGTTGACATTGCTTAGGATTTAAAGGTTTAGGATACCCCCTGCGATTCCTCTTAAAGCCCCCTTGCAAATTCTGTATACCTTCTTCTTGTTCTCAATATTTTTTGATTCTGAAACCGACGGCATTCTCATGAATCCTTCACTCCTTGTCTAGCTCTCGGGAATCCAGTTTCTCCGTTACAGCCTAGGGCAACCGCTCAGCACAAGCCAAAGCCAACCATCACCCATTTCAAGCACAAAATTGCTGAGGTCCAGCAAAGCTCTTCATTAAACAAAATGAAGAGCACCATGCAACAAAAAAAGCTAGACAACACAAGATTCTGGCACTCATGGTTCTTCGGCTGACGTACTGGAAGTCCCGAAATACTCTTGCGTTGCTTTTTTTGTTCAGGTCTCTTGTTCGCTTTTGATTCCTCGTGAGAAAATCCAATTCCTGCAAGCATTTGGTGATTTGGTTTTGCCTGTCCCGGGTGGTGCATCGAACGGAAGACCTAGCATATTTTGTCGTCATCCATAGTTTGCCCACTTGGAGAACATAATCCGGAGATTTGAGAATCAAGGTTCCTCACGATTTTGGAGCTGTGGAGCTAGTTCTGCAGGGTCTGTGGTGCATGGTCTCGGTGAGCACTTGTGGCCCAGAACCTAAGCTCGTGATGCAAGTGGCAATCGACAAGGAGAAGAAGTATCGGCTGATGTGGTCAGAGCCTCAAAGTTTAGGATTTATAGGGATTTTGTGGCAAGTTGGTCATCTGAGGGTGACCGTAGAGCTAGGTGTTCTCAGCACACAAGGAGACCCAAATAATTGATTTGTTAGCTTCCGCCTGGTGGCATGCCTTGAAAGTTGGGCTTGGAAGAAGCTTACGGCTTGTTCGTGACAAATCTGCAATGGAAATGGCCCTTAAACCCGAAGGTGCCAAGCCCATTCGCGACAAGCCTTTGTTTAAAGGCCTGAAGCGACAGGGCGAGACACAGGGTCCTCCACAGGGGTCGGGGCGTCGCGCCACAGGCGAGCGATGCCTGCAGCATGCTCCGAGCTGCCGCATTCCAATGACTGTGCCACTCCCGCAAGAAAGTCAACGTGGCCCGCACGGCTTCCTTGGTGTCCCTCCTCCGTCACCGGCACGTTCGGGTAATCGGCTGTGTTCAGGACCTGGCGGCACGGTTCTACTGCATGCTACGGTGGTTAGAGCTTCCGGCTTCTCTTTGGGCCCGTCGCGCCTGGCAGTGCTTCCGCATGTGGTGCTTCTCGGAGGCAGCTGGTCCCAAATCTTCCGGCGCCATGCTGCGCAGACCCTCCGAAGCTTCGATGGCACCTGCCAGGTGCGAGAGGCCGATCTCCGGGCGGTTGAGGAGCTCGTTGGCCGGCGCCTTCGGGTGCTTCTGCCGCGGTGGCGGCCGTGCCATTTGAAGGCGCACGCGGCTGTCGGAGGAGCCGTCAAGAAGCAGCAGGGGAAGAAGGCGCAGCAGCCGGTGGCCGGAGCAGGAATCGGACGCCGATCCAAAACCTCCTACGCACTGGCAAAAGGAGCACTGTCCGGAGCTTATATCCTGTCATGTGTTGCAGGTTGCATGCAGACGGAACCCTGCTTGTATTCAGCGACACCCTCAGGGAAACCAAGACCTCCAGAAGACGGAAAAGATCGGGGAGCAGCTCGCTGTGGTGCAGCGCCGCATCGAAGAGGCAACATGTCGGAGCAGACAGAGAAAAGGAGAGGTAGAGTTGAAGAGGAGAGATGGGAAACATAGTGAACGTGGTGTTGCTGACCAGGGGGAGGTAGTGCTGGCGGAGGCGGCGGCCAGAGTGAGGCAGGGCTTGCCGTTGTTGCCAGGGCAGAGTCTGAAGGCCATGCAAGCAAAGATGGCCGAATGCGTGAAAGAGCGCACCCGCCTCTTGAAGACCTACCGAATGTGGCGGTCCAAGGGCGGGGGCGCTGAATTCGCGCCGTACCACAGGCTGCACTGGGTTGCACGCAAATTCGCGCGGCTCACGAAGCAGGAGCGAGCGCGGCTGCACGTCTCCAAGGGTGGTCGGATGAAGAGGGGCCCCCCTTGCCCTCGCAACTGCAAGGAGCGGGCCACCTGCAATGGGGACTCAAGATGTCCAGAAAAGGAATGCCTGTTTCGAACCTCGGAGCGATCTCACGAATCAGCGGGTCATCGGTGTCTTGCCATTCTCTCTCAAGAAAGTCCTGGGGCCATGATAAGAGGTTCGTCGTGACGAACCCCTTGTGCCAGTGCCCCGGGGCATCAGGCCGGTATGCTCCCAGCCCAACAGGTCGCAATTGATGGCACCAATGTAGGCGTAGCGATTCGTCCGGGAGCAGAAGGTGCGGTAGTCCCGGGAGAGGTATTCCATTCGCAGGTCCATCTTGCCAAGCTGAGGCATGTTCTCTGCCAAAACGGCAATTGCCGCCGCCACATAGGTTTTTCCGCATCCTAGATGGAAGCAATGCCAAGCATCCAACCGGTTAAAAAAGCCAGGGATGGTCATGCGGCACCTGCAACAATGGCCCTGCCTCATCGTAGCCAGGCGTGCTGCTGCTCCCAATGGTTTCGCGCCATCTCGCATTCAAATTGAAATCTTCCCACGGCGTTGGCTCTGCAGTTTTCTCGCTGCCTCCAAGGCACATGAAGCCAATTCCATCGCATGATTTCTTCGACGACGCCTTCTTCGGACACATACTGTAAGTCTGGCAGCCTCGAGTTACCCCTGTGACGCGCCCTGACTGCCCGATAACCTGGTATTGTTCTCCTGAGGATGTTTCAAGGCTCTCTTTGGATGTTATTGAATGGTCAGGGCGCATTGATTGCACTGCGGAGGCTATAATTTGGGAAATATCAGGCCTCAGCCTTCCCTGCTGGACCCTGGTGATGCGACCGGCGGTTATCGAAGGGCTTCATGAGTAGTTTGGCCGGAAGCTTTTCGGAATTCTGCAGTTTTGGCTGCACCTTGCACCGTACTTCATACCTTTCAGAACTGTTTTACTTGCTCCTTGCCCTGAACTGCACTGCCTGCGATGCTTTTGCTGTTGCCCTTGCCTGCACTGTTCCTTACCCTTGCACTGCCTTGTTTTCCTGCACTGTATTGGACCTTCAGTACGAGTGCCATGCCGGCGCCTTATAATGTATCGCCAAGGCCGCGCTGAGAAACTAACACATCCAGTCGTGTTCTAGCGAGCTGAATATATGATTCTGCATGGCACTCCCTACTGGAGAGCCCCACGTGTATGGCTAGTCTCTCAGTCGGTTGGAAGTAATCCATTTCGCTGCACAGTGACTGCCTCTTGGTTACATAGAGAAAGGGGCGAGCACCTTGGCATGATTCGGAGCACGTATCCGTGCCCCCTGCATTTTGTTTTCCGGCCTGGCGCTTGGTCGACGGGGACGTAGTTTTTGCTGAGGCCTCTGAAGGCCTCCCCGTGCCTTGATAGATGCCCGATACTTGGTCGGGTGTTTGCTGCTGACCCGAACGCACCCGCTCGGGGGCCGAGTGCCTCATGCTATGGAGGAAACCCACACCTCTGTGTCGATGCCCAGGACAGCCGTAAGCTAGAGTGCTAATTACGGGAATTGGACTTCGGATTCTTGGTGTTTGGGATGTTCGAGGCCTTGAGAGGTTGCTGCTGATACTTCTCTGTAATATTTCCCTTGATGCTGGAGACACCAAACTACAGGAGTGGGCATGTTTCGTATGTTCCACTCACTGCGTGCGGATTCGGTAGCTCTGCTGAGTTCCAAAGGCGAAACTGCAGTTGCAACTAAGGCTTGAACGTTCCCCTCAGTTCACAGGTAGACATGCCTGCCATGGAACCGAGGATGGAGGTACACCCGCAGGCCGCTGTGTCGTGGCCGCCGGTGGCTGAGGAACACAAGCTTCAATCATCGGCGCGAGTCATCCCGGCCTTCCATGGCCGATGGCACGCTGGGCAACATGGGCGAAGGACTTCTGCTCGAGGCAAGGATCTGGGGCGGCTGGTACATGAACCCTCAAGGAGCTCTTCCGTGGCTCCTCCTGGCCACGTTCGTGCTCTACAATGCCGCGCAGTTTTTCCGTTGTAGACGGAGACAACGGCTGGCTACTTCCCTCGACAATGAGCCGGCAACCCGTGCACCTGATGCACCACCGCCACCACGAGCAGGAGAACAAGAAGCCGACCCAGATGACAAAGGGGTCAAGGACCCCCCGCATGGACCCGACTCACAGCAAAAGAAAGACGAGCCAGAGCCGGACAAGTAAACCATAGGGGTGGGGGCTACAACACCCCCAATGCCGGCGCCTCCCGCTACTCCGAAGGCTCCGCCGGCTCCTCCAACGCAGACTATGGGACCCCCGGGTCCGTCCCCCGATGTCCTGGAACTCATGCATGCTAAGCTCTCGGACGTCAAGATGTGGGTGGAGGATGCAGCTCACGCAGCGGCCAAGCGAACGAAGGGACAATTCGACGACCTCTTGGAGGAAATCAAAAAGCTCGTGAGCGAGAACAATGTGGGAGACGAGCGTCTGAACGCGGTGCTCAAGGACGCCTTGGAGCCTCTCCGTGACAAGCTGGTGCCGATCCTGGCGGACGTGGGGGACTTCAATAACACCCTTGGCCCCTTCCCATCACAAGGGAACATCCGGGGCCTGAGAACGGTGATCCTCGACATGGAGGTTTTGCCCCACGACGCACAGAAGGCGTCGCAAGACTCCTCCTGGGACCTGTGTGGCAGAATCAATTCCACTGGCAACCAGGTGACCAGCATGCACACCGAGGTGTCGAACAGACTTCAATTAGCACATCGCAAACTGGACTCGTTGCACAACACCCTGCAAAACTGGGACAGCTCCGGCGACCGAGCAGAGGTCGCAAAGCTACTGTGCCAGATGAAGGAGATGCAGGACACCGTCGGCACGTACAACCAGAATCTTGAGGGGGTACAAAACCGCCTGCAGACCCTGGAGGGCAATATGGAAACGGTGCCTGCTAGCCAAACTTACGGCTGTGGAAGCATCGACTGGGAAACTGGCCGCTGTGCGCCCTAAGGCACCGCCCCCGGCGGGGCCTGCGCCACAACTGCCCCAAGAAGCTGCGCCACTCCCTCCTCCAGCCCAACCGCCGGGACATTGGAGCTCACAGGCGGCTTCGAGCAATGCGGCTCCGATGTCGGCCCTCCCACAGGTGCATGTGCTACACCCTGGCGTATTTGGACCCGCTTCGGCTGGACCCCCACAACATCATGCGGCGGCGTGCCCCCAGGGTGTGCCTGGGAACGTCGAGATGGTGAACATCGTGTGGGGTGACAAATGCTATCCAGTGCCTGCTGCGGCAGTCAGGTCTACGGGGCCTGGACCATCGTGATGCTGCTGAGGGTGGGCCCTTGTCGTGTGTTTGCAGATTTTGATTTAAGTCATGTCTTGCCCACATCGGCCCGCTCTCAGGAGTATCCGTAATGAAGCTTACGCACTGCTTTCGAACCAACCTTGCAGGTTTTTTCGCACTGACTTTTCCTTGCACTGTTTTTCCCTTGCCTTGCAAATTCGCACTGTCATTCAGACACCTTGCACAGCAGGCTCGAGCCTTTGTACACTAAACACAGCGCGCAGCTGCAAGGCTGCTTCGAGGCTTTTGCCAATTCCTGCGCTTCTCCCATCGAATTTTCAGGAGCAGGCATGCCTAGGTGGACGCCGCAGTATCTATGCAAAATCGTGACTGAAGAGTGACAGGACGTCTGAGATTGTTGATATGGTGCCATGATGTTGTTTCTGCGCGCCCTTGGTGATGGTGCCGTTTTCTGTCTTGAATTGCAGGGTATGGATGGATGATGCTGCTCCGAAGGGTGGTGAATGGGTGGTGAGTGTAGAAGACGGGAACACGCAACTACACACCCCCGCAAGGAGGTATATCCCTCCATATCCGGCGGATCCGTGGGCCCTCACCTCTCCCACACCTGGAAAGCTGGAAACATTGTTCTCAGAACCTCACACCATGACCTGCACAGGACACCTGGGCATTGCCAACGACCTCTGCGCCTCAGGCTGTTGCCTGTCGTGCCATGGCCCCGCCATGGCGTGTTCCCTGAGTCTGCTGATAAGGGAGGTCATGGCTCTCCCTCCTTGCTGATGTGTCGTGCAATCTGCTGGTCTCGGGGCCATAACCTTGCCTCTTGCTGCTATACGCCGTGCCGAAAGCTGGTTCGAAGATTGAGTGGAAATCATCCGAACCGGATGGACACGTGACTGCAATGTGTGGCTTGCGCTGACTTTGAGATTGATGCAACAAGCACCCTGGCATGGGCGTGGCTACCACTCAGCTGAATGGACGACGGGATCGTCCTTTTGCTGCCTCCTTGGTTCCTGCTTGGGCTCGGCCTGATCAGGATGACTGCGTGGGGCGTTTCATGTGAAAGGACACATATGGCGACTGGGAACAGACCTAGACTGAACAGCCAACAGGCTGACAGCGAACAGGCTGTTCAGGAAAGTTTGTTTTGGAGCCTGGATTGGGAGATGGTGACTGCTGAGATGTGTTGGCTGGTGAGGCGTATACCCCGCTGGTCAAAGCAGTAGCATGCGAGCCTGTCTATACACCCATGTAACACGGGGCGTGGAGCTCTGGAAAGAACACAGGGCTATGGTGAAGCTCAGAAGCGTGCTGATTGGCGTGATTCTGTTGCGCTGGATGATGCAGATGCTGGTGCACGGCAAATGGGTGGACTGGCTGTGAGGGGTTAAATGACGGCTGGCGTGGAAGTGTGTTTCTTCTATGAGCAGATCGCGAGGAAGTGGAGACCTCCTTAAGGGAAGGGTCGCGAATCATGATGCATATAGGAAGTGGAAGTGATGCGCAAATCAGCTAAACATGCTGAGACCTCGTCTGACTTGTTCGAGCACGAGTGACAAAAAAAGTCTGGCAGAAATGGCCGGCCTTGCCTAAATAAGGCAAGTCGCCCTTGCTGCCCACGCAAAAAAAAACCTCAAGCGTTTCAGCTCTCCGCCGTCTAGCACATCCACGCCCTGCAATGCTAAAGCACGAGATCAGCTGCGTAGATGGAAAGCATGGTGTCGAGTGCCTCGGGGTGTTGTTTGTACAGGCACTGGGGGAGTGTCGCGAACACGTAGTGTGTGAGCATAGTCGACCCGATGAAATTCAGGTTGAGAGGGTTCTCATCCATGGCCGGTTCTTTTTTCTTTTTGAGGTGGTCTGACTGCCAGGAGCCTTGGCCTAAAACTCGTGGACAATACTGCAATACCATCAGCGGCAGCTTGCGGTAGGACCTCCCCTCATCTCCACGATGGAGAATTGGAATTACACATCTTAAGTCCAGCTTGGAATCTTTCTCCCACTGAAAAAGTGGAAGGCCTGGTCTAAGGTCTTTCATTCTCCGCCAATACTCTCTGCAAAGCTCCTGTCGCCTCTCGACAGTCTTTGCCCCGGTGGTGTAATGCAAGCCATCGGTTCGGGCCAGGTATTTCACCCAGCTGGAAAAACTTGATGTAAGTGACATCTTTGTGGCTGGGCAGGTCTACATAGTCCATCGGGACAGGGACTGCGTGGCCACTCTCCTGAAGCACTCTGTGCACACCCTGTTCGGAATGATTCAGTGGAATGTCATTCAGCTGCTTCACTCCCACGGATGTAGAAGATGAGGATGCTCTCGCGTGCAAGATAAGATAACGTCGCCGCATGGCACCTTGGCGGGTCGCGAAAGAAACACACGCTCAAGCACTCACTGCTTCAGTTGCTCATGATGCACTGCATGCACAGTTATAGATATGTCAGTGATGCAAGCCAGCACCCAGCACACGCACTGAAGCAGCATTTTTTCGTGCGCAGTTCCTATAGCAGATCGAAGCTCAGGAACAACGGTGGACGTCAGCCTCCTATTGTAACCGCAACATCCGCTCCTGCACCTACAGTGTACACACAGAAAAGCTGTGCCTGCAAATGGCCCGGCCCTTCCCCGCCTGGGTTCTGATTACGACAGCCAGAAATGTTCCAAAACACGTCGATCAGCGCTGCTTCGAGCATTTCCGCAGTGTTCTTACATGCCGTCACATGCAGAAGACACATGTGTGAAAAGTTTGCAAGCCGATAGCTCACAAAACGCTGGATGGGCTTGCTTGTGAACCCGATTTTGAACACGCACACGGCAGCACCCATAGAGGATCGGAACAGATGGGCTTTACGCTTACAGTGCTGCAGCACGGTTCCTGCGCTAGGGGTGCGACAATCTGTAGGAAGGTACACAACAGGCATGCAGCCAGTCGAACGAATCAATTTCTCTTTGTCTTCCCTAGTCTCACATAGTTCGAAGTTCTCAGAAAGCTCACTCAGCAGCCTGGCCGAGCTCTGCGATTGGATGTAGGCAGCCTGAATCCAAAGGTAGTCATTTCGCCGCGCTATGTTGTTTGGTGATAAGACAGAAGTCGCGAAAACGGCTACATGACTTAGAAGAGTCACTGCGTATATAGATCTAGATGCATGTGTCCATGCAGCTCCTTTCCTGCGCTGTACTTCAGCGGCTAAGTTGCGGAGGTGTACACTAGGTTTGAATATAGACACTTCAGAACTTTGTCGATTCCTGCAACACAACTCTAAACTACTAGGATAGGTTACAACCAGTAGATATGTGCATATGCTTGTACATGTTCACATACGTACTTTTCTATAGACCGACAGATATGTAGATGTATAGACCGATCATCGTTAGGCATGTAGGGAGTTTGAGAGATCAGCAGATCGGTAGATGGATAGACACATAGGTTTGAGAGGCAGCAGTAGCCAGGTACGTAGGCTGCTATTTCGTGTGTGTAGAATAGTTACTATGTACACAGACAGGGTAGGTAGGCGAGTAGTCGAGTAGTTTCCATGAGTGTGCTAATGTACGTGCTTTGCATAGGAGAACTTGGGAACAGGATGAGCTCATAGTAGAACTCTAGCGAGTAAGTGGTAGCCTCCGAGACCCATGCATACTGGTCCAGTAAAGCTAGCTAGTACCTTCTCAAACGTATGCCTCCTTTATGTTGCTGCGCTGCCTTGGCATCCAACTGTGGGCGATGCTGAGGTGCCTCTGGAATGCCCTTCTTGTCTTCAGAGTTGAGCTCGGGAAGCCTTACATGAGCGCACTTACAAGGGTCGAAATGGTAGATGGGTTCGTATGGGAATTCAGCCCATGGGCAGCTGAGTCGCGCTTGGACCACAGGCTTGTACTGCCCAGTAGCATCAATTCGCCGCTGGCACCCCGTGACATTCGTATGTGAGAAGGTCTAGCAAATCATCCTCCCACTCCGAGAGGGTCCCCTCCATCGGCGGTTAAGAGCCCAAACACTTCCAGGATTTCGATTGATCTCAGATGGAACAGAAAGTACATGTGCACAGGCTGGGAAAGGCGCCGCCTTGCCGATCTGCCGGGCGAAGGCAATCATTTCTGCATCATTGCCTGGCTGGCATGGGACTCAGCCGGAACCCTGCACTCGACCGTGGGGTGGTTTACAATCTTTCTATGCAAATACAGTCGCATCTTAACGCCCAGACTATCGATCTAAGTAGATGCTGCACACATAATTCAACCGGCGATTGCGAGAATTAGGCAAGACTAGCTTGACAGGAGTGCCACAAACAGCACTGCCTCAGCATCGGCGCTTTGCGCCAAAACAACCAGCACCCCATGAAAGCTCTGCCTTTGTAGAGCAGAGACAGGACCCGGCACCCTTGACCACATGTGTAAACCACGCAATCCACCTGGCTACCAAAACAGCTAGGATTCGATCTAGTTTATGTCAAGCTTAGAACACACATTGACTAGAGGGTGTTCTCCAAAATTATTGTCGATCCTACGGAAACACTAGATCAGTCTTCCCTCGCGGATGCCATCCTTTTGGATGCAGCCCGCTCCGCTGCCCTGTCAGTGCTAAGAGTGAACCGCGAAACTTTGGATGCGAAAGCAGTGTCTGCGTGAGCTTCGCCTTCGCGACGCCCGGAGCCCGAGCAAGCTCTGGTAGGTTCTCTGCCACCAGCCCTGTCAGTCTTAGGCGTCCCTGAAGCATTTCGATCGCATTTGGAAGGAAGGGGCGAAGAAGACATGCCGTAGTGCTGCGATTGAGGCCTTACAGCCGGTAACTGGCGAAGACTAGCTAGCAGTTGCATTCCGTCAGATCATGGCGAAGTTCCCGGCTCGGAGCCGCATGTACAAACTCGCGCAGCAAGAGCTGCTGTCGGGCGCCCAGCTTTGACCCGCAGCGAAGGTTCAGGAGTCGAAACCAGCTTAGCCAAAGCTCTGCTGCCAGGAACTGGGAGAATCGCAGCCTGGAGGAAGTGCCCCGAACTCGTGCGGATGGCATTTCAACCGAACTAGGTGGGGAGCCGTCGGAGGAGGAGGACTCCTGAGGTCTAGCTATCATGCGCAAGAACACACGTCGATCAATACCGATCAGTATACCACATGTTTGAAATAGTTACTGCGGTAGTCAAAGAACATAAATCGGAGCGTCGCGGAATTAACATGTTAGCGCCGAGACTGGTACGAGACAACCCCGATATAGACAAAATGGACCCCACGAGGCAAGAGCCGCGAGCAACAAAACGCAAGACCTGCTCGGCATCGCAACTTCGGACAACGACGGGACGATCGCAGCAGTGCGTGCGCGATAAAATGAAGCTTGGCCCTGTGCACATGGAGTTCGGAGAAAGGGATTACAGACGTCAGACTCCAGGTCGCAGGCCCCGCCGTTCCAACTCTGCAAGGGGTTCGTCTGGAGCCCCTCGAAGCCTTTAGAATCGAAACCTCGCGAGGTCTCCAGCCCTTCAAAATCTCCTTGAGGGGCGTATTATGAAGGATTGTAGGGCTCTCCATCCCTTTAAAAACCCCTGAAGACGGGTTTGTTCCCCCTATGTGGAGGGTGGTAGAGCTCCCAACCGTAACAAAACTACTCAGAAGGAGTTCGTTCCACCTAAACGACGGGTCCTAGAGCTGGCCAGCCCTCTCAAAACACCTTGAAAAGGAGTGTTCAAAACCCTCAAGGGCGGTTGGGTCCACCTAAACGAAGGATCACAGAGCTCGCCAACCATTCTGAACCACTCGGAGAGAGCTCGTTCCACCTATGTGACGGGTCGTAGAGCTCTCCAACCCGTCAAAACCACTCAAAAGAGTTTGTGTCAGCTCTCCGCGTCTTCAAAACCCATCAAGAAGAGTTAGTTCCAAATATATGACGGGTCGTAGAGCTTTCCCACCCTTCAAAACCCCTCAAAAGGAGGAGTTTGTTCCAGCTATAGGAAAGAACCATTGCCGCGACTCATGTTAAGGGTCGTAAAGCTCTCGAACCTTGCACAACACATCGACAAGAGTTTGTTGGAACTATATGACGGGTAGTAAAACTCTCCAACCCTCGCCACCGCATTCCTGTTTTAAAGTCTCCCAAAGCCCTTGTTGCATCCTATGATCCTTGCACACCGGCCCGAAGCATTGTTTTAAAACCGCGCGTTACTTTAAAATATTTTCGTCCTCATACTGGATACAAGACCCTCTGGGCCGAACAGCAGGCTCTAAGCTACCAAAAAGCCAAAAAACAATCAAAAGATGGTCTCGGGTCGTGGCCGTTATTTATCTACGGGTGCCCTTACTTAAAGGATCATGGGACTTAGTAACTGGGGTTATAAGGAAGGTGACTACAGTATAGTTACTTGTAACCCCAATTAAGGTACTTAGAACCCAATTTACTAAGTCCCATGATCCTCCAAGTAGTAGGATATTATATGGAAGAAATTGAATTGAGGCTTGGTGTTGTATCACAACGATGAAGTTCGAATTAGATTATAGCAAGTCGGTATCATAGCCACAGCAAGAATGCTCTACTGCTAGCCCCGACATTGGCCCGAGACCCGACAATTGCAACAGCCAGCCGGCGAAGACCTGCAATGCCCGGCGACCCCGATACCAAAGAAAAACGGATCCCAGAACTTGACCTCAGCGACATCCAAAACACCCTGGTCAATGTCCTGATATGCTGAGCAATATTCATTATAATCCTGCATGTAAGCATTTTACAAACAGCACAAAAAGCTGCGTTAGAACAGGCAAAGGGCCCGAGAGTACATGCTCGAGCTTTAGCTTTACACATCCCGCAAGTAGGCCTCACCCCCGACCCACGCCGTCATCCACGCAGTAGGTTACAGCTTCCGCCATACAGTTTCGGTTGTACAGACGTCCCAAGCCCCCCGTTTCACCTCAACATCGGGTTGAAGGCTCCACACTCCAGGTCGCAGTGGACACCGTTTCACTTCCACAAAGAGTTGCTCTATCTTCGACCGTCTTGCGGACCTCCCTCGCCCGCCACCCCCCCTCCCCTCAACCACTATAGTCAAGAAACCCGTTACTCGAGAAGCGAAAACGGAGATTCGCGGCCATTGCCACGAGTTCGGCTCAAGCTCTGCTCCAATTTGAGCGCCTTCTGATTATTCTTCTGATTGTTGTGCCAGTGCCTTGGATATCAGACAGTAAACTCGAGCAGCGTAATAACGAACTTGCGAGGTCGCGCTGAATCTGCACAGTACGGATCTGCTGCAAAGGACACGGCCCAGCATAACGACGGCCGCGACCTTAGAACATGTACTGTCGCTCGGCTGAGAGCCCTAAACACGAATAGCTACAACAACAAAATCAGGTGCTAGAGATGGAGAGTACCAGAGAGCCAGAAGAAGAACCACGGGCTCGCTCGGATGCCAGCACCCCAGCACATGCTTCGGTCCTTTGCAATGTCTCCTAACTGCACGCGCAAAGGTCCCTCCTCTCGCCGAACCCGCTCCGGAGCCAGTGTGTACAGAAGGTTGGCGACCAGCGCTTCCTGGCGAGGCAAGCCTGTGCCGCGGCTCGAACCTCTGCTACTGGACCGACATGAAATGAGGTACGATCGCCTTGGGATGGACGTCTCCGGGGTCACCCCGGACAATGGGTCCGACTCCAGCAGGACTTTCTCGAAAGAGCACGCTGCGCGACAACACATCCCTCCCCCCCCCACCTAAACACACCTTTACGCAAGAAGCGGCGTCGCATTGCCAGGACAACGACGGGACGATCGCAGCAGTGCGTGCGCGATAAAATGAAGCTTGGCCCTGTGCACATGGAGTTCGGAGAAAGGGATTACAGACGTCAGACTCCAGGTCGCAGGCCCCACCGTTCCAACTCTACAAGGGGTTCGTCTGGAGCCCCTCGAAGCCTTTAGAATCGACCTTCTGTGGGGCCCCACGAAGCCATTGCACTCAAACCTCGCGAAGTCTCCAGCCCTTCAAAATCTCCTTGAGGGGCGTATTATGAAGGATTGTAGGGCTCTCCATCCCTTTAAAAACCCCTGAAGACGGGTTTGTTCCCCCTATGTGGAGGGTGGTAGAGCTCCCAACCGTAACAAAACTACACAAAAATGAGTTCGTTCCACCTAAACGACGGGTCCTAGAGCTGGCCAGCCCTCTCAAAACACCTTGAAAAGGAGTGTTCAAAACCCTCAAGGGGGGTTGGGTCCACCTAAACGAAGGATCACAGAGCTCGCCAACCATTCTGAACCACTCGGAGAGAGCTCGTTCCACCTATGTGACGGGTCGTAGAGCTCTCCAACCCGTCAAAACCACTCAAAAGAGTTTGTGTCAGCTCTCCGCGTCTTCAAAACCCATCAAGAAGAGTTAGTTCCAAATATATGACGGGTCGTAGAGCTTTCCCACCCTTCAAAACCCCTCAAAAGGAGGAGTTTGTTCCAGCTATATGAAAGAACCATTGCCGCGACTCATGTTAAGGGTCGTAAAGCTCTCGAACCTTGCAAAACACATCGACAAGAGTTTGTTGGAACTATATGACGGGTAGTAAAACTCTCCAACCCTCGCCACCGCATTCCTGTTTTAAAGTCTCCCAAAGCCCTTGTTGCATCCTATGATCCTTGCACACCGGCCCGAAGCATTGTTTTAAAACCGCGCGTTACTTTAAAATATTTTCGTCCTCATACTGGATACAAGACCCTCTGGGCCGAACAGCAGGCTCTAAGCTACCAAAAAGCCAAAAAACAATCAAAAGATGGTCTCGGGTCGTGGCCGTTATTTATCTACGGGTGCCCTTACTTAAAGGATCATGGGACTTAGTAACTGGGGTTATAAGGAAGGTGACTACAGTATAGTTACTTGTAACCCCAATTAAGGTACTTAGAACCCAATTTACTAAGTCCCATGATCCTCCAAGTAGTAGGATATTATATGGAAGAAATTGAATTGAGGCTTGGTGTTGTATCACAACGATGAAGTTCGAATTAGATTATAGCAAGTCGGTATCATAGCCACAGCAAGAATGCTCTACTGCTAGCCCCGACATTGGCCCGAGACCCGACAATTGCAACGGCCAGCCGGCGAAGACCTGCAATGCCCGGCCACCCCGATACCAAAGAAAAACGGATCCCAGAACTTGACCTCAGCGACATCCAAAACACCCTGGTCAATGTCCTGATATGCTGAGCAATATTCATTATAATCCTGCATGTAAGCATTTTACAAACAGCACAAAAAGCTGCGTTAGAACAGGCAAAGGTCCCGAGAGTACATGCTCGAGCTTTAGCTTTACTCATCCCGCAAGTAGGCCTCACCCCCGACCCACGCCGTCATCCACGCAGTAGGTTACAGCTTCCGCCATACAGTTTCGGCTGTACAGACGTCCCAAGCCCCCCGTTTCACCTCAACATCGGGTTGAAGGCTCCACACTCCAGGTCGCAGGGGACACCGTTTCACCTCCACAAAGAGTTGCTCTATCTTCGACCGTCTTGCGGACCTCCCTCGCCCGCCACCCCCCCTCCCCTCAACCACTATAGTCAAGAAACCCGTTACTCGAGAAGCGAAAACGGAGATTCGCGGCCATTGCCACGAGTTCGGCTCAAGCTCTGCTCCAATTTGAGCGCCTTCTGATTATTCTTCTGATTGTTGTGCCAGTGCCTTGGATATCAGACAGTAAACTCGAGCAGCGTAATAACGAACTTGCGAGGTCGCGCTGAATCTGCACAGTACGGATCTGCTGCAAAGGACACGGCCCAGCATAACGACGGCCGCGACCTTAGAACATGTACTGTCGCTCGGCTGAGAGCCCTAAACACGAATAGCTACAACAACAAAATCAGGTGCTAGAGATGGAGAGTACCAGAGAGCCAGAAGAAGAACCACGGGCTCGCTCGGATGCCAGCACCCCAGCACATGCTTCGGTCCTTTGCAATGTCTCCTAACTGCACGCGCAAAGGTCCCTCCTCTCGCCGAACCCGCTCCGGAGCCAGTGTGTACAGAAGGTTGGCGACCAGCGCTTCCTGGCGAGGCAAGCCTGTGCCGCGGCTCGAACCTCTGCTACTGGACCGACATGAAATGAGGTACGATCGCCTTGGGATGGACGTCTCCGGGGTCACCCCGGACAATGGGTCCGACTCCAGCAGGACTTTCTCGAAAGAGTACGCTGCGCGACAACACATCCCTCCCCCCCCACCTAAACACACCTTTACGCAAGAAGCGGCGTCGCATTGCCAGGACAACGACGGGACGATCGCAGCAGTGCGTGCGCGATAAAATGAAGCTTGGCCCTGTGCACATGGAGTTCGGAGAAAGGGATTACAGACGTCAGACTCCAGGTCGCAGGCCCCACCGTTCCAACTCTACAAGGGGTTCGTCTGGAGCCCCTCGAAGCCTTTAGAATCGACCTTCTGTGGGGCCCCACGAAGCCATTGCACTCAAACCTCGCGAAGTCTCCAGCCCTTCAAAATCTCCTTGAGGGGCGTATTATGAAGGATTGTAGGGCTCTCCATCCCTTTAAAAACCCCTGAAGACGGGTTTGTTCCCCCTATGTGGAGGGTGGTAGAGCTCCCAACCGTAACAAAACTACTCAGAAGGAGTTCGTTCCACCTAAACGACGGGTCCTAGAGCTGGCCAGCCCTCTCAAAACACCTTGAAAAGGAGTGTTCAAAACCCTCAAGGGCGGTTGGGTCCACCTAAACGAAGGATCACAGAGCTCGCCAACCATTCTGAACCACTCGGAGAGAGCTCGTTCCACCTATGTGACGGGTCGTAGAGCTCTCCAACCCGTCAAAACCACTCAAAAGAGTTTGTGTCAGCTCTCCGCGTCTTCAAAACCCATCAAGAAGAGTTAGTTCCAAATATATGACGGGTCGTAGAGCTTTCCCACCCTTCAAAACCCCTCAAAAGGAGGAGTTTGTTCCAGCTATATGAAAGAACCATTGCCGCGACTCATGTTAAGGGTCGTAAAGCTCTCGAACCTTGCAAAACACATCGACAAGAGTTTGTTGGAACTATATATGACGGGTAGTAAAACTCTCCAACCCTCGCCACCGCATTCCTGTTTTAAAGTCTCCCAAAGCCCTTGTTGCATCCTATGATCCTTGCACACCGGCCCGAAGCATTGTTTTAAAACCGCGCGTTACTTTAAAATATTTTCGTCCTCATACTGGATACAAGACCCTCTGGGCCGAACAGCAGGCTCTAAGCTACCAAAAAGCCAAAAAACAATCAAAAGATGGTCTCGGGTCGTGGCCGTTATTTATCTACGGGTGCCCTTACTTAAAGGATCATGGGACTTAGTAACTGGGGTTATAAGGAAGGTGACTACACTATAGTTACTTGTAACCCCAATTAAGGTACTTAGAACCCAATTTGCTAAGTCCCATGATCCTCCAAGTAGTAGGATATTAGATGGAAGAAATTGAATTGAGGCTTGGTGTTGTATCACAACGATGAAGTTCGAATTAGATTATAGCAAGTCGGTATCATAGCCACAGCAAGAATGCTCTACTGCTAGCCCCGACATTGGCCCGAGACCCGACAATTGCAACAGCCAGCCGGCGAAGACCTGCAATGCCCGGCGACCCCGATACCAAAGAAAAACGGATCCCAGAACTTGACCTCAGCGACATCCAAAACACCCTGGTCAATGTCCTGATATGCTGAGCAATATTCATTATAATCCTGCATGTAAGCATTTTACAAACAGCACAAAAAGCTGCGTTAGAACAGGCAAAGGGCCCGAGAGTACATGCTCGAGCTTTAGCTTTACACATCCCGCAAGTAGGCCTCACCCCCGACCCACGCCGTCATCCACGCAGTAGGTTACAGCTTCCGCCATACAGTTTCGGTTGTACAGACGTCCCAAGCCCCCCGTTTCACCTCAACATCGGGTTGAAGGCTCCACACTCCAGGTCGCAGGGGACACCGTTTCACCTCCACAAGGAGTTTCTCTATCTTCGACCGTCTTGCGGACCTCCCTCGCCCGCCACCCCCCCTCCCCTCAACCACTATAGTCAAGAAACCCGTTACTCGAGAAGCGAAAACGGAGATTCGCGGCCATTGCCACGAGTTCGGCTCAAGCTCTGCTCCAATTTGAGCGCCTTCTGATTATTCTTCTGATTGTTGTGCCAGTGCCTTGGATATCAGACAGTAAACTCGAGCAGCGTAATAACGAACTTGCGAGGTCGCGCTGAATCTGCACAGTACGGATCTGCTGCAAAGGACACGGCCCAGCATAACGACGGCCGCGACCTTAGAACATGTACTGTCGCTCGGCTGAGAGCCCTAAACACGAATAGCTACAACAACAAAATCAGGTGCTAGAGATGGAGAGTACCAGAGAGCCAGAAGAAGAACCACGGGCTCGCTCGGATGCCAGCACCCCAGCACATGCTTCGGTCCTTTGCAATGTCTCCTAACTGCACGCGCAAAGGTCCCTCCTCTCGCCGAACCCGCTCCGGAGCCAGTGTGTACAGAAGGTTGGCGACCAGCGCTTCCTGGCGAGGCAAGCCTGTGCCGCGGCTCGAACCTCTGCTACTGGACCGACATGAAATGAGGTACGATCGCCTTGGGATGGACGTCTCCGGGGTCACCCCGGACAATGGGTCCGACTCCAGCAGGACTTTCTCGAAAGAGTACGCTGCGCGGCAACACATCCCTCCCCCCCCACCTAAACACACCTTTACGCAAGAAGCGGCGTCGCATTGCCAGGACAACGACGGGACGATCGCAGCAGTGCGTGCGCGATAAAATGAAGCTTGGTGCCGCTTCTTCTTCTGCGGCGACTGGCCTTGGGCCTGGCGCTGGTGACACAGCTGGGCATCCTAGTCCTCCCAGCCGCGTCGTCGCGCCTCAGTTTCCTACTCGTGTCGGCTTTCTGGTCTTGGCCCCGATGACTGTGCCAGAGGCTGTTGAGCTCACGCTCCCGTTGCCTTGTACGGTTCTCAGGGCCTGTGACATGTTGGCTGAGGCTCGCAGGGAAGTCCTCTCGTCGACTTATGGACACCTCATCATAGCCGAGCCTCAGCCTGACGCGTCTTTCGCCACATTCCTTGCTGTCCCTACTTGGGCCACGGGCTGCTTAGCGATTGTGGTGGATTCCCGCTTAGTTGACGGACGCTTGTTTGCGACCACCATTGCTAGCGGGCTTTTGCCGGGGTCCTTCCTTGTGCAGTTGGGCCTCTCGCCTTCAGTTGGGCTGAGGGTATTCCACCGGCGGACTGTGCTGGATCCTGCCCAACATGTCATTTTGCCCAAAGGCGATACTGTGTTCATCCTGCCCCCTGGGGGCGTGCGCCCCCCGTCCCAGCTCTTACCCGACATGTTGCGCAGCACGGGTGGCTGGCGCGTACCTCTCGACCCGCCGCGAGGGTCTCTCCAGGTTCCGTTTTGCCTGCTGACTGATTCCCCTCCAGGGACTATGAGCCATGCTATGCTTGTTGAGGTGCCTGTCCATCTGATTGACACTGGTGATGACCTCCGTGCTTTTTTGGCGGGCTTTCTTCGAGGGGATCTGGAGAGCTTTTCCGTCTTTCGGCTGGCGCCTCGGGTGCGTGATCTGTGTTTGTTTGGACAGGCCTGCATTGATGTGCTTGTTGTCACAGAGCGCATCTCGCGGCTGCCATGCCCGCCCAGGCTGTGGTCTCCTCAACAGGTGCCTTATGTGCTCGACCTTCGCCCGATCCTTCGTGGTATTAGCTGGAGGTGTGCTGTTGGAGGTGAGCTGAGTTTAGATGCACTCATGGCTGAGTTTGGCCCCGCCCCCTCAGGCTTCTATCTTGAAGTCGGTGGGGGGGCGCCCTTTTCTGTGGGGGACCGCACATTCCTGCGTGTCGACCCAGGCCAGGTCTTGACACTGGAGTTTTTGCGATGATATGGGGTCTGCCGGGTCTTCGCCAGATGCGGGCGGTTCTGATGGGGATGGCAGCGATTCTGAGGACTCGAGTTCCGACGATGAGGCGCCTCCGCCACCTCCCCCGCCTGTTGGTGCAAGGAACCGCTCCCGCAGCCGCCCTTTCGATCGTGCCGGTCCAGCTCTTGGGCTACGTGGTGCTACCCTGGCACCCTTTGCTGCTTCTGCTCTCCTCCCCCCCGGTGCGGCTTGCCAGGCTGGAGGCTGGGGTACTTGTTGGCCGAGCCGATTGGATCCTGTCCCTCGCCTTTGGTGGGGGCTTGGCTGGAGTGTTGCCCTCGGTGCTCTGTTACTCTATGTCTGTAGCAGGCGTTACGGGATGTGTCGGAGTGCGCTTGCTCGTCTCGCCGCTACGTGTGTTACGGTTCTCGTCTCCTTGGTCGTTCTTGCTGACCACCCGTGGCATACGATTAGCGTTGACGGGCCAGCCGCGCCCCCACTCTTCTTGGCTGCCTGTGCTTGGGATGCCGCCGTCAGCGTCCTTTGCTCTGCACGGTTGCGTGCTGTGAGGGTTGCCAGTTCAATTCCTGCAGACGATGCTTCTGCGGAGCATGCCTCCCCTCCTGCCTCGGATAAGCTTCTCACTGAACCTAGATGCAGTAATGCTGGGCAGCGCAGGGAGCTTGATGCCTTGCGGCAGGCGGCCACCCTCCTGGGAGGGGAGTGGCCCTACATCCCAGCTGACTCTGATGATGGGTCCCTCCGGCCTGGCGTGCTGCATGATGGTGCTGGCTCGGAAGCTGAAGAAGAACTGGTCTGGGCCCTTTTCTCGGTTTTAGCTCCAGGGTATGCGCCAGACACCTGCACGGTGCGAATCAGCCTGCCGGCTACGTTCGCAGAGGCTATGGTACTGGTCCGCGAGGCCCGGGCAGCCCCTTGGGCTGCTGGATTCCCTCACCTTGTTGACGCTTCACCCCAGCCACTCGCGGGTCATGGGGTGCTCGTCTGCTGTCCGCACTGGAGAGGCGTCTCTCTTGTGGCGTGCATGGATCTCCTGCACCTGGACGGCCGCCTGTTCGCAGCGGACGTCCCACAGTATTGTGGCAGGTATGCGCTCTTCCGGCTTGCCCAGGTAGTCCCGTCCGATGACATCGAGGTTTTTGCCGGATATGACGATGTGCCACTAATAGACGGGGTTGAGATTCATATGTTCCCCGGTGAAACTGTCCGCTTCATTCGTCGTCCCGGACCCCAGCCGGCGGTGCTTTCTCTCACGCAGATGCTCTTGGATCCTGCACTGTGGCGCTCTGCAAGCCCTTTGCCTGTGGTTGCACCAGAGGGCCTTTACTGCGTTGTCACGGAAAGGGTTGCCGGCCGGTCCAGGTTGATCCTGCCTTTCCGCTTGCTTATCGCGAAGCCCTGGCCCGTGCTACTGGGGTTGCCCCTTCGCGCCTCCGGCTTTTTCCATCTGCCCCTTCTGTGGTAGACATGTGCATTGTCGGCTTTCGGTGCCGCACAGTGCTGGCGGCTGCCGAGGATGAGCGTCACCGTCACCCCGGGTCATGGTGCCTTGCGCTTTTAGATGGTCGCCAGATCTCGGAGGACTGGACCCCGCTTACTGTGCTTGATGGTCAGCTCTCAGGATGGGACCTCGTTGAGACCCTCCGCCAGCTTGCCCCTGCGGGTTGGCTCCCGAGCTTGAGCGTGGCTCCGGACGAGCACGGTTTGCTTCAGTTGGGGCCGGGACAGGTGCTGAGTCTTGACTACATCCAGGATGTTCCTGCCAGACTGGGCCCGTCGCCTTTTCCTGTCGCTCAGGCTGTCTACGCGGTAGCCTTGGGCCGGGCGCCGGATGCATCTGTTGAGGCGGTTGAGATGTATGAGGCTCCGGGCGGGCATGATACCCGAGCTGCCCCCTTTGCTGTCTATGTCCCTGATCGTCTCCCTTTCTGTGTTGAAGCCGAGCTGGCCTCTGGTGTAAGTGTTTTCGAAGCACTTGCTGCCGTTAACGCCTCTCGGAGCGCCCAGGAGCTGGCCCTCTTCCCGGGCCTTGTTCCTGTACAGCCTCAGCCCGACACCACGTGGGACCGTCCTGGCCGTTCCCTTGTGAGTGGCAGCCGCCCGGGGCCTTTGTCTTTGTTGATTGTCGACACCTGGATGATCGGGCTTTTTGTGCTCTTCTTCCGGCTGGTGCCGATAGGTCCACCATCCTCACGGCCGCTAAGGTGGACCCTGGGCTCAATGTGCTGGTGTATGTCCGTGACGCCCCGCACCCGCTCCAGCCCGGTTACACTGTTGCGCTTGCTAATGGGCACCAAATCAGCCTAGCCAGCCCTCAACACCCTGTCCTGGTCATCGCTTCCCTTGAGAACATGTTGCAGGATCTGGGGCCCTGGGTGGAGGAGCCCCTCCCCCCTGGCTGGTATGACGCTCGCACTTGGATACTTGGAGACTCCGAGGCTTTCGCGGTTGTTCCTGCTCGGCACCGACGCACTGACCTTCTTGCCGAAGTTGCTGCAACCCTTGGCTGTGAGAGCGAAGCCCTGCACCTGCAGCCTTGTGTCCCTAACTTGGTTGACCACTCTGACGTTGGTCGGATGTCGAGGGCGGTCGTCGTTGCCACTTTGCGGACCCAGCTCGGCCCTGCCTCGGTTGTCTTCATTCTTGATCTGCGCCCGCTTTTTCTTGGCTTGGTCGGGCGTTGCGCTGCGAATGGCCGGGTTGCCGGGTCCGACATTGCTCGCCGCTTCAGTGGGCTTTGTCCCATTGGCTTCCGGGTCTGTGTTACTGTCGGTCAGACTCGTGAGGGGTGTCCCTCCGATGCCTTTGAGGTCCGTGCAGGTCAGGTGTTAGCTGTTTCCCTCGTGCGTGCCTCGGGCGCCGCGGCAGCCGAGGCAGCCAGCATTCGTGACGTGCCTGTTGACAGTGCTTCGCCGGAAGGGGCTGGCGATGCTGCTGATCCTGAGTGGCCTGCCGGTGTTGCGCTTGCGCCTCCGAACACCGGGCCGCCTCCGTCCGGGGGTGGCTCTTCCCCAGAGAGGCGCGCTGCCAGGCAGGCTGGCTCTGCCCTCCCCGTTGCCGCTGTCCTTGGTGTCGTTTTCGGCGCAGGGGCTACCTTTGTTGCGCTTTCCTCTGCGCGCGGCGCTGGGCCGGTGCACCACTGCGGCGCCGGTTTGTTGGCCCTCCTGCTACTTAAGCCTCGGCGCTTCCCGCTCCTCCTCCTGCTCGCCTTCGGCGTGCTATTTGCGCTGACCCCAGTGGCGTCTGCCGGGAGGATTGTGGATGCAGGGGTTGGTGTACCTATGGATTCTAGGCCTCTATTCCCAATCCCTGTAGAGGTTTAGGTGGCTCG
Source organism: Symbiodinium sp. CCMP2592 (assembly GCA_905221615.1). Lineage (NCBI taxonomy): Eukaryota > Dinophyceae > Suessiales > Symbiodiniaceae > Symbiodinium > Symbiodinium sp. CCMP2592. The sequence continues at coordinate 136,985 of CAJNDT010000598.1, forward strand.
GTTGCGCCCCGGGATCCCAATGATGGTTCGCTGGTTACACTTCTGGAGCATGCTAGCCGTCGCTCTGACTGCACGGCCTTTGTGGATGCTAGGGCCCTCCTTGAGACTCTGCTCGAGCATTTCGGCTCTCGCGCTCCATCTCGGAAGCGACGTGGTCTTTCCGTGATTGGGCATTATTGCGGGGGGCCAGAGGTTGTTGCTCCTGACGCCGATGACGGGCCGGCTGAGCTCTCCTTGCAGCACTTGCTCTCGCCCGTGTGTGGGCGTGAGGTGCCCTGCTTTGACATTTCGCTGGGAATGTGTGTCACCCCTTTGACAGATGCCCTCTTCTCCGATCTGCATCGTTTTGTGCCCTTCTCGGCGTTCCAGCCTCTGCCGCACGACTTGCGGGCACCGGAGCGCTTCCAGCAATGGATCGCCTGTGGCACTGCTGGTGTGCTCCCGGCTGACACGCTGGCCATTTGTCTTACCTCTGATGGCTCCTTTAATCCGGCGACTGGAAAGGCTGGGTGGGGCCTTGTTGTTTCTGTCCTCACTCCGGGGAGCCCTTGCCCGCCAGGCCTGTTTGCTGGGTATGCCTGTGGCAGTACGGCAGAGATTTGGTCGCTTGGGAAGGGGAAGGCAACCTGTGATGATGTCAACGCATATGCCTCCGAGCTTGTTGGACTCTTGTGGGCCTCTGTGGCGGCATTTCAGTGTGCCTATAGCGGCCCTATCTACTTTCTCTGCGACAACCAGGCGGCCCTCGGTGCCGCTGCTGGAGATTGTGCTGCCCCTGCACATGGCGTTGCGGCAGCATGTGCCAGTCTGCACCAGGGTTTGCGCTTCCGACAGCAGGTTGTCCCTGTGTATTTGCAGGTTCCCGGACACGAGGGGGACTTTGCTAATGAGCTGGCTGACGCCCTCGCTTTGGCCGGTTCACAGCGGCAGGGGCGGAACCCCTTCAGTTTGGACTGGGATGTCTGGTTTGCGGCTTCAGGTGAGGCTTTCAGGTGGGTGCCGCACGTGTGCTGGGCCCGCAGATGCCCCGGCCAGGGTCCCAGCCTTTGCGATGGTGTCATGCGTTGGGCTGAGCATGAGCCCCCTGAGCTCCTCACCCCAGAGGAGACGATGTCTCCTTTCCTACGTGCGGTGCCTTCCGCTGCAGCTGCAGATGCGACTGTCACGGTTGATTTCTTGTGCCGCTTCGTTAGCTACAATGCCCTTTCGCTTGCTGCCCCTGGAAGCTCTGACTGCGGAGGGGCCTTTGGCTTCCATGGGAGCACTGGGCGTATATCTCTGTTGGATGGCGCCCTTGCCTCTCACAGCATCTATATGGCCGGAATTCAGGAGGCTCGGACTCCGGCTGGCACGGCCCGCTCCGCGAGTTTCCGCCGGTACAGCTCGGACTGTCATGAACAGCGGGCACTAGGAGTTGAGCTATGGGTTGCGACCACAGCCGGCTTCCCGGAGCATTCTGCCGTCGTCCTCCATGCGGACCCCACCCGCTTATGTGTCAGGGTCGCCTTTTCAGGGCTGAGCATTTGTGCCTTTGTTTTCCATGCTCCCCATTGTGGACACAGTCTTGGACTTAGGCGGGAGTGGTGGAGCACCGCCGCCGCGGTATGTTCCAGGGTTGGGTTCTCAGAGTTGTGGGTCTTCCTCTGTGACGCCAACTGTAGTGTGGGCGCGCTCACTAGCCGCCACATTGGTCCTTTGCATGCGGACCCCCTGGACGAAGTTGGTGAAATTTTCCACACCTTGCTCCGCCGGTGTGAGGTTTGGCTCCCTTCTACCTTTGACGGCAGCTTTACTGGCCACGGGGGCACCCTTGTCCAGAAACGATCTGGTGCTCTGGCCAGGAATGACTTCGTTGGCTTGCCCTGCAAGTGGTGCAACCTGGAGGTACAGGGCCGTGTCGAGGCCTCGATCTCGGCCGGGCATGTTGTTGTTGACCACTTTGCTGTGCTTGTTCAGGCCCATCGGAGGCCTCGGGCTGCCAAGATCGACTCCCAAGCCCTGCTAGACCCTGCCAACGCTGATAAGGTCAGTCGCATTCTGGCTGAGGTGCCCGATGTTCCCTGGGACATTAATGTGCACGATCATTCGGCGGTGCTGGTTGACTCCCTGTACCGGCAGCTGGCTTATGCTTTTCCTCTCTCAGCTCGTCGGTTGAGCAAGCATTACTTTTCGGCTGACACAGCCGCCGCACATGAGCGGACGTGTCGGCTGCGCCATGCGCTAAGATGGCGCATGGTTGCCTACAGTGGTGCTGTTGTGAGATGTGCCTTTGCGGCTTGGGCCGCCGGCACGGCCTTCGCGGACATCTTTCAAGGCCGCTGGCTGCACAATTTGCGTCTTTCTATTGCGTTATCTTCCTTTCGGCTGAGCGCTGCGGGGCGCGAGGTCCGGCGGGGATGCCGGCGGGACCGCCTCGCGTACTTTGAGGCTATTGCTGATGAGGCTGAGCGGGCTCCTCCTGGGAAGATCCACAAGGCCTTGGGTAAGGTCCTACGCCCCCAAAAGTACCGGCGTGGCGGCATGCAGCCTTTGCCCCGTCTGACTACCCCCGAGGGCAAACTCTGCGAGACGCCTGCCGCGGTGGCAGACGAGTGGCGCCGGCATTTTGCTGAGCTCGAGGGAGGCAGCGACATTTCTGTTGATGCCCTTGTCGCTGGATGTATTGAGCGTCAGCGGGCACAAGGGGCCATGTCTTCTGTTGCCCCCGCTGACATTCCTTCGTTCGGGGAGCTTGTCGCCGCGCTGCGACAGATGCAGCCTCACCGTGCAGGGGGGCCGGACATGCTCCCGCCGGCCCTTTGTGCGAGATTTGCGGTGCCAGTCGTGGCACTGCTTTGGCCCCTGCTCTTGAAAGGAGCGTTCTTCTCTACGGAGAGTATAGGGTTTAAAGGCGGCACGCTTCACCACATTGCGAAGGCCTCGTCCGGCGCCTCCACGCTTGCGTCGGCTCAGAGGGGAATCCTTCTTCAGCCTGTGCTGGGGAAGGCGCTACACCGTGCCTTCCGACGCTTGCCCGCGGAGCGGTTTGAGGAGTGTGCTGCACCTCTGCAGATCGGGGGAAGGCGGGGCCTGTCTTACGAGCTTGGCCACTTTATCACGCGGAATTTTTTGTCGGCTGCCCGACACCGCGGGGTTTCGGCCGCAATAGTCTTTTCGGACATTGCGGCGGCGTACTACTCGGTGCTCAGGGAGGTGATCATTGGCTCGCAGGCTGATCGAGCCCCACTTGCGCGTGTCGCAGCCACACTTCGTCTGTCAGACGGGGACTTCCAGGAGGTTATGGTGCTGGCTACGGAGCACCCCATCATCCGCCCGGAGGGCCCAGATTCTATGCTCCATGCACTTCTGGCAGAGATCCACAGTGATACGTGGTTTCATGCTGCGGAGGACGGGGTCCTGGTAAGGACGACCAGGGGAACCCGTCCTGGAAGTAGCATCGCAGACGTGGCCTTCGGGCTGCTCTTTCAGAAGGTCCTGGACCGCCTCCGAGCACGTCCCTGTCTTCAAGTGGACGGGTGCACGCGAGCTCACCCTTGCTTGCGACCTTGCCGACGCACCTTGCGAAGAGGCTGTTTGTGACGTGGTGTGCACGGACGACCACGCTGCGTGCCTCTTGTCTGCCACTGCCCCTGGCCTTGGCCGCGCGGTTGGGCGCGTGCTAGGCGCGTCCCTTGACGCTTTGTCGGCGCATGGGCTCTCCCCGAATTTTGGCCCTAAGAAGACGGCTGCAGCTTTGCTTGCTCATCGTGGTCGTGCCTCTCGTGGTGCGCGGGAGGAGATTTTCTCCCGGGACAAGGGGAAACTGTTGGTGATGCGTGAGCACCAACGCCCGGATTGGATTGACTGCGTGCCCTCTGACAAGCACCTCGGGTCGGTCCTCACATACAGTGGCACGATGCTCAATGATATAAAGGCTAGGGTAGGGCGTGCGCGTGCTGACTTCGCCGAGGGGCGACGGCTTGTGTTCTGCTGCCCTGGCCTGGCGCTGCGCAAACGTGTTGCCTTAATGCCACCAATATGTGCTTTCTGGACATTTCTGGACTCTTTGCTGGGGCCGGCACCTGGCCCCTGCTTGGGCAGGGGCCTTGGCATGCGTTGGACCATTGTTTGGTTTCCCTTCACCGGCAGATGCTGCGAATTCGAGTCGGCTCTGACCAGCACTGGACTCGTGACGCCGTGTTTGCGGAATGCGCCTCGCCTGACACAGTGGATTTGTTGTCGGCGGAACGCTTGCGATGCCTCTGTCGCCTTGTCCGCACTGGACCTCCGGCGGCCTGGGCTGTGTTGCAAAACAGCCCGGACGCGATTCTTGCCTTTAAGGCGGCTCTGGGGTGGTTCTATGACGCGGTTAATGCCACGTGCCCGCTTGGCCATTTCGAATCTGCCTGGCCTGTCTGGGTTTCTTCGATGCGGGATCGTGCCCGTTGCTGGAAAGGGTGGATTCGTCGTGCTCTTGCTTGGCATGTGGGTGTTCGCTGCCTTGGTGTTGCGTGGTACCGCTTTGTCCGCTCGGAGTGGGCTACACGGCCCTTGCCTGCATCGGACCCCACGGTGTCGGAGCACGGCTGTCTACAGTGTGGTCGCGCGTTTGACAATGCGCAATCATGGGCGTCGCATGCGCGTTTGAAACACGGATACCGGACTAAACAATTTCGTCTGGCCGTCGGGCTTCGTTGCCAAGCGTGTGGGGCAGTTTTCGCGTCTGTCCGCCGTCATCGGACGCATCTCGGTCTGTCACGTGTCTGTCTCCAGGCGGTCGATTCCGGCTATGAGGACCTCCTCCCTGTGCTCACGGGTGGTGAAGGCCATGTCCAGAGTAGGGCTCGGGCCGGACGTGGCACCTCTGGGCTGCCGCCCCTTGTCCCTGAGGTTGATGTTGATCTCCTCGCTCGCCTGCGCTCCCTCACCACCGCAACGGATGAGGTCATTTATGAGACGGTCCGTGAGTTTGTCGAGCCGTTTCCTGTCCTTCGGCAGACTCTGTGTATGTGGGCCTCCCAGCTTCCGTGGCCCGCTCAAGGAGGCTGCTGATGATGTTGTGCTTTGCTTTTCTGTGGAGCTGCTGTGCGCACCCAGTGCCTCTCCAGGAGATGTGCAGCATCATGCTCGTATTGATCCTGTTGTATTGCCTCTTCCGTGGTCCCCCCGCCCTGCGGGGTTAGCTGGGCTTGTCTGTGAGGGGTCCCTTGAGGCTGCTTTTCGAGCGACTGATGTGTCACCCGGGGGAGGTTGGCGCCGGTTTGGGTTTGGTCAGCCGCCACCGGCCTGTCTGGAGTTCGCCTGCGCCTTTGTGCGCATCCCGCCTCCACCTGCGATTGGACCCACCTTCTGGGCTGTCCCCTCGTGCTCTTTGCGTGCTTTGAAAAAGCACCAGAGTTGGCTTGGACTTTGCCTCACCTGGGTATCACTCGCTCTGCAGGTTGCCCGTCGCGGCCGCAGGAGCCACCTGGTCTTCGGCTTTTCTGCGAAAAATGCAGGTGCCTTTGAGGACTGGTTGTTGGCCTGTCGGTGCGTGG
>CAJNDT010000598.1:147500-176876 GCA_905221615.1 Symbiodinium sp. CCMP2592
GGCGTTTGCGACAGCAGGCTCTCGGGGAGGTGGGTGTGGTAATTATTCGTTTGCTTTTGTTTCTGCAGGGCGTTTGCGACAGCAGGCTCTCGGGGAGGTGGGTGTGGTAATTATTCCTTCGTGTTTGTTGGTGCCGTGCGCTTGCGACAGCAGGCTCTCGGGGAGGGGGGTGTGGCAATTCTTCGTGGGCTTTCTTGGTGCGTGCGCTTGACGACAGCAGGCTCTAGGGGAGGGGTGGGTAATTATCCTTTCGTGTTTTGGTAGCGTGCGCTTGCGACAGAAGGCTCTCGGGGAGGCGGGTGTGGCGATTCTTCGTTTGCTTTTGTTTCTGCAGGGCATTTGCGACAGCAGGCTCTCGGGGAGGTGGGTGTGGTAATTATTCGTTTGCTTTTGTTTCTGCAGGTGCAGGGCGTTTGCGACAGCAGGCTCTCGGGGAGGTGGGTGTGGTAATTATTCCTTCGTGTTTGTTGGTGCCGTGCGCTTGCGACAGCAGGCTCTCGGGGAGGCGGGTGTGGCAATTCTTCGTTTGCTTTTGTTTCTGCAGGGCGTTTGCGACAGCAGGCTCTCGGGGAGGTGGGTGTGGTAATTATTCGTTTGCTTTTGTTTCTGCAGGGCGTTTGCGACAGCAGGCTCTCGGGGAGGTGGGTGTGGTAATTATTCCTTCGTGTTTGTTGGTGCCGTGCGTTTGCGACAGCAGGCTCTCGGGGGAGTGGGGTGGAATTATTCCTTCGTGTTTGTTGGTGCCGTGCGCTTGCGACAGCAGGCTCTCGGGGAGGGGGGTGTGGCAATTCTTCGTTTGCTTTTGTTGGTGCCGTGCGCTTGCGACAGCAGGCTCTCGGGGAGGTGGGTGTGGTAATTATTCCTTCGTGTTTGTTGGTGCCGTGCGCTTGCGACAGCAGGCTCTCGGGGAGGTGGGTGTGGCAATTCTTCGTAATTGGATGCATCTGGCATGTCCATCTGGCACCTAGACGGTGGGTTCACCAAGCAAGCCGGGCGGAGATGAAGGCTGGGCTTCTGCTGATTGGCCACTTTTAACCTTAGACGACGAATTCATCTGAACGTCATCTGGCCTGCGACCTCCAGCCGCTTCCACCTCTCTTTTGCCTTTTTAGGCCTGCTTGCAGTACTCAACCTGTCTTTCTTGTTCTGCCAACCTTTCCTGCAATTGCCATGAAGCTGCTGCCTTTGAAGTTGCCCATCTAATCATGTCATATCATCACGCAACTTTAAATTCCACAGACGGTACTCGTCCGCAGGCATTGGGCGGTGGCCAATTGAGTAATTCTCTTGATGACCTCCTTGGCTCACACCTCCTGTTACCTGCCCATTAAAAACAGCAGCACCCCTGAGAGTACCCGAACCAATCATTTCAGGCTGAGCCTCCCGCGGCCCATTGGCACAGGGTCCTGAAGGGGAACATTGCATCAACGGTCGCTGGGCGCAGGGGTGCACCTGACTGAATAGGAGCCGTTACCTCGAAACCCCTATCACCCAAAGAGTCACCCACCCTACGGTGACGCTTTTTAAATATGTGGAGGGCGGCCCAGGCCCAAGGATGACAGAGGTAGTGTAAATGACCTGTTTAATTCCGGAAGTTTAAATATCCACTGCCCTCCAGCCCTCCAGCCTTCCAGCCCTCCAGCCTTCCAGCCCTCCCGCCCTCCAGCCTTCCAGCCCTGCAGCCTTCTAGCCCTCCAGCCTTCCAGCCTTCCACCCTCCAGCCTTCCAGCCTCCAGCCTTCCAGCCCCCCAGCCGGAACCGCCAATCTTTTCTGCAGAGCAAATCGGCTTCTGTATGGATTCTCCTTCGCAGACCGGGAAGGCATGTGGAGATGAGAACGGCGCCAAGGCAACCTAAATAACTGCATGTGAGAGGGCGCTGGTATGGCACACAGCCACGCGATTCAACTACGACTCTTTCTTTACGATACTGACACGAGGAGTTTTGTAACTGTATGATGCAGCGGCACGGGCTACTGAAGGATGTTTGAAGAGAGTGTAGGAAGGCAGGAATGGCAAATTTAGGCTTAAGATGTTGAGGGGGGATCGGCAGGAATGGCCAATTTTAGGCTTAAGATAGCCATCTTGTTGAGGGGGGGGATTGGCAGGAATGGCCAATTTTAGGCTTAAGATGGCTATCTTGTTGAGGGGGGGGGCCGGGGGATCGGCAGGAATGTCCAATTTTAGGCTTAAGACAGCTATCTTGTTGAGGGGGGGATCGGCAGGAATGATCAATTCTAGGCTTAAATTGTTTGGGCTTGGACTTCATTTTGTGGTCGTTGGGCTGGTGAGGGTTATAAGCAGTGGGGCGTGGCCAGGAAGAGCTCCTCCACTCTTCACCCGAGGCCTGTCCAGCAGCGCCTTGCATGTACTGGCTCATCCCGCCCTCCATGTGTGCTGGCAGGAATCCTCAAGGTGTTGGCAAAGCCAAGGCTTTGTGCTGATTCGGACCGGCACGCCGTGTTGGTGCGCGGGCAAAAGCAAGCAGAGGCTGCTGTGGAAGGGTTGCTGTGCGGCGGGAGTTCGGGCTTCTTTGTCGCTCAGAGCGCCCATGTGTACGTCTTGTTCTAGTTTCAATTGCTTCTCTCAAGCTGTATGTGATGATGATTTGGGCGTTAGGCTCAGAAGCTTTCCACTGGAGAATCCCGTTCAAATCGCAGCACCGGAACGAGTCGGCCATGGCACACCTTTGGCTGCAGAACGGGCCATTGGACGTCCTTTGCGAGGAGGCTTGGGACTTGGAAACAGGCAGCAACGGATCGGTCGACAAAGCTAATCAAAGCCCCTTGCGCAGGAATGCGTCTACCATGGGCGACTGCGGCTGTGGCTGCACCCGGTGCTAGCAGCCTGCAGCTTTGCGACCGCGTCTTGGCTTGCAAACTGATGGCAGAAACTGGCATATTGCAGGCTGGCCTGCCTCATCAGCGATGTGCCAAGGTGCTGGTCCTGCGGGGGCGCCACTTTACCCGGCTCCTATGCATAGCCGCCTCCTTCGTGGAGGCTGTGCTTGCAACCACTGGCGCCTCAGAGGCATTTTTTTTGAATTTTCCGTTTCATGAGATGGTTGTTTATGGCCTCGCCCACAGCCAGTTCCGTTGTTCTGGTGACCCGGACCTGTCATATCACAACGTGTAGGACTAAACTGGCACCAAAGCCTGTAGTTCCCACTTGATACTCGCGATACCAGGTCTGGCCTTCGCAGGCTTCCAGCTGGTTCCTGTCATGTTCGTGACGGAAGAGCAGCTCAGCCACTTGGGCTTATCTTGGGATGCCAGACTTTCATGAAAAGACTAAAGGGGTTTTCCAAAAGGGGTGTTCCGGCGGCCGATAGGTTTCCAAAATCAAGCTGGTCAAAGGCTTGGGCCTACCAACATGAGTACCTTGTGCAAACAGGTCAAGCAGACGAGGTTTGAATCTAAATTCTGGTGGGTTTGGACTTGGACTCGGCCATCCTGTCCAGGTTAAGCATGAGCCCTCAAACCTCAATTTCTAAGCCTGAAGTGTTGCTTTTCATCCTTTGCTTCAATCCCATACTCGAAGCCCTGAAGTGCCAGATGCTTGCGTGGTGGGAGGTGCATAAGCCAAACAGCCGCAACAGCGCGGGAAAATACACACGGCATAACATTTGCTTTTCCACCCACGATTGTCTCCGAGTTCTGGAGCCCCAGTCTGGTAAGATCAGGCTCTAAGCCATGCACATACGTTGCAGTTTTGACACGCTCCGTATGTGAGATGGATCAAGTAGCAATGGACACAAACTTTAGAGGAGAGCCCTTGAAATCGAAATGACCCCTCTCCAAAATACCCCTTCAGGCACGTAATCACGTGACTTGTTTCAGATGCGACTGGCTCTGTAGGGATTTTTCCGCTGCCCCTGGCAATCTGGATCCAGGCACAAAGCTGCTGTTGGTGAACCTCGCTGCTGCATTGCTCGGAGGGCTTCTGGGAATTGCAGTGATGGCGCTTGTGCCTGCATGGCACCCGTGCCGTGGCTGAATTGGGGGCAGGTTAGTAAGCGTTGACCTGGCACGGCATTAGGTGTAGGAACAGGGTCAGCCTCCTAGATCTTGTTTTTGATTCCGTGCTGGCACTTCAAAACCATTCATCCTCGCAAGTTCCTGTGACCCCTTTAAACTCGGCCTTTGTTAATTCGCACCCCCTCTTTTACTTTTTCTTCCTTGTTTTGCTTCCCCTTCTGTGACGGATTTGGAGCATTTTCACTTTACAACAGTGGTGTCCGGCAGCAATCGTTGGCTCACGGTGTGAGGCAGCCCAAAGTGTTTCGAAGACTCTTCGCGTCCATGCGGTTCAAGAGGGATTACCCGCGGGCGCAGGCGAGGTTGGATTGCAACCTTCCTGGGGGTCGGGGCATTTGTCCGAACGTGCAGGTTGAAGAGTTACGGCTGGCCCTGCAGAAGCATGGCCTTCAGCTCATCATTGCACCTTGGGCCGCAAAACTGGGAGGGGAGACTCAGCTCAAGCACCGGCATTCCCACAATGCGGCTACTGAGGTGCAGCCTCCGCTTGGCAACTTAATTCAGAATGTGGTTTTCGAGCGCCACATGCGCAACTGCGACCCTTGGATTGACTTCACTCTGGTTGGTTGCTTCGTGCAGTTTGGGTGTTTTGGCATGCTATTGATCTTGCTTGTGGGTGTCAGATTAGATGCGGTGTTCCTCCTTGACTGAGGATGCTTTCGTCGCCTTTGCCGAGGAGGAGTACGGAGAAGACACGGGCAATTGCGCCAGCACGTACTTCGAACTTCGATATTGGGTGTCTTGGCTTAGGCCGGGATGGTGGCTGCCCCAACACATGTTTGCTTGCATATTGATGAGTCCGCATCACAAACATTCGCATCAGAAATGCTGTTTTTCTGTTTTCTTTCTCCTGTTTCCACTTTCCGTAGCGCGAAGTGTGAACCGAAATCAAGCCAGCTGAGGCACAGAACAGGGGCACCAGACCCCGTCCATTCCTCATCGACATGAGGGAAGACGGGAACGACTTTCTGCACGACAGCGCCAAGGCTCTTAGAGCTACTACAAGTAGCTCTTGAGGAGCACTGGGGGACCGCGTTCATTTGATCACCTCTGTCTTAAGCATTCTTGTGGTGACTGCAGCGTCCAAAATAAGTGATCACAATCTGCATGCTCGCCTACAGGGCTCAATAATCAAGACATAGTTTCCAGTTAGTCATTCTTTTGAGGTGCTTCAGCTATGCTTGGTGACCAGCTTGAAGTTTTAAGTGGTGGGGAATGCATATATCATTCAACTATTTTGATCAAGATCAACCTGCACAGATAGGCACAGATTAGAATGTTGATCCGATTTGCGTGCGTATCTGCATTATCCTGCATTAGAAATTATATCCAGAAACTGGTCAATAGCCTTCCTTAATCATTTTGGTTTGATTTCAATGGTGTAGATGTGATCTATCTGCTTCACGCATTATTGCGGTGGTTTGCAGATGAGGTGAGTGAGTTGCTGGTTTAGACCGGCATGCGCATGCTTGTGCGATGTTCGTGGGGGACCGTCCCAATGGTTCACTGGCCCAGCAAGGTGATAGAAGTACGCAGTATTTTAGGCTGGATCAGGTTGCCTTAATTCTTGTTCGCCATGCCTTGTCAACCTAGATGCAGGGGGGTCTATGAAATTATTTGAGGTGGCTGGAAGTTCCTGAAAATAGTTGCAGTCAACATGATCGGTTTATGTGAAGCAAACTCAGAACACATTTCACGTGGTCACCCTTAGTCCCCCGTGCTCGGGGTTGGTTTTATCTGTTTGCATCGGTGTTCAATCATTGTCACGGTTCTGTTTGGGCCGCACTATGTCTGCTCTGACAGGAACTGCTTGGTCAAAACCTCATGCGGTTTGAATGGCGCGGCGAGCCCCAGAAGATGAAGGAGGCCACACAATCAGTTCTCGAAGCGCAGTCTGGGAATGTTTGGGAAGCTGTCCTGCAATTGAGTCCTTTGCTCAATGTTTACTTGTCTGGGCTCGGCCCAGTAGCATAAACTTCATCTCCTGTTCAGTCGCATTGCCACTCGCACCTGCTCATTAGGTACAATCTTCATAGTCTGGCATGATTTTCCATTGTGCGTTTCAATTCGCCAGCGCATGAACCAGGCAGTCAAGGAATTAAACCATGACGCCGTCAATTCCTTAATCAATCAAACCGTCCAATCACCGATCCGGCAAGTAATGGCGGAACGAGCCCCGGTGCGCAGCACGCAAACTGTTCACTCAGCCTTCGAAACCTCCGCTCAACCCTGTGGAGAATGAGTGTGTGAACCTCGAATTTTTGTTTGCTTGGCGCAGCTGGTGCCCAAAAGGTCTTCGAAGAACCGCCATAGAGATGTCCCGGCAATGACCATGACCCCAGTGAAAAGGGGTGATCCTCGAATCGTGGGGTCGCTCTGCGCTAGCAGGTGGTTCGGGTCATCATCGACGGTGTCATCGACATGAACCACAAGGACGACTGTCCGGCCTTGGGAGGCAAGAAGAGGCGATGCACCTGCGGCTGGGCTGCATTTAGGGGAGCCAACTTGACATAGGGAGCTGTCGGCCGAAAGGTAAGGTAGGCAGAAACTGTAGGAGTTGATTTGACACGTTTTTCGAAACACGACAAGTTGTATTTCTGGGGCTAGATCAACCTGACCGCGGTCAACGGACCTTCTACCAAATTCCCAAGAAAGAAAGTCCGTTTCAAAGTGCACGGGTCCCACTGTCATTTTCACTGAGCATCCATGTGTCAGTAAGGCCCCCTATGGCCGTTTCAAAACACAAGTGCAAAAGGTGCCATTATAGCTTGTCATTGTGTGGAACCCATTGGCACCCCGTACAACTGTGATCTATAAGGATCATGGTGGAGGAGGTTGAAGACAACAATCATCACTGATCACCCATGGTCTGTTGAGCGCTTTTGGAGCCCTTCCTCTTCTGCCACACATCACCGCACAGGCGGCTTGAAGGACCTCACGAATCTCAGAGGTGGTCAAAAGTCCGCCTCCCGCGGAGGATTGGGGAAGGCCAAGGCGGGACGCGCGACTTTGGATCCATGTTGGTAGCGGCTGGTGTGATGGACCAACAGGTGTTGCTCATTGGTAGACGTGTCATGGCCTGAACTGTGTTTGGCACTGACGCAGATGCACTGTAAAGTCGCTCCTTGTATCAACCCGCTTTGCCGAAAAAATGCAAGTAATGATTTACCCTTTGGGTGAGCCGGGGTGCCAACATGAAGCCATGAACCGGGCCCCCGAACATTTCCACTAAAAGGACGGCAACAGCCCGTTGCGCCCGCAGGCCAGGGCCAATGCCAAGGCGCAAGCGAAACGAAGAGTCAGGCGGTGAAGGACTGCTGGGAGAGCTTTGGGCAGTGATGTCCCAAAGCAGCACTACTTTTTGTGCCTTAAATCAGGTGCTGTATCAGTTCACGGCCCCTAGGCTTCAGTACAGTGATCCACGTGATTGCAAACAGTAGTGAGGGTCCTCATCAAGGGCCTGTGGGCAATGATTGTACACGTCACACTCCTCTTCGGGGTTGTTGCAGGCATATGTGGGAGAAAAACGGGTTATAGGGTTTCAAAAAGGGTTAGGCAGGATAGTTGGAGGGTTGCATAGGGTTCTAGAAAGATTGTGTGCAATTAGCACCGCCGAGGCCAGTTAGGAATTAGGCATTCGACAGAGATTGGCATCGGTTCGTTTTGGTTCGTTTTCCGTTGTTCCCGTTTCGTTTCGTTGCAGTTCTCGTTACGCGTTTCGTCCGTGCGTTTCGCGTTTCGTGTTTGGTTTCTCGGGTAGTTTCGGTAGTTTGTTTTCCGTTTAGTTTCGTTCGTTACAGTTCGTTTTGCAGTTCTGTGGGTAAGACATATTAGATTCTATAGTGTATTTGTGGCACACGTTTTCGCGGATCTCTGAAAAATGAGGCTCTCCGGGGGCATTTTGGCATTTTCTTGGGCCTGGGGGGTCCACATAAGTCAGCTAAGTTTGGGGAGGCAGCTCTGTACTATGGAGCTCCACGGTTGCATGAGCCATCATCAAACCTGATGCGGGCAAGCTCCATAAATAGCCCTAAGGCCTCACTCCACATCCTAAGCCCTAAATTTCTGAACCTCTATCATATGTATCTTAAATGTTGATGACTTAGCGGGCAAGGTCAGGAATCTCGGTGTAGGGCCTAGGTTTGCAAGGTTTTCTTTTGGTTAGCAAAGTCGGTGGGGAAGAACTTAAGGTTTATGGCCTAGGGTTTGAGTCCTAGGGTTTAGGACCTAGGGTTTAGGGCCCAGGGTCTAGGGCCGAGGTTTTGGGGTTTAGGGTCTAGATTTTACGGCCGAGTTTCAAGTTTAGGGTTCAGTGCTTAGATTCTAAGGGTTAGGGCTTAGAGTTTAGGGTTCAAAGCTTGGAGTTTAGGGTTCAGGGCTTAGAGTTTAGGGTTGAAGGTTTAGAATCTAGGGTATACGCTATGTTTTCCTAATGTTGTGGGACCCAATGGGCGGGTGGGTATTCTCCTGACACTTGGAATAGCTGCTCTTTGAGTGAATGCTCGGACTTGAGATGCCGAACCCGGTTGAACCCTAAGCCCTAAACCTTAAACCTCTAAACCCTCAACACGCAAGGCAAACAGCACACAAAGCAGAAAACGTGCAATTTGGCGTGTAAAAGAAACCGGCCCAGGGGTACCGGGCCTTTTCAGGGGAACAGCAAAGCCCTTATCCCTGTAGGCTTAAGATGGCTATCTTGTTGAGGGGGGGGGGCCGGGGGATCGGCAGGAATGTCCAATTTTAGGCTTAAGACAGCTATCTTGTTGAGGGGGGGATCGGCAGGAATGATCAGTTCTAGGCTTAAATTGTTTGGGCTTGGACTTCATTTTGTGGTCGTTGGGCTGGTGAGGGTTATAAGTGCGTGGCCAGGAAGAGCTCCTCCACTCTTCACCCGAGGCCTGTCCAGCAGCGCCTTGCATGTACTGGCTCATCCCGCCCTCCATGTGTGCTGGCAGGAATCCTCAAGGTGTTGGCAAAGCCAAGGCTTTGTGCTGATTCGGACCGGCACGCCGTGTTGGTGCGCGGGCAAAAGCAAGCAGAGGCTGCTGTGGAAGGGTTGCTGTGCGGCGGGAGTTCGGGCTTCTTTGTCGCTCAGAGCGCCCATGTGTACGTCTTGTTCTAGTTTCAATTGCTTCTCTCAAGCTGTATGTGATGATGATTTGGGCGTTAGGCTCAGAAGCTTTCCACTGGAGAATCCCGTTCAAATCGCAGCACCGGAACGAGTCGGCCATGGCACACCTTTGGCTGCAGAACGGGCCATTGGACGTCCTTTGCGAGGAGGCTTGGGACTTGGAAACAGGCAGCAACGGATCGGTCGACAAAGCTAATCAAAGCCCCTTGCGCAGGAATGCGTCTACCATGGGCGACTGCGGCTGTGGCTGCACCCGGTGCTAGCAGCCTGCAGCTTTGCGACCGCGTCTTGGCTTGCAAACTGATGGCAGAAACTGGCATATTGCAGGCTGGCCTGCCTCATCAGCGATGTGCCAAGGTGCTGGTCCTGCGGGGGCGCCACTTTACCCGGCTCCTATGCATAGCCGCCTCCTTCGTGGAGGCTGTGCTTGCAACCACTGGCGCCTCAGAGGCATTTTTTTTGAATTTTCCGTTTCATGAGATGGTTGTTTATGGCCTCGCCCAAAGCCAGTTCCGTTGTTCTGGTGACCCGGACCTGTCATATCACAACGTGTAGGACTAAACTGGCACCAAAGCCTGTAGTTCCCACTTGATACTCGCGATACCAGGTCTGGCCTTCGCAGGCTTCCAGCTGGTTCCTGTCATGTTCGTGACGGAAGAGCAGCTCAGCCACTTGGGCTTATCTTGGGATGCCAGACTTTCATGAAAAGACTAAAGGGGTTTTCCAAAAGGGGTGTTCCGGCGGCCGATAGGTTTCCAAAATCAAGCTGGTCAAAGGCTTGGGCCTACCAACATGAGTACCTTGTGCAAACAGGTCAAGCAGACGAGGTTTGAATCTAAATTCTGGTGGGTTTGGACTTGGACTCGGCCATCCTGTCCAGGTTAAGCATGAGCCCTCAAACCTCAATTTCTAAGCCTGAAGTGTTGCTTTTCATCCTTTGCTTCAATCCCATACTCGAAGCCCTGAAGTGCCAGATGCTTGCGTGGTGGGAGGTGCATAAGCCAAACAGCCGCAACAGCGCGGGAAAATACACACGGCATAACATTTGCTTTTCCACCCACGATTGTCTCCGAGTTCTGGAGCCCCAGTCTGGTAAGATCAGGCTCTAAGCCATGCACATACGTTGCATGCGACTGGCTCTGTAGGGATTTTTCCGCTGCCCCTGGCAATCTGGATCCAGGCACAAAGCTGCTGTTGGTGAACCTCGCTGCTGCATTGCTCGGAGGGCTTCTGGGAATTGCAGTGATGGCGCTTGTGCCTGCATGGCACCCGTGCCGTGGCTGAATTGGGGGCAGGTTAGTAAGCGTTGACCTGGCACGGCATTAGGTGTAGGAACAGGGTCAGCCTCCTAGATCTTGTTTTTGATTCCGTGCTGTCACTTCAAAACCATTCATCCTCGCAAGTTCCTGTGACCCCTTTAAACTCGGCCTTTGTTAATTCGCACCCCCTCTTTTACTTTTTCTTCCTTGTTTTTCTTCCCCTTCTGTGACGGATTTGGAGCATTTTCACTTTACAACAGTGGTGTCCGGCAGCAATCGTTGGCTCACGGTGTGAGGCAGCCCAAAGTGTTTCGAAGACTCTTCGCGTCCATGCGGTTCAAGAGGGATTACCCGCGGGCGCAGGCGAGGTTGGATTGCAACCTTCCTGGGGGTCGGGGCATTTGTCCGAACGTGCAGGTTGAAGAGTTACGGCTGGTCCTGCAGAAGCATGGCCTTCAGCTCATCATTGCACCTTGGGCCGCAAAACTGGGAGGGGAGACTCAGCTCAAGCACCGGCATTCCCACAATGCGGCTACTGAGGTGCAGCCTCCGCTTGGCAACTTAATTCAGAATGTGGTTTTCGAGCGCCACATGCGCAACTGCGACCCTTGGATTGACTTCACTCTGGTTGGTTGCTTCGTGCAGTTTGGGTGTTTTGGCATGCTATTGATCTTGCTTGTGGGTGTCAGATTAGATGCGGTGTTCCTCCTTGACTGAGGATGCTTTCGTCGCCTTTGCCGAGGAGGAGTACGGAGAAGACACGGGCAATTGCGCCAGCACGTACTTCGAACTTCGATATTGGGTGTCTTGGCTTAGGCCGGGATGGTGGCTGCCCCAACACATGTTTGCTTGCATATTGATGAGTCCGCATCACAAACATTCGCATCAGAAATGCTGTTTTTCTGTTTTCTTTTTCCTGTTTCCACTTTCCGTAGCACGAAGTGTGAACCGAAATCAAGCCAGCTGAGGCACAGAACAGGGGCACCAGACCCCGTCCATTCCTCATCGACATGAGGGAAGACGGGAACGACTTTCTGCACGACAGCGCCAAGGCTCTTAGAGCTACTACAAGTAGCTCTTGAGGAGCACTGGGGGACCGCGTTCATTTGATCACCTCTGTCTTAAGCATTCTTGTGGTGACTGCAGCGTCCAAAATAAGTGATCACAATCTGCATGCTCGCCTACAGGGCTCAATAATCAAGACATAGTTTCCAGTTAGTCATTCTTTTGAGGTGCTTCAGCTATGCTTGGTGACCAGCTTGAAGTTTTAAGTGGTGGGGAATGCATATATCATTCAACTATTTTGATCAAGATCAACCTGCACAGATAGGCACAGATTAGAATGTTGATCCGATTTGCGTGCGTATCTGCATTATCCTGCATTAGAAATTATATCCAGAAACTGGTCAATAGCCTTCCTTAATCATTTTGGTTTGATTTCAATGGTGTAGATGTGATCTATCTGCTTCACGCATTATTGCGGTGGTTTGCAGATGAGGTGAGTGAGTTGCTGGTTTAGACCGGCATGCGCATGCTTGTGCGATGTTCGTGGGGGACCGTCCCAATGGTTCACTGGCCCAGCAAGGTGATAGAAGTACGCAGTATTTTAGGCTGGATCAGGTTGCCTTAATTCTTGTGCGCCATGCCTTGTCAACCTAGATGCAGGGGGGTCTATGAAATTATTTGAGGTGGCTGGAAGTTCCTGAAAATAGTTGCAGTCAACATGATCGGTTTATGTGAAGCAAACTCAGAACACATTTCACGTGGTCACCCTTAGTCCCCCGTGCTCGGGGTTGGTTTTATCTGTTTGCATCGGTGTTCAATCATTGTCACGGTTCTGTTTGGGCCGCACTATGTCTGCTCTGACAGGAACTGCTTGGTCAAAACCTCATGCGGTTTGAATGGCGCGGCGAGCCCCAGAAGATGAAGGAGGCCACACAATCAGTTCTCGAAGCGCAGTCTGGGAATGTTTGGGAAGCTGTCCTGCAATTGAGTCCTTTGCTCAATGTTTACTTGTCTGGGCTCGGCCCAGTAGCATAAACTTCATCTCCTGTTCAGTCGCATTGCCACTCGCACCTGCTCATTAGGTACAATCTTCATAGTCTGGCATGATTTTCCATTGTGCGTTTCAATTCGCCAGCGCATGAACCAGGCAGTCAAGGAATTAAACCATGACGCCGTCAATTCCTTAATCAATCAAACCGTCCAATCACCGATCCGGCAAGTAATGGCGGAACGAGCCCCGGTGCGCAGCACGCAAACTGCTCACTCAGCCTTCGAAACCTCCGCTCAACCCTGTGGAGAATGAGTGTGTGAACCTCGAATTTTTGTTTGCTTGGCGCAGCTGGTGCCCAAAAGGTCTTCGAAGAACCGCCATAGAGATGTCCCGGCAATGACCATGACCCCAGTGAAAAGGGGTGATCCTCGAATCGTGGGGTCGCTCTGCGCTAGCAGGTGGTTCGGGTCATCATCGACGGTGTCATCGACATGAACCACAAGGACGACTGTCCGGCCTTGGGAGGCAAGAAGAGGCGATGCACCTGCGGCTGGGCTGCATTTAGGGGAGCCAACTTGACATAGGGAGCTGTCGGCCGAAAGGTAAGGTAGGCAGAAACTGTAGGAGTTGATGTGACACGTTTTTCGAAACACGACAAGTTGTATTTCTGGGGCTAGATCAACCTGACCGCGGTCAACGGACCTTGAACCAAATTCCCAAGAAAGAAAGTCCGTTTCAAAGTGCACGGGTCCCACTGTCATTTTCACTGAGCATCCATGTGTCAGTAAGGCCCCCTATGGCCGTTTCAAAACACAAGTGCAAAAGGTGCCATTATAGCTTGTCATTGTGTGGAACCCATTGGCACCCCGTACAACTGTGATCTATAAGGATCATGGTGGAGGAGGTTGAAGACAACAATCATCACTGATCACCCATGGTCTGTTGAGCGCTTTTGGAGCCCTTCCTCTTCTGCCACACATCACCGCACAGGCGGCTTGAAGGACCTCACGAATCTCAGAGGTGGTCAAAAGTCCGCCTCCCGCGGAGGATTGGGGAAGGCCAAGGCGGGACGCGCGACTTTGGATCCATGTTGGTGGCGGCTGGTGTGATGGACCAACAGGTGTTGCTCATTGGTAGACGTGTCATGGCCTGAACTGTGTTTGGCACTGACGCAGATGCACTGTAAAGTCGCTCCTTGTATCAACCCGCTTTGCCGAAAAAATGCAAGTAATGATTTACCCTTTGGGTGAGCCGGGGTGCCAACATGAAGCCATGAACCGGGCCCCCGAACATTTTCACTAAAAGGACGGCAACAGCCCGTTGCGCCCGCAGGCCAGGGCCAAGGCCAACGCGCAAGCGAAACGAAGAGTCAGGCGGTGAAGGACTGCTGGGAGAGCTTTGGGCAGTGATGTCCCAAAGCAGCACTACTTTTTGTGCCTTAAATCAGGTGCTGTATCTGTTCACGGCCCCTAGGCTTCAGTACAGTGATCCACGTGATTGCAAACAGTAGTGAGGGTCCTCATCAAGGGCCTGTGGGCAATGATTGTACACGTCACACTCCTCTTCGGGGTTGTTGCAGGCATATGTGGGAGAAAAACGGGTTATAGGGTTTCAAAAAGGGTTAGGCAGGATAGTTGGAGGGTTGCATAGGGTTCTAGAAAGATTGTGTGCAACTAGCACCGCCGAGGCCAGTTAGGATTCGACAGAGATTGGCATCGTTTTGCAGTTCTGTGGGTAAGACATATTAGATTCTATAGTGTATTTGTGGCACACGTTTTCGCGGATCTCTGAAAAATGAGGCTCTCCGGGGGCATTTTGGCATTTTCTTGGGCCTGGGGGGTCCACATAAGTCAGCTAAGTTTGGGGAGGCAGCTCTGTACTATGGAGCTCCACGGTTGCATGAGCCATCATCAAACCTGATGCGGGCAAGCTCCATAAATAGCCCTAAGGCCTCACTCCACATCCTAAGCCCTAAATTTCTAAACCTCTATCATATGTATCTTAAATGTTGATGACTTAGCGGGCAAGGTCAGGCATCTCGTGGGCAAGGTCAGGAATCTCGGTGTAGGGCCTAGGTTTGCAAGGTTTTCTTTTGGTTGGCAAAGTCGGTGGGGAAGAACTTAAGGTTTTTGGCCTAGGGTTTGAGTCCTAGGGTTTAGGACCTAGGGTTTAGGGCCCAGGGTCTAGGGCCGAGGTTTTGGGGTTTAGGGTCTAGATTTTACGGCCGAGTTTCAAGTTTAGGGTTCAGTGCTTAGATTCTAAGGGTTAGGGCTTAGAGTTTAGGGTTCAGGGCTTAGAGTTTAGGGTTCAAGGCTTACAGTTTAGGGTTGAAGGTTTAGAATCTAGGGTATACGCTATGTTTTCCTAATGTTGTGGGACCCAATGGGCGGGTGGGTATTCTCCTGACACTTGGAATAGCTGCTCTTTGAGTGAATGCTCGGACTTGAGATGCCGAACCCGGTTGAACCCTAAGCCCTAAACCTTAAACCTCTAAACCCTCAACACGCAAGGCAAACAGCACACAAAGCAGAAAACGTGCAATTTGGCGTGTAAAAGAAACCGGCCCAGGGGTACCGGGCCTTTTCAGGGGAACAGCAAAGCCCTTATCCCTGTAGGCTTAAGATGGCTATCTTGTTGAGGGGGGGGGGCCGGGGGATCGGCAGGAATGTCCAATTTTAGGCTTAAGACAGCTATCTTGTTGAGGGGGGGATCGGCAGGAATGATCAGTTCTAGGCTTAAATTGTTTGGGCTTGGACTTCATTTTGTGGTCGTTGGGCTGGTGAGGGTTATAAGTGCGTGGCCAGGAAGAGCTCCTCCACTCTTCACCCGAGGCCTGGCCAAGGCTTTGTGCTGATTCGGACCGGCACGCCGTGTTGGTGCGCGGGCAAAAGCAAGCAGAGGCTGCTGTGGAAGGGTTGCTGTGCGGCGGGAGTTCGGGCTTCTTTGTCGCTCAGAGCGCCCATGTGTACGTCTTGTTCTAGTTTCAATTGCTTCTCTCAAGCTGTATGTGATGATGATTTGGGCGTTAGGCTCAGAAGCTTTCCACTGGAGAATCCCGTTCAAATCGCAGCACCGGAACGAGTCGGCCATGGCACACCTTTGGCTGCAGAACGGGCCATTGGACGTCCTTTGCGAGGAGGCTTGGGACTTGGAAACAGGCAGCAACGGATCGGTCGACAAAGCTAATCAAAGCCCCTTGCGCAGGAATGCGTCTACCATGGGCGACTGCGGCTGTGGCTGCGCCCGGTGCTAGCACCCTGCAGCTTTGCGACCGCGTCTTGGCTTGCAAACTGATGCCAGAAACTGGCATATTGCAGGCTGGCCTGCCTCATCAGCGATGTGCCAAGGCGCTGGTCCTGCGGGGGCGCCACTTTACCCGGCTCCTATGCATAGCCGCCTCCTTCGTGGAGGCTGTGCTTGCAACCACTGGCGCCTCAGAGGCATTTTTTTTGAATTTTCCGTTTCATGAGATGGTTGTTTATGGCCTCGCCCAAAGCCAGTTCCGTTGTTCTGGTGACCCGGACCTGTCATATCACAACGTGTAGGACTAAACTGGCACCAAAGCCTGTAGTTCCCACTTGATACTCGCGATACCAGGTCTGGCCTTCGCAGGCTTCCAGCTGGTTCCTGTCATGTTCGTGACGGAAGAGCAGCTCAGCCACTTGGGCTTATCTTGGGATGCCAGACTTTCATGAAAAGACTAAAGGGGTTTTCCAAAAGGGGTGTTCCGGCGGCCGATAGGTTTCCAAAATCAAGCTGGTCAAAGGCTTGGGCCTACCAACATGAGTACCTTGTGCAAACAGGTCAAGCAGACGAGGTTTGAATCTAAATTCTGGTGGGTTTGGACTTGGACTCGGCCATCCTGTCCAGGTTAAGCATGAGCCCTCAAACCTCAATTTCTAAGCCTGAAGTGTTGCTTTTCATCCTTTGCTTCAATCCCATACTCGAAGCCCTGAAGTGCCAGATGCTTGCGTGGTGGGAGGTGCATAAGCCAAACAGCCGCAACAGCGCGGGAAAATACACACGGCATAACATTTGCTTTTCCACCCACGATTGTCTCCGAGTTCTGGAGCCCCAGTCTGGTAAGATCAGGCTCTAAGCCATGCACATACGTTGCAATTTTGACACGCTCCGTATGTGAGATGGATCAAGTAGCAATGGACACAAACTTTAGAGGAGAGCCCTTGAAATCGAAATGACCCCTCTCCAAAATACCCCTTCAGGCACGTAATCACGTGACTTGTTTCAGATGCGACTGGCTCTGTAGGGATTTTTCCGCTGCCCCTGGCAATCTGGATCCAGGCACAAAGCTGCTGTTGGTGAACCTCGCTGCTGCATTGCTCGGAGGGCTTCTGGGAATTGCAGTGATGGCGCTTGTGCCTGCATGGCACCCGTGCCGTGGCTGAATTGGGGGCAGGTTAGTAAGCGTTGACCTGGCACGGCATTAGGTGTAGGAACAGGGTCAGCCTCCTAGATCTTGTTTTTGATTCCGTGCTGGCACTTCAAAACCATTCATCCTCGCAAGTTCCTGTGACCCCTTTAAACTCGGCCTTTGTTAATTCGCACCCCCTCTTTTACTTTTTCTTCCTTGTTTTGCTTCCCCTTCTGTGACGGATTTGGAGCATTTTCACTTTACAACAGTGGTGTCCGGCAGCAATCGTTGGCTCACGGTGTGAGGCAGCCCAAAGTGTTTCGAAGACTCTTCGCGTCCATGCGGTTCAAGAGGGATTACCCGCGGGCGCAGGCGAGGTTGGATTGCAACCTTCCTGTGGGTCGGGGCATTTGTCCGAACGTGCAGGTTGAAGAGTTACGGCTGGCCCTGCAGAAGCATGGCCTTCAGCGAATCATTGCACCTTGGGCCGCAAAACTGGGAGGGGAGACTCAGCTCAAGCACCGGCATTCCCACAATGCGGCTACTGAGGTGCAGCCTCCGCTTGGCAACTTAATTCAGAATGTGGTTTTCGAGCGCCACATGCGCAACTGCGACCCTTGGATTGACTTCACTCTGGTTGGTTGCTTCGTGCAGTTTGGGTGTTTTGGCATGCTATTGATCTTGCTTGTGGGTGTGCTTTCGTCGCCTTTGCCGAGGAGGAGTACGGAGAAGACACGGGCAATAGCGCCAGCACGTACTTCGAACTTCGATATTGGGTGTCTTGGCTTAGGCCGGGATGGTGGCTGCCCCAACACATGTTTGCTTGCATATTGATGAGTCCGCATCACAAACACTCGCATCAGAAATGCAGTTTTTCTGTTTTCGTTTTCCTGTTTCCACTTTCCGTAGCGCGAAGTGTGAACCGAAATCAAGCCAGCTGAGGCGCAGAACAGGGGCACCAGACCCCGTCCATTCCTCATCGACATGAGGGAAGACGGGAACGACTTTCTGCACGACAGCGCCAAGGCTCTTAGAGCTACTACAAGTAGCTCTTGAGGAGCACTGGGAGACCGCGTTCATTTGATCACCTCTGTCTTAAGCATTCTTGTGGTGACTGCAGCGTCCAAAATAAGTGATCACAATCTGCATGCTCGCCTACAGGGCTCAATAATCAAGACATAGTTTCCAGTTAGTCATTCTTTTGAGGTGCTTCAGCTATGCTTGGTGACCAGCTTGAAGTTTTAAGTGGTGGGGAATGCATATATCATTCAACTATTTTGATCAAGATCAACCTGCACAGATAGGCACAGATTAGAATGTTGATCCGATTTGCGTGCGTATCTGCATTATCCTGCATTAGAAATTATATCCAGAAACTGGTCAATAGCCTTCCTTAATCATTTTGGTTTGATTTCAATGGTGTAGATGTGATCTATCTGCTTCACGCATTATTGCGGTGGTTTGCAGATGAGGTGAGTGAGTTGCTGGTTTAGACCGGCATGCGCATGCTTGTGCGATGTTCGTGGGGGACCGTCCCAATGGTTCACTGGCCCAGCAAGGTGATAGAAGTACGCAGTATTTTAGGCTGGATCAGGTTGCCTTAATTCTTGTGCGCCATGCCTTGTCAACCTAGATGCAGGGGGGTCTATGAAATTATTTGAGGTGGCTGGAAGTTCCTGAAAATAGTTGCAGTCAACATGATCGGTTTATGTGAAGCAAACTCAGAACACATTTCACGTGGTCACCCTTAGTCCCCCGTGCTCGGGGTTGGTTTTATCTGTTTGCATCGGTGTTCAATCATTGTCACGGTTCTGTTTGGGCCGCACTATGTCTGCTCTGACAGGAACTGCTTGGTCAAAACCTCATGCGGTTTGAATGGCGCGGCGAGCCCCAGAAGATGAAGGAGGCCACACAATCAGTTCTCGAAGCGCAGTCTGGGAATGTTTGGGAAGCTGTCCTGCAATTGAGTCCTTTGCTCAATGTTTACTTGTCTGGGCTCGGCCCAGTAGCATAAACTTCATCTCCTGTTCAGTCGCATTGCCACTCGCACCTGCTCATTAGGTACAATCTTCATAGTCTGGCATGATTTTCCATTGTGCGTTTCAATTCGCCAGCGCATGAACCAGGCAGTCAAGGAATTAAACCATGACGCCGTCAATTCCTTAATCAATCAAACCGTCCAATCACCGATCCGGCAAGTAATGGCGGAACGAGCCCCGGTGCGCAGCACGCAAACTGTTCACTCAGCCTTCGAAACCTCCGCTCAACCCTGTGGAGAATGAGTGTGTGAACCTCGAATTTTTGTTTGCTTGGCGCAGCTGGTGTCCAAAAGGTCTTCGAAGAACCGCCATAGAGATGTCCCGGCAATGACCATGACCCCAGTGAAAAGGGGTGATCCTCGAATCGTGGGGTCACTCTGCGCTAGCAGGTGGTTCGGGTCATCATCGACGGTGTCATCGACATGAACCACAAGGACGACTGTCCGGCCTTGGGAGGCAAGAAGAGGGGATGCACCTGCGGCTGGGCTGCATTTAGGGGAGCCAACTTGACATAGGGAGCTGTCGGCCGAAAGGTAAGGTAGGCAGAAACTGTAGGAGTTGATGTGACACGTTTTTCGAAACACGACAAGTTGTATTTCTGGGGCTAGATCAACCTGACCGCGGTCAACGGACCTTCAACCAAATTCCCAAGAAAGAAAGTCCGTTTCAAAGTGCACGGGTCCCACTGTCATTTTCACTGAGCATCCATGTGTCAGTAAGGCCCCCTATGGCCGTTTCAAAACACAAGTGCAAAAGGTGCCAGTATAGCTTGTCATTGTGTGGAACCCATTGGCACCCCGTACAACTGTGATCTATAAGGATCATGGTGGAGGAGGTTGAAGACAACAATCATCACTGATCACCCATGGTCTGTTGAATCGCTGTTTTGAGCCCTTCCTCTTTGCCACACCATCCACCGCACAGGCGCTTGAAGGACCTCACAATCCAGAGGTGGTCAAAGTCCGCCTCCCCGGAATTATTGGGGAGGCCAAGGGCGGTGACGCGGCGACTTTTGGATCCATGTTTGTAGCGGCTGGTGTGATGGACCAACAGGTGTTGCTCATTGGTAGACGTGTCATGGCCTGAACTGTGTTTGGCACTGACGCAGATGCACTGTAAAGTCGCTCCTTGTATCAACCAAAAAAAAAAAAAAAATGCAAGTAATGATTTACCCTTTGGGTTAGCCGGGGTTCCACATGAAGTCATGAACGCCCCCGAACTTTCCACTAACAGGACGGCAACAGCCCATTTGCGCCCGCGATGCCAGGGCCAATGGCCAAGGCGCAAGCGAAACGCGATTGCATCGGTGAAGGGACTGCTGGTGAGAGCTTTTGGGCAGTGATGTCCCAAAGCGCACTACTTTTGGTCTCTAAATCAGGTGCCTGGATCATTTTCCGCCCTAGGCTTCATTAATGATCCCACGTGCTTGCAAACCGTATGTGAGGGTCCTCATCAAGGGCCTGTGGGCACTGAATTGGTACCGTCCCACACATCCTCTTCGGGGTTGTTGCAGGCATATGTGGGAGAAAAACGGGTTATAGGGTTTCAAAAAGGGTTAGGCAGGATAGTTGGAGGGTTGCATAGGGTTCTAGAAAGATTGTGTGCAATTAGCACCGCCGAGGCCAGTTAGGATTCGACAGAGATTGGCATCGTTTTGCAGTTCTGTGGGTAAGACATATTAGATTCTATAGTGTATTTGTGGCACACGTTTTCGCGGATCTCTGAAACATGAGGCTCTCCGGGGGCATTTTGGCATTTTCTTGGGCCTGGGGGGTCCACATAAGTCAGCTAAGTTTGGGGAGGCAGCTCTGTACTATGGAGCTCCACGGTTGCATGAGCCATCATCAAACCTGATGCGGGCAAGCTCCATAAATAGCCCTAAGGCCTCACTCCACATCCTAAGCCCTAAATTTCTGAACCTCTATCATATGTATCTTAAATGTTGATGACTTAGCGGGCAAGGTCAGGAATCTCGGTGTAGGGCCTAGGTTTGCAAGGTTTTCTTTTGGTTAGCAAAGTCGGTGGGGAAGAACTTAAGGTTTATGGCCTAGGGTTTGAGTCCTAGGGTTTAGGACCTAGGGTTTAGGGCCCAGGGTCTAGGGCCGAGGTTTTGGGGTTTAGGGTCTAGATTTTACGGCCGAGTTTCAAGTTTAGGGTTCAGTGCTTAGATTCTAAGGGTTAGGGCTTAGAGTTTAGGGTTCAAAGCTTGGAGTTTAGGGTTCAGGGCTTAGAGTTTAGGGTTGAAGGTTTAGAATCTAGGGTATACGCTATGTTTTCCTAATGTTGTGGGACCCAATGGGCGGGTGGGTATTCTCCTGACACTTGGAATAGCTGCTCTTTGAGTGAATGCTCGGACTTGAGATGCCGAACCCGGTTGAACCCTAAGCCCTAAACCTTAAACCTCTAAACCCTCAACACGCAAGGCAAACAGCACACAAAGCAGAAAACGTGCAATTTGGCGTGTAAAAGAAACCGGCCCAGGGGTACCGGGCCTTTTCAGGGGAACAGCAAAGCCCTTATCCCTGTAGGCTTAAGATGGCTATCTTGTTGAGGGGGGGGGCCGGGGGATCGGCAGGAATGTCCAATTTTAGGCTTAAGATAGCCATCTTGTTGAGGGGGGGATCGGCAGGAATGGTCAATTCTAGGCTTAAATTGTTTGGGCTTGGACTTCATTTTGTGGTCGTTGGGCTGGTGAGGGTTATAAGCAGTGGGGCGTGGCCAGGAAGAGCTCCTCCACTCTTCACCCGAGGCCTGTCCAGCAGCGCCTTGCATGTACTGGCTCATCCCGCCCTCCATGTGTGCTGGCAGGAATCCTCAAGGTGTTGGCAAAGCCAAGGCTTTGTGCTGATTCGGACCGGCACGCCGTGTTGGTGCGCGGGCAAAAGCAAGCAGAGGCTGCTGTGGAAGGGTTGCTGTGCGGCGGGAGTTCGGGCTTCTTTGTCGCTCAGAGCGCCCATGTGTACGTCTTGTTCTAGTTTCAATTGCTTCTCTCAAGCTGTATGTGATGATGATTTGGGCGTTAGGCTCAGAAGCTTTCCACTGGAGAATCCCGTTCAAATCGCAGCACCGGAACGAGTCGGCCATGGCACACCTTTGGCTGCAGAACGGGCCATTGGACGTCCTTTGCGAGGAGGCTTGGGACTTGGAAACAGGCAGCAACGGATCGGTCGACAAAGCTAATCAAAGCCCCTTGCGCAGGAATGCGTCTACCATGGGCGACTGCGGCTGTGGCTGCACCCGGTGCTAGCAGCCTGCAGCTTTGCGACCGCGTCTTGGCTTGCAAACTGATGGCAGAAACTGGCATATTGCAGGCTGGCCTGCCTCATCAGCGATGTGCCAAGGTGCTGGTCCTGCGGGGGCGCCACTTTACCCGGCTCCTATGCATAGCCGCCTCCTTCGTGGAGGCTGTGCTTGCAACCACTGGCGCCTCAGAGGCATTTTTTTTGAATTTTCCGTTTCATGAGATGGTTGTTTATGGCCTCGCCCAAAGCCAGTTCCGTTGTTCTGGTGACCCGGACCTGTCATATCACAACGTGTAGGACTAAACTGGCACCAAAGCCTGTAGTTCCCACTTGATACTCGCGATACCAGGTCTGGCCTTCGCAGGCTTCCAGCTGGTTCCTGTCATGTTCGTGACGGAAGAGCAGCTCAGCCACTTGGGCTTATCTTGGGATGCCAGACTTTCATGAAAAGACTAAAGGGGTTTTCCAAAAGGGGTGTTCCGGCGGCCGATAGGTTTCCAAAATCAAGCTGGTCAAAGGCTTGGGCCTACCAACATGAGTACCTTGTGCAAACAGGTCAAGCAGACGAGGTTTGAATCTAAATTCTGGTGGGTTTGGACTTGGACTCGGCCATCCTGTCCAGGTTAAGCATGAGCCCTCAAACCTCAATTTCTAAGCCTGAAGTGTTGCTTTTCATCCTTTGCTTCAATCCCATACTCGAAGCCCTGAAGTGCCAGATGCTTGCGTGGTGGGAGGTGCATAAGCCAAACAGCCGCAACAGCGCGGGAAAATACACACGGCATAACATTTGCTTTTCCACCCACGATTGTCTCCGAGTTCTGGAGCCCCAGTCTGGTAAGATCAGGCTCTAAGCCATGCACATACGTTGCAATTTTGACACGCTCCGTATGTGAGATGGATCAAGTAGCAATGGACACAAACTTTAGAGGAGAGCCCTTGAAATCGAAATGACCCCTCTCCAAAATACCCCTTCAGGCACGTAATCACGTGACTTGTTTCAGATGCGACTGGCTCTGTAGGGATTTTTCCGCTGCCCCTGGCAATCTGGATCCAGGCACAAAGCTGCTGTTGGTGAACCTCGCTGCTGCATTGCTCGGAGGGCTTCTGGGAATTGCAGTGATGGCGCTTGTGCCTGCATGGCACCCGTGCCGTGGCTGAATTGGGGGCAGGTTAGTAAGCGTTGACCTGGCACGGCATTAGGTGTAGGAACAGGGTCAGCCTCCTAGATCTTGTTTTTGATTCCGTGCTGTCACTTCAAAACCATTCATCCTCGCAAGTTCCTGTGACCCCTTTAAACTCGGCCTTTGTTAATTCGCACCCCCTCTTTTACTTTTTCTTCCTTGTTTTGCTTCCCCTTCTGTGACGGATTTGGAGCATTTTCACTTTACAACAGTGGTGTCCGGCAGCAATCGTTGGCTCACGGTGTGAGGCAGCCCAAAGTGTTTCGAAGACTCTTCGCGTCCATGCGGTTCAAGAGGGATTACCCGCGGGCGCAGGCGAGGTTGGATTGCAACCTTCCTGGGGGTCGGGGCATTTGTCCGAACGTGCAGGTTGAAGAGTTACGGCTGGCCCTGCAGAAGCATGGCCTTCAGCTCATCATTGCACCTTGGGCCGCAAAACTGGGAGGGGAGACTCAGCTCAAGCACCGGCATTCCCACAATGCGGCTACTGAGGTGCAGCCTCCGCTTGGCAACTTAATTCAGAATGTGGTTTTCGAGCGCCACATGCGCAACTGCGACCCTTGGATTGACTTCACTCTGGTTGGTTGCTTCGTGCAGTTTGGGTGTTTTGGCATGCTATTGATCTTGCTTGTGGGTGTCAGATTAGATGCGGTGTTCCTCCTTGACTGAGGATGCTTTCGTCGCCTTTGCCGAGGAGGAGTACGGAGAAGACACGGGCAATTGCGCCAGCACGTACTTCGAACTTCGATATTGGGTGTCTTGGCTTAGGCCGGGATGGTGGCTGCCCCAACACATGTTTGCTTGCATATTGATGA
This sequence comes from Symbiodinium sp. CCMP2592, assembly GCA_905221615.1. Lineage (NCBI taxonomy): Eukaryota > Dinophyceae > Suessiales > Symbiodiniaceae > Symbiodinium > Symbiodinium sp. CCMP2592. Next base: position 171,572 of record CAJNDT010000598.1, read on the forward strand.
GTCCGCATCACAAACATTCGCATCAGAAATGCTGTTTTTCTGTTTTCTTTTTCCTGTTTCCACTTTCCGTAGCGCGAAGTGTGAACCGAAATCAAGCCAGCTGAGGCACAGAACAGGGGCACCAGACCCCGTCCATTCCTCATCGACATGAGGGAAGACGGGAACGACTTTCTGCACGACAGCGCCAAGGCTCTTAGAGCTACTACAAGTAGCTCTTGAGGAGCACTGGGGGACCGCGTTCATTTGATCACCTCTGTCTTAAGCATTCTTGTGGTGACTGCAGCGTCCAAAATAAGTGATCACAATCTGCATGCTCGCCTACAGGGCTCAATAATCAAGACATAGTTTCCAGTTTCCAGTTAGTCATTCTTTTGAGGTGCTTCAGCTATGCTTGGTGACCAGCTTGAAGTTTTAAGTGGTGGGGAATGCATATATCATTCAACTATTTTGATCAAGATCAACCTGCACAGATAGGCACAGATTAGAATGTTGATCCGATTTGCGTGCGTATCTGCATTATCCTGCATTAGAAATTATATCCAGAAACTGGTCAATAGCCTTCCTTAATCATTTTGGTTTGATTTCAATGGTGTAGATGTGATCTATCTGCTTCACGCATTATTGCGGTGGTTTGCAGATGAGGTGAGTGAGTTGCTGGTTTAGACCGGCATGCGCATGCTTGTGCGATGTTCGTGGGGGACCGTCCCAATGGTTCACTGGCCCAGCAAGGTGATAGAAGTACGCAGTATTTTAGGCTGGATCAGGTTGCCTTAATTCTTGTTCGCCATGCCTTGTCAACCTAGATGCAGGGGGGTCTATGAAATTATTTGAGGTGGCTGGAAGTTCCTGAAAATAGTTGCAGTCAACATGATCGGTTTATGTGAAGCAAACTCAGAACACATTTCACGTGGTCACCCTTAGTCCCCCGTGCTCGGGGTTGGTTTTATCTGTTTGCATCGGTGTTCAATCATTGTCACGGTTCTGTTTGGGCCGCACTATGTCTGCTCTGACAGGAACTGCTTGGTCAAAACCTCATGCGGTTTGAATGGCGCGGCGAGCCCCAGAAGATGAAGGAGGCCACACAATCAGTTCTCGAAGCGCAGTCTGGGAATGTTTGGGAAGCTGTCCTGCAATTGAGTCCTTTGCTCAATGTTTACTTGTCTGGGCTCGGCCCAGTAGCATAAACTTCATCTCCTGTTCAGTCGCATTGCCACTCGCACCTGCTCATTAGGTACAATCTTCATAGTCTGGCATGATTTTCCATTGTGCGTTTCAATTCGCCAGCGCATGAACCAGGCAGTCAAGGAATTAAACCATCACGCCGTCAATTCCTTAATCAATCAAACCGTCCAATCACCGATCCGGCAAGTAATGGCGGAACGAGCCCCGGTGCGCAGCACGCAAACTGTTCACTCAGCCTTCGAAACCTCCGCTCAACCCTGTGGAGAATGAGTGTGTGAACCTCGAATTTTTGTTTGCTTGGCGCAGCTGGTGCCCAAAAGGTCTTCGAAGAACCGCCATAGAGATGTCCCGGCAATGACCATGACCCCAGTGAAAAGGGGTGATCCTCGAATCGTGGGGTCGCTCTGCGCTAGCAGGTGGTTCGGGTCATCATCGACGGTGTCATCGACATGAACCACAAGGACGACTGTCCGGCCTTGGGAGGCAAGAAGAGGCGATGCACCTGCGGCTGGGCTGCATTTAGGGGAGCCAACTTGACATAGGGAGCTGTCGGCCGAAAGGTAAGGTAGGCAGAAACTGTAGGAGTTGATGTGACACGTTTTTCGAAACACGACAAGTTGTATTTCTGGGGCTAGATCAACCTGACCGCGGTCAACGGACCTTGAACCAAATTCCCAAGAAAGAAAGTCCGTTTCAAAGTGCACGGGTCCCACTGTCATTTTCACTGAGCATCCATGTGTCAGTAAGGCCCCCTATGGCCGTTTCAAAACACAAGTGCAAAAGGTGCCATTATAGCTTGTCATTGTGTGGAACCCATTGGCACCCCGTACAACTGTGATCTATAAGGATCATGGTGGAGGAGGTTGAAGACAACAATCACTGATCACCCATGGTCTGTTGAGCGCTTTTGGAGCCCTTCCTCTTCTGCCACACATCACCGCACAGGCGGCTTGAAGGACCTCACGAATCTCAGAGGTGGTCAAAAGTCCGCCTCCCGCGGAGGATTGGGGAAGGCCAAGGCGGGACGCGCGACTTTGGATCCATGTTGGTAGCGGCTGGTGTGATGGACCAACAGGTGTTGCTCATTGGTAGACGTGTCATGGCCTGAACTGTGTTTGGCACTGACGCAGATGCACTGTAAAGTCGCTCCTTGTATCAACCCGCTTTGCCGAAAAAATGCAAGTAATGATTTACCCTTTGGGTGAGCCGGGGTGCCAACATGAAGCCATGAACCGGGCCCCCGAACATTTTCACTAAAAGGACGGCAACAGCCCGTTGCGCCCGCAGGCCAGGGCCAAGGCCAGGGCCAATGCCAAGGCGCAAGCGAAACGAAGAGTCAGGCGGTGAAGGACTGCTGGGAGAGCTTTGGGCAGTGATGTCCCAAAGCAGCACTACTTTTTGTGCCTTAAATCAGGTGCTGTATCTGTTCACGGCCCCTAGGCTTCAGTACAGTGATCCACGTGATTGCAAACAGTAGTGAGGGTCCTCATCAAGGGCCTGTGGGCAATGATTGTAAACGTCACACTCCTCTTCGGGGTTGTTGCAGGCATATGTGGGAGAAAAACGGGTTATAGGGTTTCAAAAAGGGTTAGGCAGGATAGTTGGAGGGTTGCATAGGGTTCTAGAAAGATTGTGTGCAATTAGCACCGCCGAGGCCAGTTAGGATTCGACAGAGATTGGCATCGTTTTGCAGTTCTGTGGGTAAGACATATTAGATTCTATAGTGTATTTGTGGCACACGTTTTCGCGGATCTCTGAAACATGAGGCTCTCCGGGGGCATTTTGGCATTTTCTTGGGCCTGGGGGGTCCACATAAGTCAGCTAAGTTTGGGGAGGCAGCTCTGTACTATGGAGCTCCACGGTTGCATGAGCCATCATCAAACCTGATGCGGGCAAGCTCCATAAATAGCCCTAAGGCCTCACTCCACATCCTAAGCCCTAAATTTCTGAACCTCTATCATATGTATCTTAAATGTTGATGACTTAGCGGGCAAGGTCAGGCATCTCGTGGGCAAGGTCAGGAATCTCGGTGTAGGGCCTAGGTTTGCAAGGTTTTCTTTTGGTTAGCAAAGTCGGTGGGGAAGAACTTAAGGTTTATGGCCTAGGGTTTGAGTCCTAGGGTTTAGGACCTAGGGTTTAGGGCCCAGGGTCTAGGGCCGAGGTTTTGGGGTTTAGGGTCTAGATTTTACGGCCGAGTTTCAAGTTTAGGGTTCAGTGCTTAGATTCTAAGGGTTAGGGCTTAGAGTTTAGGGTTCAAAGCTTGGAGTTTAGGGTTCAGGGCTTAGAGTTTAGGGTTGAAGGTTTAGAATCTAGGGTATACGCTATGTTTTCCTAATGTTGTGGGACCCAATGGGCGGGTGGGTATTCTCCTGACACTTGGAATAGCTGCTCTTTGAGTGAATGCTCGGACTTGAGATGCCGAACCCGGTTGAACCCTAAGCCCTAAACCTTAAACCTCTAAACCCTCAACACGCAAGGCAAACAGCACACAAAGCAGAAAACGTGCAATTTGGCGTGTAAAAGAAACCGGCCCAGGGGTACCGGGCCTTTTCAGGGGAACAGCAAAGCCCTTATCCCTGTAGGCTTAAGATGGCTATCTTGTTGAGGGGGGGGGGGCCGGGGGATCGGCAGGAATGTCCAATTTTAGGCTTAAGACAGCTATCTTGTTGAGGGGGGGATCGGCAGGAATGATCAGTTCTAGGCTTAAATTGTTTGGGCTTGGACTTCATTTTGTGGTCGTTGGGCTGGTGAGGGTTATAAGTGCGTGGCCAGGAAGAGCTCCTCCACTCTTCACCCGAGGCCTGTCCAGCAGCGCCTTGCATGTACTGGCTCATCCCGCCCTCCATGTGTGCTGGCAGGAATCCTCAAGGTGTTGGCAAAGCCAAGGCTTTGTGCTGATTCGGACCGGCACGCCGTGTTGGTGCGCGGGCAAAAGCAAGCAGAGGCTGCTGTGGAAGGGTTGCTGTGCGGCGGGAGTTCGGGCTTCTTTGTCGCTCAGAGCGCCCATGTGTACGTCTTGTTCTAGTTTCAATTGCTTCTCTCAAGCTGTATGTGATGATGATTTGGGCGTTAGGCTCAGAAGCTTTCCACTGGAGAATCCCGTTCAAATCGCAGCACCGGAACGAGTCGGCCATGGCACACCTTTGGCTGCAGAACGGGCCATTGGACGTCCTTTGCGAGGAGGCTTGGGACTTGGAAACAGGCAGCAACGGATCGGTCGACAAAGCTAATCAAAGCCCCTTGCGCAGGAATGCGTCTACCATGGGCGACTGCGGCTGTGGCTGCACCCGGTGCTAGCAGCCTGCAGCTTTGCGACCGCGTCTTGGCTTGCAAACTGATGGCAGAAACTGGCATATTGCAGGCTGGCCTGCCTCATCAGCGATGTGCCAAGGTGCTGGTCCTGCGGGGGCGCCACTTTACCCGGCTCCTATGCATAGCCGCCTCCTTCGTGGAGGCTGTGCTTGCAACCACTGGCGCCTCAGAGGCATTTTTTTTGAATTTTCCGTTTCATGAGATGGTTGTTTATGGCCTCGCCCAAAGCCAGTTCCGTTGTTCTGGTGACCCGGACCTGTCATATCACAACGTGTAGGACTAAACTGGCACCAAAGCCTGTAGTTCCCACTTGATACTCGCGATACCAGGTCTGGCCTTCGCAGGCTTCCAGCTGGTTCCTGTCATGTTCGTGACGGAAGAGCAGCTCAGCCACTTGGGCTTATCTTGGGATGCCAGACTTTCATGAAAAGACTAAAGGGGTTTTCCAAAAGGGGTGTTCCGGCGGCCGATAGGTTTCCAAAATCAAGCTGGTCAAAGGCTTGGGCCTACCAACATGAGTACCTTGTGCAAACAGGTCAAGCAGACGAGGTTTGAATCTAAATTCTGGTGGGTTTGGACTTGGACTCGGCCATCCTGTCCAGGTTAAGCATGAGCCCTCAAACCTCAATTTCTAAGCCTGAAGTGTTGCTTTTCATCCTTTGCTTCAATCCCATACTCGAAGCCCTGAAGTGCCAGATGCTTGCGTGGTGGGAGGTGCATAAGCCAAACAGCCGCAACAGCGCTGGAAAATACACACGGCATAACATTTGCTTTTCCACCCACGATTGTCTCCGAGTTCTGGAGCCCCAGT
>CAJNDT010000599.1:0-176712 GCA_905221615.1 Symbiodinium sp. CCMP2592
CCAACAGCCTCTCCCCTTCACCACTCCCCCTTCCAGTCTAAGCCAAACGCCCTCCAAGACACACCTCAAGCCAAATTCGCTCTGCAAACTGGGCCTTCTTCCGGATGCAGGTCTGAATTCTTTTTGGGCAAGTAGCGGGGTCGTCTTCGGAAGGGCGGTTCGGGTTTCCTTAAGAATCCGGGTCGGCTTCGGGAGGGGCCCAAGTGCCGATTTCAGCAGTTATCTTCTTTAGTGCTCCCAACCCACTCCCCAGCTGCTCCCAACTACATAACTCCCAACCCACTCCCCAAGCTCTCCCCAGCTGCTCCCGAAGCAATCATATCGCGGAGGCATCCTCTTATTTACTGAGAACACCTCCGCCGTAGACACCAGAAATATCCCCTGACTGGAGCACTTAATCCTATGAGCCCTAATGCCTAAACCCCCAAACCTTTCCAGGCGTCGCTCCCTTTCTCTGGGGCTCCACGCAGACAAAGCGTCGCGACCTAAGGCGACCCGCAACCCTCAAACCCCAAAGAACCCTCTTCAGAATTTAGATTTTCTATGATTTTGGGTTTGGGATTCAGGGAAGAGGGTTCATGTGGTCTCAGTTCTAGGATTTGGGGTTTGGGAATTAGTGTTTATGTGGTCTTGGGTGGAGGGTTGAGGGTTTAGGGCTTACAGTGTTGGGGTTTGAGGTTTAGGACTTCGGGCACATGCTGTAATCTGTTGCTCTTGTCCGTTGCTCGTGCATTATTACAAAAAGTAGCTGAGCTCTACAGTATGCAGCCCACAGAGAAACCCTGAAACAAGACTCAAGGAAGCCAGCGTCCTTCGGTTGATGATATAAATCCTGCATGACCCATAATAAGGAATATACAATAATACCCATAGTTTAGGGTCCTTGAGGTAATGCAGGATTTATATCATCAACCGTTCGACGACCGGAAGTGCCGAACTCTCCACTCCAGGTCCGCATCCCACAGCTCCCTTGAACGCAGGGGTAGTTCTCTAAACTAGGGCTCCCAGGGTTTAGGGTTTAGGGGTTTAGGGTTTAGTTTAGGGGTTTAGGGTTTAGGGGTTTAGGGTTTAGGGGGAAGTTATACGGCACGCTTGTTAACAGGACCCGAAAGGGACCCTATAGCTTAGGGAACTATCCACACAAAACACACAAGAACGCAACACCCGAAAGCCTAAAGCCTGAACTCCACATGAACTCCCCTAAACCCGAACCCCTAAAACCCTAAACCCTAAACCCCCAAACCCCTAAACCCTCAAACCCCTAAACCCCTTAACCTTAAACCCTAACCACTGAAACCCAAACCCCTGAAACCCGAAAGCCTAAAACTCCAATCCGAAAGCCTGAAGCCTGAAACCCTAATTGAGCTTTTTGACTGAGGACCGACCGGCGGCGACAACGAATTCAAGGGCAAGGCGTGCCATGCATATACATAGACTACTATACAGGCATACACACAGACATATATATATATATATATATGTATATACATATACATATACTTATCCATATACCTGCATATATGTATATACACATCCATCTACGTACCTTTCTTTCTATTTGCCTACATATCTTTCCTATTCTATTCTAGTTTCATTCTCGCTATTCCGAGGTGCTTCAACCTCCAAACCTGCAGCCCATTAGAACCCTAACATGAACCTTAATCAACCCCTAAAACCCTTAACCCTAAACGATAAACCCCAAAGCCTAAACCCGAAGCCCAAACCCTAAACCTTGGTCCTTTTGATGGTCTGTAGCCTTCGCGTTCGGTTTTAGTGTTTTAGGGTTCTGGTTCTAGGGTTTAGGGTTTGGGGCTTAAGGTGTAGGGTTTATGGGCTTATTCAGGTGCATTTTATTTTCTTTGTGAGCTTGGTAAGGATGCTGCAAGGGGGTGTAGAGTTGGTGGTTCAGGGCTTTCGAGTTTAGGGTTTTGGGTTTTGGGGTTTATTTTAGGGTGCAGGGTTTTCCTTCCACACTGCTTCTGAATCTCTTGAACATAAGGCTTCCGGTGTCAATGGAACAGTCCAAGAAGTGGTGAAAGGCACGAAACCCTAAACTTTGCACCCTAAACGCTAAACCCCTAAACCCAAACTAGATACCCTCATCGGGGTCAGGGTCTCGGCTGGCCCGTGGACTCACGCGATGCGCGACACCGGCGACAGCCGCATCTGTACGCGGCCGAACTGTTGCACTCGTAGAGGTTACCCTGGCAACCCTGCCGGATCACGGACCCTACTGGGCAGGCAAGCTTGCGTGGGACATGCAGGGCTTGAACCTGGCCACGCGGCTTCCAGACGATCGCAAGAGTTTGCCCTGTGGGGAACAGCAGGTGCGACACAAGGACTCGATCTTTTGTTGGGGCGCCCACGTAATGCCTATCTGGAGCCGGCTTGCTGCCGTACCGGCGGGCAACTTCTGCTCCAGTTACGCGCAGGTTCTGCCCCAGACACTGTATGCCATGCTGCAGCGCTGCGAGCTGTCCCAGACGTCTGTTCTGATGCAGGCTTGTGCCTTGTGTAAAAGGGGTCAGAAATAGGGGTTAGTATAGAAGCCTGAATAATTACCAACACTAATCAGTAGTCACTATTCCTTAAAGTTCCTTATTATAGTTATACTATATACGGGACCTCTAAAGCCCATTCTGCTTATTCCGGCCCACATGTTTGAGCGTTTCGGCCTTCTTGGCCCAGTGATTGACGAATTCGATGAATACAAGCTAGCCTTTGATGACCAGAGCCTGGGTATGTGCAAGAACCGAGAGTCCGCAAACCCCCGACCTTAAATCCCAAACCGATCCTCAAGCCCCAAACCCGAAACGCTAAATCCCGAACCAGAACTCCAACCCTAAACCCCAATAACCCCAACGGCCCCAACCTGAAATGCCAGACAGCAGGAAGACAAGCTCGTGTACGAGCACGCCATCACCCCCTCGACCGAGAATGACGGCGAGGTGAAGCCCTAATAACCCTAAACTTTTCTCATCCAGGGGCTAGCAAATGGGAGTTTCCGAAAATCAGTGTTACCTTCTTTTGGGGTCCTTGTAAAAAGGATCCTGTTACTTAAAGTACTAATATACTACGGCCCCTTATTTTTGGACGCTCCCGAATGGGAGGTTTCGGGCTCAGTGTTGAGGACGTGAAGTTCAGATTGAAGGGCTTGGGGTTTAGGGTTTAGGTCCAGTAGTTGGGTGTGCGATTGTTAATTAAGGATCCCATGAGTTAAGGTTTCTATTGTGGTTTCTGAGACTCCAAAATCCTCCAAAATCCCCCAGTTATATCACGGTTCCTGGGAGTACAGTGAGGAGCCAGGGCCCCTTTGCAGTGGTTGCTTAGCGAGTTTCCGAAAGTTCGGGGTACCTTATAATCAGGACTCCACTTTTCAGGGTACTATATATATATATATATATATATATATATACTAAGATCCCCTATTTTCTGAAACTCCCACATGCCACGGTGAAATCCGTACACGTCTTTCAAGCATGGCAGAAACTCTGTAAAACCAAGATCCAACCTGCCCCCAAAACGCATTACACAGCACTAGAGCACAGGACTCTGGTTTTTGCAGATTTTTGAGGAACGACACCTCCGATATCGCAAAGATCTGAAGCATATTCCTGTCATGCGGCTTCCTTCTTTCTGGTTAGGGGTTAGGGTTGAGGGGTTGGGTAGGTGGTTAGGGGGTTAGGGGGAATGTGGTTGGGGGGTCCAGGATGTGTTTGATTTCGGGCATCCGCGTTTGGAGGTTCAATTAGGTTTGGAGTCCTTCAGGCTTCCTTCTTGAGGCCAAAGGGCAAAAGGAGGGACCGCTAATGGGGATCCCTACCATATAACTGGCCATATAATGGGTATATTAAGGTTATATACCTAGGGGTCCTTATTAAGTGTCCCTCCTTTTAAGGGCTCCTTTCCAAACAGTTCCCTCCGAAGGGCTAGTTTTCAATCGTTTGTTGGGGCAAACTGAACCAGCAGGAGTCGACATCCTTTGCACCGCCCAAACCCTAAAGTCTAAGGCCTAAGGATTTAGGATTTAGGGTTTAGGGGTAAGCCCCGAGCCTAAACCAGAAACCCGAAAGCCTGGATTTTCAATCCAAAGGTACCTGATACCCTAAGCCCTCATGCCAAAAAGCTCCCAATAGAACCGCTTCAAGACGCTAAAGCACCGTCTGACACCCCTTCAGCAAACCCCGTCAAGTCCTGCACAAACGCCTAAACCTTGAACCCTACACCCAAACCTTCAGGGACCCTTACAGAAGGTTTTCCTTTAAGGGTTTAAGGATTAAGGTTTAGGGATGCATTCCTCAACCCTAAACCCTAAACCCAAACCAACCCCTAGAGCCGATAAAGACAGCCAAACTCTCCCAGGGAATCAGAATAAGTAGCCCAAAGGCCTTGTGTATATATATATATATATACACATACATACATATACATACATGATATATATATATATATACATACATACATACATACATACATACATACATACATACATACATACATATATTACCCAGAAGCCTGAATATATGTTTCCTTAGAGGCCTAGGGTTTGTGCCAGACCTTCCAAAATCCCCCTAATTAAGTTTTAAGGTATATGCCTTAAATTAGAGCAGGATCGCTAACATGATTTAAGGTATATTCCTTCATTAAAGCGATTTTGGAGGTTCTGGGAACCCTAAACCCTACAGATCCCTTATACATCCCTTAAAGGAACCCTAAAGGGTCCCTCTAAAGGAACCCTTAAGGGTCCCTCTAAAGGAACCCTCAAGGATCCCTTTAAAGGAACCCTTAAGAAGGATCCCTTTGCAGGGTCCCTTAAGGATCCCTTTAAAGGAACCCCAAGGATCCCTTTAACGGAACCCTTAAGGATCCCTCTAAAGGGAACCTTAAGGATCCCTTAAACCCTAAACCCTAAACCCTATCCTTGAGCAACCCTTAAGGAGCCCTAAACCCTCTAGATCCTTCTTCATCTTTGTAAACCCTAAACCTTAAACCCTACTTGGATAGTCAGGGGACTTAGTAAGCAGGTTATAAGTAGGGTTATAATTTGGGTAACTCCATTTAGGGTACTTATAACTCTACTTATAACCTACTTACTAAGTCCCCTGCCCTTCCAAGTATCGTTAAGGAACCCTCGAGGATCCCTTTAAAGGAACCCTTAAGGGTCCCTCTAAAGGAACCCTTAAAAGGATCCCTTTAACGGAACCCTTTAGGATCCCTCTAAAGGGACCTGGGGTTTTGGAAGCCCAACTTTGCCAGGAAGGAGCCCTTTCAAGGAACCCCAAACCCTAAACCCTATAGATCCCTTCTTCATCCCTCTACACCCTAAACCCTAAACCCTCATAACCCCAATTGGGGTCCCTTTTAGGGTACTTCTAAGTCGAAGTCCCCCGAGCCTCCAAGTAAGGAGCCCAGCCCAATTTGTCCAGGAAGCCTTAAACCCTAAACCCCAAAACCCTAAACCCTATCCCGAAGGAACCCCTAAGAATCCCTTTAAAGGAGCCCTTTAAAGGAACCCTAAACCCTACACCCTATAGATCCCTTCTTCATCTTTGTACACCCTAAACCCTATCCCGAAGGAACCCTTAAGGATCCCTTTAAAGGGACCTGGGGTTTTGGAAGCCCAACTTTGCGAGGAAGGAGCTGACCCTGAGCCGAAGAAGGTGGTCGCGCCGAGCTGCCGTGCGCAGGGCATGGCTTTCCTCAGAGTGCTTCGGTTTCCTTTAAAGGGATCTAGAAGGTTTCCTTTAAAGGGATCTAGAAGGTTTCCTTCAAAGGGATCTAGAAGGTTTCCTTTAACGGGATCTGTAAGGTTTCCTTATAACGGGATCTATAAGGTTTCCTTTAAAGTGTAGGGTTTAGGGTTTGGGGCAAAAAAGGTTTCCTTTAAAGGCTTACTATAGGGGCCTAAATGATTACCTATACTAATCTGGGTTCCCTATTATGATTATAATGGGCCCCCAAACCCTATTCTAATTATGCTTGAGGGTTTTAGAGGGTTTCTGCAAGGGTTTTAAGGTTTAAGGCTTCGGTTTGGGCCGGGGTTTACCTATAGTCTCCATTGTAGTTCCTTTTATTGGTTAAGCAAAATCTCTATTATAGGATCCTAACCATAAAATTGGTTAACCAAAAAAAAGGAACTACAATGGAGACTATAGGTAGGGTTTTTGACGGCTCCTTCAAGGTTTCGGTCAGCGTGCCTTGGGGTTAGGGTTTAGGGTGTAGGGTTTTTGTTGAGGGTTCCTGTGAGGGTTCTGTTTTGGGTACTGCCCCCACTCAGTAATAGTTGAATAGTATTCATAATATAGATATATTGGGACGTGAATAGTAGCCCTCTTATAGACTCTTACTGTATGGGTGCAGTACCTAAGTCTTGTTAATGGATACTGTCGGGGGGCTTCAAAAGAGTGCTTTGAGGGTTCTAGGCTTCCATGAACTGCTTGCGGAAAAGGCACCTTAGAGCGCTCCTGCCAGGATCCTTCAACAGTTCTATATTTGGGAGTTTCCGAACATTTGGGGTACCATGTTCTGGGGACCTTATAATAAGGATCCTACTATCTAGGGTGCTATCTTAGGGTCCCCTATTTTCGGAAGCTCCCATTTAAGGCCAGGGATTTTAGGGGATGGTTTGTTGTGGGTTCAAGGGCTGTGGATTTGGGATCCAGAAGTGCTTCAAACGGGTTTGCAGGGATCTTGACAGGGCTTCAACTGTTAAACGTCAGAGCATGTGTTTTAGGGCGCTTGATGATCCATGGTTTTCATTCCTGGCATTTGAAATGCTGTGCAGGTTGTATTGGGGGGTGAGGGAAGGAGTATGAGTAGATGCTTGCGGGCAACAGCATCCGCAACAAGTAAAAGAATGTTTCCGATGAATTCGAGAACGTCGTGCGGTTTCTTCAGGTGCTTCCTTCCACGCCTGTCAACGGTTTAGTTCTTTGGGTTTAGGGATACCACCGCGCCCCAACAGTATGTAGGATAAAAGCCTTTTGTCGGCTTCGGCCGTTGATTTTGCCTAGTTTTGAGGGTTTAGGTAGGGATGCGGTCTAGGTCTGCACTCTTCAGTGGTTTACCAGGACCCCCCAAGTAGCCTTTAATAGAGCCCTTATGGTCCTTAATAGTTGGTACTTAGGGTCTATTAGAGGGTAGTTGGGGTGTCTACCTATAGTCTCCATTGTAGTTTCTTTTTTTGGTTGACCAAAATCTCTATAATCCTAACCATAAAACTGGTGAACCAAAAAAAGGAACTACAATGGAGACTAGAGGTAGGTCGGGTTCAGGGTTTAGGGCCGGAGCTGACATTGCGCGGCCTGCAGCCACGGCAGTTAATCAGAAGCCCCAGCGGGAGGGACGTACCCGAAGAAGGTGCGCCAGCGACTTTTCCCAGAGATCCCAATACCCCTTAGTTAAGGAATATACCTTAAACCAAAATAATATACAGGCCCCCATGATTTGAGGTAAAAATCTTCCTCAATTAAGGGGTATTGGGATCTCAGAGTTGTTCCCAGGGCGGACTTTGGCGGGCTTTTCGGTCTCAACGGCTGCTATGCTTTGAGGTTGGAGAAAGACAATAAGAGTAACAACAATAATGACAATAGCAAATCAACAAGTCATAACCATGGAGCTAATATTAAACGCAGAACAATGAATATATTGTAATTGCTATGATACTTGTTCTGGTTCTTGTTGGTGTTGAAGTTGTTGGTGGTGGTGTTGCTGTTGCCGTTGCAGTTCGGTGGCCTGGCCTCACCGAACAACATCTCAACTCACCTGGAGTTCTGGTGTTGAGGATTTCGGGGTTTAGAGTTTAGGGGATTAGGGTTTTGGTTTTGAGGTTTTGTTGGTTTAGGGTTTAGTGTTTAGGGGACATCTTTCGCAGCAACATCTTTCGCAGCAACCCGTCCAACTCCACGGCAACTCCCGGAAGCTGAGCCCTCAACGCCAAAATCTTAAACCAACAATCCCATTCTCAAAGCGAACAGTAATGAATGCCCCAGGTGCTGGTGGCATAAATACAGCAATAGCACTAGAACTGTGAATAACGGTAGATCTTCATAGGCGTAACAAGCCCCAAAGTGTCCTAAGTGGTTGTCAAGTCGAAAGTAGTAAGGGTTTCTATGGTAGGAATTAGTATTATGGTTCGGCTAAGCATTACGCCATATGAGTACTTAGGACTCCTTGGGAACATGATAGTGCGTGCCCTGCCGGCGAGGAGTCCGCAACCAAAGCCCTAAACCCAAACCCCTAAACCCAAAACCCAAACCCCTAAACCCAAAACCCTAAACCCTAAACCCCTAAACCCCTATATAAACCCTAAACCCCTAAACCCCTAAACCCCTAAACCCTAACCCCTAAACCCCTAAACCCTAAACCCTAAACCCTAAGCCCCTAAACCCCTAAACCCTAAACCTAAACCCCTAAACCCCTAAACCGCTAAATCCCAACCCCTAAACCCTAACCCTGCCGGCAAGGAGTCCGTTACCATGGCGACACCACAAGGCTTTTGCGAGCTGCGCCAGCGGCTGATGATGGACCATCGCACTCCCGCGCCTTGTCTTTCACCTTGGGGTTTACTAAAAGGATCATGGCACTTAGTAACTACGGTTATAAGTAGGTTACTAGACTTACAATTACTTACAACCCCTATTAAAGTTTTTATAACCTTACTTACTAAGTCCCATGATCCTCCAAGTAGGGTTCATGCAGGCGTTCAGGGGTTGAGGGTTTAGGGTGCTTCTACACGGTTTCTGAAGTTTTCTGCTCGCTCTTGCGGGCATTCTGAGTTGCTAGGATAGGCTTGCGGGAGCCTGCAAGGGCAACATAGGTTCTTTCTACTTCATTCCCTGAGAAGACCAAACAACCCAGACCTTCCAAAACCCCTTAATTAAGGAATATACCTTAAATCTTATTAGGGATCCTAGTATAATTTAAGGTATATTCCTTAAGTAGGGGGTTTTGGAAGGTCTGGGAATAATTGAATCGAGACTATCCCGTAAGCGAGAAAAGGCACTCCGAATAAGGGATTTTCAGTCAAGGGATAATCGAGTCTAAAGGTTATTGTCGCTGAGGTTCTTCTGCTGGACTGTGATTCTGATGTGGTTTCCTGGGAAAGGCAGACGAAATTTTGGTGGCTTTACGGATGCTCTGGGGCCCGGGCTTCGGAGTTCACGTGGCATCGGCACTGCGGCAGTGTATTTGGAGCTATGCTCTGTGTGTACCTACGACCAGGACCATGACGTCAGATCGCCTGTAAATGTCTACGAGAATCTATCGCACTCCCTGCTTCCCTAACGACAATGCCCCACAATTCCGGATAGCAATATGTCTACTACAACTAGTTATAATTGATTATACTATACTACACTATTGTTATAGACTATCATGAGCTACAATATACCCTAACATACTGTAATATACGACACAATATACTATACACTATAAGATAAAATGGTTACTCATGCAAGTTGTCGTGCAGCCTCCGGATCTTTTTGGGGCATCCATGCAACGAAAAAAGCAAGAGCCATAAACCCTGGACCCTACCCTAAACCCCAAACCCTAAGCCCTCAAACCCTGAACCCCAAACCCTAAACCCTGAATCCTGAGCCACGTCCGCTAAGTCTTCCAATCCTATGCTCCTCAAGGGCCGACGGATTGAGTCGCAGTCCTCCACCCCGTTTCCAATACTATTTCGGGGGGGTCCTTGTTACCATTATAGTATAATGGGTCTCAAACCCTATTCTAATTGTTAAACACCCTATACTGAACGCTGAACCGTCTTGACAGTTCAAAGTGGTTCCCACCAACAAGTCCGCTGTACACCGTACTCAAAACCCCAGTACCCCCTGAGTGGGAAACACACGACAGGTATTTAACAGGGTTTACTATGCTTATGCCGCTTGATTAGGACGTGGGGTTTCTCAGTACTCGCCTAGACGAAGCACCTGTCCAAGGTAGTTTGGCCCTACAACCGTGCTCCGTCTTGCAAGCATCCAGAGCTTAGAGAATCCAGGTCCAGAGTGGTTTGCGGGTTGGAGGTTCCGGGTTGAGGGCATCGGAGTTTATCGGGTTTCTGGTTTATCACACAGTATACTTTCAAGCAGAGAGAGGTTATGAGGGAGTTTTTTAAGTACTAGCACTATACTAGCTAGTTAAGACAACTATAGTCTTGTAAGGGGTGGCAGTTCGCACGCATGGAGAGGTGGGAGTCGTAGCTTCGACAAGGAGTCGCACAACTAGGACCTAGAGTAGGCCCTTGTTCCCTTTTTTAGGGTTCAGGTTCTCGTATAAGTTTATCAGCCCCTTTAAAACCAAAAAGGGCGCCCTTTTCTATTCCTAGGTTACTCTTGGGTCTAGACAATGCACCTGTGGATTTACTGTTGGATGGTGTTTGGGTTTTCGGGTTTAATTAGGGCTTAGGGTTTAAGGTTAAGGGTGTAGGGTGGGCTCCACAAGAATATCCTGTCGAGCGCCGGTGTCTATGCAGTTATAAGGCTACATCTGCAGCATACAAAGCGTAAACACAAGAACCCTCTAGAACCCCACATTAAGCCTCAGAAACCTTAAAACAAAGCCAGTAAGATAGCCAACCTCTAATTACATATCTTGAGGGCTGGTGGAAATCAGAGGGACGTTATGTAATGCAGGGGCCTCAATAATTAGAAGAGGATTTTGGGGGCTTCCTTATTCTAGTTTTGTTGCAATATGCCCCCAAACCCCGTTCCGATCATTAAGGCGCCTACATCACGGGTCCATACAATAAGGATGCTACCGCTACAGGTCTAAAGTACCGGCAGCTAAAAGTCCTAGCACCTTGACCATGGAACCTTGGCTCCATGCGCCCACCCTAAACTTAGGGACCCCTTCTAGAAGGGCGTAAGCAGAAGCATTCTATGGAGATATCCCTACCTTATGGGGCTTCATTATAAGGTGGTTTATATGGGATACCCCTATCCAGAATGTTGCTTATGTGCTTTTTTGGGGCCCTGTAAACCTCGGGTCCCGGGTTTTGTGTTTCCTAAGTCTGGCAACCCAAAGGGTCCAAAGTGCCTAAATAGTAGAATGAGAATGTAGGGTTCTATAGTAGAAGCAATTATTATCATGCTTTGGGGAAGTATCCCCCATAACGGTACCTAGAACCCCTTTGGGAACCACGAGCTGCATGTCCCACCATGGCCCACTCCGCCTCTAAACCTCAAACTCTAAGATCTGACGCCTCGATCCTGAACCCTCAGAAACCTTTAGGCAAAAGCTTCTGAGCCCCATAAACTCACCCAGAGGGTCCATATACACTACCATTATGGAATTAGGTCCCCCGAAACCATATTAGGGATGGGCTTTTGAGACCTGCAGTTCCATAATGGTATGTATATATGGACTCATTTAGGAACCCCCTAAACCCTAAACCCTAAACCCTAAACCCCAAACCCTAAACCCTAAACCCTAAACCCTAACCCCCCCCCCCCCCGAAAGCCGGTAAGGCCTCCAGTTCTGGCCGGCTGCGGCGCTGCAAATGCAGGTAAAGTGGGTTTCTTCTTGTGGTCTAGGGTTAGGGGTTTAGGGTTTAGAGGTGTTGTTTTGCGGTTTAGGGGTTAGGGTTTCGAGGGTTCTTCACTGTTTAGGGTTTAGGGGTTCGAGGGCTGTTCAGGGCTACAGGAGTTACGGTTTCGAGTGTTTTTTTGGGGGTTTAGGGGGTGGGGGGTTCGGATTTGAGCTTCGGGGTTTCATGTTTTTTTTGGGTTGTGGGTTTGGGAGTTCGGATTTGGGGTTTAAAGTTTGGGTTTAGGGGTCAGGGTTTGGAGTTTCGGATTTGGGGTGTAAGGTTCGGGTGTAGGGTTCAGGCAGGGTTTGGAATTTCGGGTTTGGGGGTTTAGCGTTGCGGTTGTGGTAGTTTTGGTAGTACATGTAGCACTGGTCCCGGTCGTGGTTCTGGTGCTGGTGCTGCTCCTCCTCCTCCTCCTCCTCCTCCTCCTCCTGCTCCTCCTCCTCCTCCTCCTTCTACTAGTACTCCTACTACTACTACTACCACTACTATTACTACTACTGCTACTATTACTAATTACTACTAATAATAACAATGGCAATTATAGTGCCATCTTGCTTTAGCACTAGTTGGTTAACAGTTTTTAGATGATGTCGCAAGAATGCAGTTCTCGACCAGTGACCCTGAAGTTTAAGAGCCCCGGTTCCCGAGTTGTGCCTGTAGGACTATTCCGACAAAGAACAAACCGGCAGACTCCGAAAGCCAGGGCTCGGGGTTTTCGATCTTGCAACACTGCATGCCGGCTCTTGCAGCAGGAACTCGACATGACTCGTATGGCAGCCGTCGTAGCTGAGCTGCAACGGAGGAACTGACAGGTGGAATCTGGAATGATGGAGCTAAGCAGTGCGAGTTTGGGGTATAACCCTAAACCCTGAACCCTAAATCCCCCTAAACCCTGAACCCTTTATCCCCCTAATCCCTGAACCCTGAACCCTAAACTCTAAACCGTGAGCCCTAAATCCTAAATCCTGAACGCTAACCCTAACCCCTGAACCCCAAAACCTGAACCCGCAGGGTCTTTGCTTGTACCTTCAGGAGTCAGGAGGTTTGCCACCCCTTACTTGGAAGGGCAGGCGACTTAGTAAGTAGGGTTATAAGTAGGTTATAATATTAACGCTACGCCGCCCGCCTCGGCTGTGTAGCGGCAGGCTTTACACGGTTGTTGATACCAAGTGCAACGGGGGCAAGGGGGTGGAGGGGGGGGGTGTGCCGATACACCCCCAAGGGATACTCCTTGTAAGGAGGTGTATGACCAGTTATTCCCTAAGGATCAAAGGGCAGCGCCCTGCACACGGACAGTAGTTGTTTTGTCTTGCTACGCAAGGAGAGCTTGTCTTGTCTCAATATGGTAAAACCACTGTGAGCCAATGGGCAGCGGAATGTATATGTATGAGCATGCAGCCATTGCTGTAGGTACCTGTTAGAGCTACCCCTTTAGAGGTTTATGGTTTCAAACAGACACTAATTTTCTTTTACCGGAAGCATGGCCGCACATTCACACATATACTGTTATGCCCACTGTCACAGTTGCGGAGTTTTGGACTCATTATAAAAACAGCATATTATTTATGCTAGGTATAGCACTGAAGTACACTGCTGAGGACACTCCACTCATTTTGCACACACACTCATGCATATTGGTCAGAGAGATCATCTGTACAAGATCAGGTCTGGTAATGTTCTACTACCGAATTATGCAGCCCTTCATTGTGCTCTTGTTAGAGCCTGGTGATTCACTGTTGTGAAACTCTGAGAATTTTCTTATCTCAGATTCGGATCCAGGGTTGGATCATAGGCTCGAGCGTAGACATTCGGATGTGGCTCATCCGGGTCTGAGTGGTCTTCTTCGGAACTTGAAAAGATTCCGAGTAATCTGTTCTCAGCCCTGGTGAAGGCGGCGTCTGCAGTATCATATCCATGGTTGGATGTTGTCGCCTTTGGCTCGGCCTTTGGAGCAGCTTGTGAGCTGACTGGAGTTGCCTTGGCTTTTGCCGGTTGCGGCTGCTTAGCCTTTGCCCGTTCAGCCCTTCTTCTTTCAAGCTGTCCGTCTGAGGACGCCCATGATCTTTCACTTTCATCTCCTGAGGGAGATAAGGCGTGGGCATAAAGGCTATTCCAGTACTGTGGTGCAGAAGGAGTTAGGACTTCTTCATTGTCAGATTCTGATTGGTCTTCCTCAGAGCTTTGGTCATCAAAGAGTGTCTCGAGGACATTTTTGAGATTGTTATTTCTTCGCTCTATCTCTAGTGAGGAATGGACCAATTGATTAAAGACTGTCCTTGAGTCCTTCAGTGCTGTGAGAAGGATTTCCACTCTGGATAGAGTATCTTGGATGGTGTCAAGATGTTCCTTTCTTTCCTCCTTGTCTCTCTGGATAGAGCCTCGCAATGCTTGTGCGATTCTGAGGAGGTCTGTGTATTTCGCAAGAGGCATAGTTACCGTTTGATTGTCATGTATGACAGTTGTTTCGTCGCCGCTTAAGTTCCTGAATAGGACTTCCACGACTGGTAGGAACTCCGTGCTCCACGGTTCCTCTTCATCATATGTTTCTACGTGCTGTAGCACGCGTTGTGTAAACTGGCCGGCTGCTTCTACCGTTGCATCGATAGAGCTGACGTGTCTTGCCACTATGTTTCGGCACGTAACGTTAATTGCCTGGCCTTGATTGGCTTCGTCAAGTGCAGCGTCTGCATAGGTGCAGAGTCCACTGTTGTGGGCTTCTCTGGCTGCCTTTCGTTGAATACGCCGATTTTGACCTCCTCTTCTGGTAGGACCTTTTGGTCTCGGAGGAGCAGAAGGTACTGTTCCTTTCGCCTTTGGCGGAGGACTCTTAGGTGGAGGTGATATGTTTGCCTTGTTAGGCCCTGGTGGCATTGCCTTGGGCGCTGATGACGATGCGGCACTTGAGAGTGCAGATGTACCTCTGGCTTTTGCCGAGGATCCCTTGGGGATCGATGTATAGGTAATCTGCATGGCTTCCTCGGCCATTTGTGCATGCAAGGCATCCTGGAATAATTGTGTCATGTGAGGAGTGTTACTTGCATCATCGTAGGTCTGGAAGCGCTCAATGTCTCTTTCGGTGCCACGTGGTCGTGTATCACCTCTTTGGAAAGGATCATTCCTGCGA
The DNA here is from genome assembly GCA_905221615.1 of Symbiodinium sp. CCMP2592. NCBI lineage: Eukaryota > Dinophyceae > Suessiales > Symbiodiniaceae > Symbiodinium > Symbiodinium sp. CCMP2592. Next base: position 14,661 of record CAJNDT010000599.1, read on the forward strand.
ATCTCCGCAACTTGTACTGCATGGAGGCAGTTTTTGCACAGCACCTTCTTGCAAACATCTCTTGCTTGCTTAAGCTGGTAACAGCTGTCTGAGAGATGGTAGACTTCGCTTCGGGAAGTATGCCAGATAGGTCGCAGATCAGTTGTTTCTCCGGAATTGACCCTGTTGGGTCCTAAAGGTTCACGCGTCTGCGGTTCATCCTCGGGTTCGAGGAATGGAACTCTTTGGTTCGCTGCTGCTTTTGATTTTGGTTGTTGGCGCTCCATACATCTGATAGGAGGCCTGGTAATCTGCTTCCACATCCAGTGTAAGCCCATTAACAGCAGGAACACATTCCACGCGATGCTGAAGACGGAAAAGTCTTGCTCACTGGTTAGTGAGTCTGGAAGTGAAGTTTCATCAGTCTTGGTAGACTCTGCGTTTGCTCCACCTCGATTGCGGTGTCCGAACCAGCCCGACAACCCCGCTGCTGTAGCAGCTGTTCTGAGTGCCTTGCCGCTCGGAGCAGACGGTGGACGCGATGCCTTTCTTCTTCTCCTCCGGCTTGAGGATTCGTCCTCTTGTTCCTCTTCATCTCTCTGAGCGGACATCAAGTTTGATGTTTCTCTCTCGTGTTCTTCGATGTCACTTTTTGTTGGTGACGGTTCTTCTTCTAGTCCATCCAGCTCTTCCAAAGACATGTTGAGCTTGTCAACAATATTGGTTCTTTGAGGCCTGGACCTTGATCTTGGTAGATCTTGTTGTGAAGAGGACGATGATTCCTGGTTCCTTCTTGGAGGAGGACCTTCAGGCTCGCTGGGACGTTCAGGCTGTGGCCACTCCCAGAATCTTCCATATCTGTGATGGCTACCTGATGGTTGCGATTTGTCGTACCAGCTGTTGCCGGATGAGTAAACGAATGAATCGTTGTAACCCCAGTATTCAGCATTACGCTGCTTGTAAGCCTTTCGCTTGTCAGCGATCTTTTGGACCTGGGCATCTGACCGGTTGTGTTTCCCTTTTGTAAGGATTGGTTGTATCGTGAAGCCCAAAGGGCTGTGCCAATCTTTGTCAGTGGGACTCAACCATAGGTCAAGGTTAGAAAAAGTTGAATAGTACTGCTTGACTGATACAAACAGACGGATATCAATATCCCTGTTGTTGTTCGTGTCCTGCCACATATCTGAGATTCGTTCCCAGTATGTTCTTTCAGCGGCAGGTGTGACCTCTCTTGGACTAGGTGACGCCGTGTGCGGCGTTTTACTCCAGTCAAGGATATAACTGTTGATACAGTCAAGGTCAGCAACTTTCTTCGCCGGGTCCGCCGGTAGACGATCTGCACGTGCCAGTCTGTGCTGGTCGGAGTTGTTCAAGCAAAGATGTCGCACTTGTGAGTGCCTTCCTGCTATTTTGTTGAATGCTGCAAGTTTCTTCTCCAGGTATAGAGAAAACAAACTGTTTCGCGGGTGAACGTCTCCACCTTTTAAGGTGAGCCTCGACGCAATATTATTGAGATCTCCCGCTATTACATCCGGTTTAAAAGGGAGAACCTCGTTGAGGAACGCGTTCACCAGTTCGCGTCTCTGTTCTTCCTTATGAGTCATGAACGAGTTGAAATGGACGATCGCGATGGTGATGACCTTGTAAGGCCCTTTTGTACACCACATCTCGTCAAGATCGTTCGATGCTTCTTGTGAGAAGATCTCTGCGTATGACTCAAAGTCTTCCTCTGGTGGCTCATCACCCTCGACATGGCCGTTCCATTCACAGAGAATCGGCGAGGGGTCGAGGTTCGACAGTGTCAGGCACGCCTCTGGTGAGAGGTAAGAGCCATCAGTGGGTCCATCCTTGTCAGGATTTTTGCCCTTGAGTGGATCATATCCGATAATCTGCATGAACTCGTCTCTCGTCATCCTTTGGCCAGAATATGGGTGGACCCATTCTTTTGCCTCTGGTATGGTACTGTGGTACCCAAATGTGAGGCGGCACACCGCACCGTGGCATGCCCACAGTCGCTTCTTGGGACCACCATTCTTAGGCTTCATTGTTCGATGACGGTAAAAGTGGTGGACGAGAGCGATGTCTGTTGTTGGGTCACCCTTGACTCCAATGTACATTGAGGGTGCCTCAGGCTCCTTGGGAGGAGAGTGGATTAGCATCCCCCTGTATTCGTGTTTTCGCATGGTTGCGATTGAATACTCTGACGCAAGTGCTCCTGCCTCGAGTACGAGGGTAATATGAGCTGAATTGTTGAAGCACATGTCAATAAGAGGGTGATAATCGAATCCCTTCTCAGGTTTGAGCTTCTTTTTGGGATTCCCTGCGGGCACCGGCGCTCGATCCATATTTCCCCAGTTGAATACCACTAGGTTTAGCGATACGCTGTCTGGGTTTGAGCCTTCAATGTATTCTCTCTTCTCATTAACACCGGCCATCCTATTGCGAACTATCTCGTAATGTGCGTCGAGCACCAGTTTGTCTTCGTGGCCAGTAAGAGAGAGAAAAGAAGCCGGGTGGCTTGTTCTAGAGTCCTTGATATTGATGTGACTCTTGTTAATGCTCTTATATTCCTCCAGGGTTGGAGCCTCTGTGGAGCTGTCATACGTATTCGGAGGATTGTTCCTGATATCATCAAGGCTGTATGGATCTACGCCTGGATGGTCCTTTTCGAACATGCTTCTTGCGTGTTCGCAATACATGTTGATTTTCTGGACTGCCAAATCTACGTCCTCATGTGTGAGGATGGCCTCGTATAAAAACTGACGCTCTTCTGAGGTCATTCCTGCTCTCACTTTGGAGGTCTCAAGGCAATCGATTGGCAAGACGCACTCGCACATCCGTTGTTTACCCTGTGGGGTAAGTCGACAGTCTGCACATACAATCGTTCCACAGGAATAGCAAAAATAGCCTGTAGGCTGTTTGCAGAGATCGCAGAGAGGATTGTCTGGTCGAGGCAACATTCGTATCCTTTGGTTAAGGCTCATGGCTGTCCTGCGTACTCCTACAAATCTCTCCTTGTTAGGAGGTGCAGAGGAGGAAGATGCCGACTCTCTGGGTCTGTCCCACTCCTCTTCGTCAGGAGCCTCAGAATCTTTGATCATGAGTGGACTTCGGATTTTTCGATTCCATCGACTAACCCAGATTCTCTCTTGCATTTCCTGTTGCATAGCCGGGTTAGACGGTGACTTCGAGATTCGATGCTTGGTATTTTCTCGGATTCGAGCGCTGATGCGCTCGTGTTCTCTTACGAGGTCTTCCTCATCAGCAGGTTCCTCGTATTCGAGGTTGAGCTTGCTTCTGTTGACTCGATAATAGGTTTCTGTTTCAGGATCGAAGAGAACTAGGAATTTTTCCTTCTCCTTTTTAGGAGATTTTGGTTTTCTTGGCTCTTCGTCTGAACTCTGAACATATTCTGTTTCAGGCTTTGGTTGGTCAAGTTTGACCTTCTCAAGTTTCTCTGTGATCTCTTTCGTGGGAGATTCTTTCTTCTCCTCTGACGCTGCAGGTGCAGAGTTCGTCTTGTGAGACGGATTAACATCAACTCGGAGTTCTGAGGATGACGAAGATTTTGAGCTCTTTTCGCTCTTCTCGCTCTTTTCGCTTGATGCCGACTCAACGTCTGATTCTTCGTCACAATCCTGGTTAGGATCTGGTTCCTCAGGTTCCGTCTCTGTTCCAGAAGATTCTTCCTTGGGAGGAACTACGTTGGCAGAAGTATCCTGGACAGGTTCTGGAGGTTTGTGACCTGTCGTTATCTTAAGAACTTCAGTGGCGCTTCTGGTGCCGTCGGAGTTCCAGAGCTGTCCCATAAGACTGTCCGGATCCTTGTCGGCCTCGGCCTGCCGGGCGAGCTTGGATCTCGGATGGATCTCCTTTGCAGTAGTCTCCGTTTTCGGAGGTACTTCACCTGCAGAAGCGGTTTGCTCCAGGTTTGGAGCTGTGTCAGCCTCTGTATTTGGCAGAGAGAAAGACTTCTTGTGAGAAGATCTAGCCTTGGGAGGCTCTGGAGGCAGATTTCGCCTTGACATCTTGCGAAGTGTCGATTCGATCTCTTGGCCGTAATTTGAGCACCATTTCTTCGACTCGTAAGTCGCTGACGGCATCTGTTCGGAGCAGTGGTCTGCCCACCATGGTCCGATGCTCTTGAGCTCATCGTATTGCGATGATACCCAGAGTGTTTCAGAGGGTGCAAATACGGCGCTAAGAGTACGGGCGTGCACTACCTCTGGTGTAGCAAACATCCCTGCTTGGACTGCCACATGTTTGTGACTTCGTTCACTACGTTATTTGCGTCGAATACTAGGAGCAGTGCCTTGTTGGCACGCAACAAAGTCGGATTAGGATTCGCCAGGTTTAGCGTTGAAAACTGAACAGTGTCCCTGTTGGAACGACTGTTTTCATTCACGAGAGCTTGAAGACCTGGTGAGGTAACCACCTGCGATAGGAGGTTTGATGGTACCAGACCATGCCTCAGGATTGAGGATAATGCCTGTAGGTCCGTGGCGTGCATGATGTAACAAGGGTTGTTCTGTCGAACAAAATCTTCCATGCCTACGGGCCTTGGCGCGTTAGTGGAGAGACGCTGTGCATGGGACTGCACAGGATTGCTCCCCGTTGCCATGAAGTCTGAGATGGTCATGTGTGACCTTGGCCTCTCTTCTTCGGGATCTGGTTCTTCAGCTCTTGGTAGAGTTCGTCGTGAACCGTGTCCTCCCACTGCCGAGAGGTAAAGTTTGGTCATGGTCATCACATTTGCATCCTGTGGGATGGTAACGGCGGCAACTGTTGTTTCAGCCCTGCCATCTTGGTCATAAACCATAGTGACCACGAACCTGGACTTGGTGTTAAGGAGAACACCAAGCGCGATCTCTTGTGGTGAATATTGTGCGAGCTCTGCATCGGCCAACTTGGACATGTCCAGAAGATAATTGTGTTGGCCAGCAAAGAGATCTTGGCGCTGATTCTGAAGGTGTCTTGTTGAGTGTGCCAACCACCTTCCGACCTTGTTGGTCTTGGAAAGAATGTGGAAGCACATCTCTGGTGAGAGACCTGTTACCTCTACCAGTCTTGGCACTGAGGAGGAATAGTCATATTCTCCAGATGCATCAAGACTCACACATTGTTTTACCTCCTGTGGGAGGCCAGTCTGAAGATGATGTGCAAGCATCGTACAAAACTGGCGTGGATCACGAGCGTGATTGCCCACGTTGTTATCCCAGTATAAAAGGGGACTGTTGTCCCATGGTCCTTGGAGGACTCCTTCGTAGAGCCTGACTCCATGTTTGGAGATTGGAGTGAGCTTTGCTCGACTCGCATGGCCACATCGTAAGATCAGGTCAGCAAGATCTCTTGGACGCGGATTGAACACCTGTTGGTGACCCATGTAAATGTATGGAGGCTCGTTATTTTTCTCACGTTTGTGAAATCGGTGTCCACCGTGTTCGGTGTGTCGACGTGATGCTTCCCGACGAGACTCGGGGTAAGAGCTATCCATGTGTGGATGTCGCTCATGGTACGCCTGTACTGCCCTGGGTAGGGCGTGTCCATCACGGCTACGGAAGTTTGATCGTGTGCTCATTACGGCACGATGACCAAACAGGATCAGGAATGCTTGGTTAGCTCAAAAAGCTGATTGCTGTGAAGCTCGAGGCTGAAAGCGGCTGCGGATGATACAGAACATATAGTTCTCATGAACATGTTTGATCTTGATGAAAACGCAGCTTGCAGACACAAATTTTCTTTTAGACGAAAAACAGTCTAAATAGAAAATCCAGCACATGGTTGTGCTACCAGCAAAACAAGACTACCACCATGTTCCTTGGCAGTAAAATAATCGGTAAATCTCTGTTGAGACATCAATTCCAAGGAAGGCTACCGCTGTAGCGGCATTCCTAAGGTTGTCTATAATCCACCGAACAGTGAAAGCTTTATGTTGAAGGAGTTCACGGAAGGGTGGATGAATGTCTGTTTCTGGTAAGTTTCCTGTTTCCAGAGCCTTGATAAGCTCATCAGGTTGTGCCGAATGCTTTGTTAATGCATCAGCTAGGCAGTACTTCGAGCTTACATGAGCTAGGTCATCTAATGATCCAGAGTTGGATTCCTTACGAAGCATCTGTATAAGATGGTGAGTTTCCTTTTGCTCTGGAAGGTGTGTCGTGCCTGCTGTTGTCACAAGATTGTTCGCATCTGTTCTGATATGTATAGGTACGGTCTCTGATGAGAGATCTGCCCAAAGTCCTTTGAGGAACAGGCAGGTACCAAAGCAACGCATCAGTGCGTTAAGCTCTGCCACTGTTGTGGACATTGTGGTTGTCGTAATCTTGTGAGACTCATAGTCCACCAGGCTACCTCTCGAGGATGTTTCCTTGATAGAGGATTCAGAGAAATCATTCTTCTTGGAAGAAGCAGCTGCTGCTGATTGTTTCATTCCTTTTAGCTTCGGATTTCGATCTTCAGCAAGGAAAATAACATGTGCTCTCTGAGATGATTTGTCATCATTGTTCCTGTAGGAAGCATCAGGGTAACCGAGGATTCTGAGATTTCCTTTCAGCGGCCAAAAACGCAATTCTACTTCGGTAGACTTCAAAATCCTAACAAGTTTGTTCAATTCTCGAATATCACCGATAGTAGGCTTGGCAGCCTTGCTCGCACACCGACTGAAGCGATAACAGATGTGAGCTTGAGTCCGGCTTTGTAGCCAGTTGATCTGTCCTAAAACACTTCTATAAGCAGTGTGCTGCTGTGGTGTGCACTGTTGCTCATTGTTGAGCTTCTTGTCAAAAACAATTTCTTCTAGTGCTTCAACAGCTAGGTTCTGATTTACCGAGATATGTGCTGGCACTGATGCTGTAGCATCCTTCCAGACTAATCTCTGTCCTACAAACATAATATCATTCGTATCTTCAGAACCTACTGCAAATTCCTTTTTGATCGATTCAATCACGGCCTTACGAAAGGTGTCATCACCGGCCATGCACAGGTCATCTACATGCAAACAGACTACTCCATGTACCTGTCTACCCTTGGCATTGTTGCCTGCTATGGGATCTAGGAGATAGTCAATCGCTGATTCCATGGTCTTTGGCTGAGACTTCTTGAGCTCAGCATCTGCTGTTGCAGACTTCTTACCATACAGAACATATGTACAGCGATCCGCACGGGTTGGCACCAGGCCATAAGACAGGAGTGCCTTATCAACGATGTTCCACCATCTTCGAGGTGCATCGTTAAGTCCATAAGCGGGTTTCTTCATCCTCGCTGCAATGTAGGAAGGATAACCTGCTTCAGGAGGAATCTGACAGATTATGTCTCTCGACTCATCATAGGCTTCACCCTGCAGGAAAGCAGTCTTTAAGTCGATGTGTGTCAAATTCCACAGCTTGTTAGCTGCTAGTTGAATCGCTAAGCGGAAACCTGGGCGACTCGCAGCAGGACTATCAGTTTGCTGAATGTCCTTCTGTCGATCCTGGAAACCTCTCAGGACCCATCGGGCCTTGCACTTAAGGAAGTTTCCGTCCTTGTCTCTTTTTAGAGTCAGGACCCATCGACCAGTGACATAATTTCGGATGTTTCCGAGTTTCCGTGTATCAACGAGCTCAAAGACATCATTGTCTAGCCAGCTCTGATATTCTGCTGCTTTCGCTTCATCAAACTGTTTCTTCATCTCACGCTTTTCCTTGGCGGTTGCCTCCTTCCGCTGTGCCTTCTGGGTTAAGTTCGCTGAGTTCCTGGAGGAACTTAGAGATAAGGCCTTGTCCTCTTCCGTGAGAAGATCATACTCTTCACGGATGTCAGATCGAAACCTTTGAGTGGGTTTGTACCGTGTTCGGTCTGACCTCACTCTTGATGTTACCTCTCTGATGTCTACGGGTCCGCCATGCATGTACCGAGGCATGGAGAAAGAACCTGTGTTACTACACAGTTTCTGTTCTTCTGTGAGAAGGACCCAGTCCTTTTCATCTACGACCAAGTCACCTTCCTCATCAGAGTAATACCTTGTGTTTTCTGACTCGGCATCGCTCTCCGGTTCTGGTGAACCAGAAGTGTGAGGAGGAGCGGACGGTTGTCCGGGGTCGTCTGGGACCAGTTCTTCTTCAGTGTCTTCTTCATCTTGTTGTAACGGAAGAATGGGTCCCTGTGGATGTGCCTTCGGTTTAGGTTTAGGTGTCGGCACCTGTGAAGGTGATTTCTGTTTGTGCGGCGAAACTTTCCTTTCCGATGAAGACCTTGGCGACACATCACCCCCCAGACGCCGAGGAGACGGAACGCGAGGAGGCGGATGCACGCGAGGCTTAGCCCGAGCAGGAGCCACGGGCTCATCGGAGGAAACGGCCGGTAGTCGCGGTGGAGGTATGGGAGGAGGAGGACGCGACGGCGGCGTGCCGGGAGGCATCGGCTGATCTGGTTCCGGCATAGAAACATCGTCAGATGTGATCCGTGAGCGATTAGTGCTCATTGGTTCTGACGGGTCTGACGGCGAAACCTCTTCGTCCGACATGATTACATCCGGCGGTGTTCGCACGGACGGTGAAGTCTTGCCGCCTGTCATCTGGAATAGCACCCCCGAGAAGGTTGATGGGTGTACTTTGTTCCAGGAAACCTGGTGCGGCAAGCAACACGTCATAGTCGAATTGGGCTTCTTCTTGTTCCAGAAGACAAGAACGCCATCAGTTACACTGGTGAGTGCTTTGACTGTTCCAAATGTACCTCTGTATAGAGTACACTGTTCGAAACCAGACCCTGGTAAGAGTCTTGATCTAAGGCGAGTAATGTCTGACACCAAGGCATCAAGGGACGGTGATGGTTTGGAATGATGCAATGGTAATTCAGTTTTACTCGATAAAGAATTTACTCTAGCAACAAGTGATCTGATTTTCGGATCTTGCAGGAGTTTTGAATCCTTGAGAGGATTTGTTGTCAAAAGTGAATACTCCTGATCAAGAAGTTCCGAAAGTCCCTGGAGGCATTCATCTCCAGAGTATTCTAGTATGTCTGTGACCAAAGACAGATGAGATGCATACGCATCTCGCTTCAGGAATCTTGCCAAACACGAGGCAAAGGTCTCACAGAATTCATAAGGATACACTTGTGCGAGTTTCGTTTTAAGACCGTAGCCTTGAATACCCTTTTCGTCTCCTGGTGGAGATGTTGGAGACTTCGTTTTGGCAGAATGCCTCTGGAGAGGAATTAAAACTTGCGGTGGCAAGTTGTGCATAAAAATCGAAGATTTCGATTCATAGTATCCTGTTGGATCTTTCATGCCATAGGCCTGTAGGTTACAGACCTCATAGCTGATCTTATGATTAGAAAACAGGCGTTTTGCTTCTGGTGAAGACCAGAGCCTGCTGTAGTATGGGTTCTCAAGAACAAAGTAACGTCCGAGCTTCATTTGGTGGTCTGCGACCGATTCACAGAATTTTAAAACAGAAAGTCTCTTGGCAGAGCCTTTCTTCCACTGTGAGTACCAGCTAGACCACTGAGAATGGTCAGGTGACATAACAATAATAGTAGGTTCTTGTTCCTTGATGATCCTAAGAAGATTGGAGCGACCTTGCGGTTGCTCAAGATCTAGACCGCTACGCAAATCGACTGGCTGACCTACTCGAAGACCTGACAGGGCAGCCTTGTGACTCATGCGGGGAGATCCGCCGTAGAGTTCTAGGAAGTCAATCTTCCCAGTGCTGGTGACCTGCCAGTGACACTCTTGATGTGGAATCGTTAGGTCTGTCGACTGCAGGGAAGCATCGAAGGTGACCATGCAACTTGCGTGGTCAGAACCTTCTGACGTCAGAGTTTCCTCATCAGGCGCGAGAGGAATCTCCACATCAGATGTTATGTCATAGTTTTTCCTCAGTTTTGAGATATTGACACGGACGATGCGTGTTCCAAGATCCACACCTACCATGGATCCTCCGAGTTCGGAGATCACCTTACCTTTTAGCCAAGATCCATGTTTGGACCCAGTGGATCCAATCTTAGACTTATCTTCTGACCAGTAGAAAACCTTATCTCCCAAAGAGAAAGGTCCTTGGGTCATTGACAGTCTGGCTGCAAGATCTCTACGCAGATCATCAGATTGGCGTGCCTCTTGGTAAGCCCTGTTGGCAAGCTCCTTAATGGCTCTCGCAGTGACTTCCGTATCAGTTGGATTACCTGTCAACTGATTGGGATCAGCGTTCTCTGGTGTTATAACATCTCGAGGACGCCTTCCAAAGGCCATTTCTAAAGGAGTAACTCCTCCGTAGGTAATCGAAGAGTTTCTTGCCAAACATGCTTGGCGAACGAGGTTGCCATACTTCATGGTGATTCCGTTATACTGCGGGTCACCATCCTTCAGGATCTGAAGTATGAGCTTAATCTGATGCTTCAGCAATCTTACAGCAGCTTCGGCCCTGTTGGGCCATGGTGTTCCAGGTCCTGTTGCCACAGGCTTGATATTCTGCCGATTGTAATAAGCCTCCATTTTTGGAGTCATGAATGCTTGATCTCCAACTACAACCTTTGGGTTGATCTGAAATTTCTCAAAGTAGTCATTCATAATCGACATTGTAGTATGTTCTTCTTTATCCTGGACTACTTCGGCAGTCAACAAGTTTGTTGCTCCATCATAGAGAATAAGAAATACTAAGCGACTATCCTTGCCGGGAATTGGAAGCTCACCGTGATCTACGAAGGTGAGATCACCGAAAGTCTCTGATCTTAGACCAGAAATCTTCGCTCTCGAAGGAGCTCTCACATGTTCCTGGCAGGCTGAACACTTTTTGACCAGTTGGTCATATAGCTCGTAGATCTCCTTTGGGATCTGTAAGGCTTTTGTGCGTCGCTTGAACTGATCCGTACTCATATGACGGTGCTTAAGGTGAAGCTTATAGAGTTCTACAGGGTCCTTAAGCTTCTCATGAATCCTGCGAAGAGCAATGGGAAGAGATGGCGATGGTTCTGCGACAATCTCTTCACCTGTAGGTGAGTCTGTACCAGGAGCCGGGTATTCTCTTGACTCAAGTGGTCTTACCTCCGTCCCGTCATCAGCTCCTGGGACCTTAGACTTCTCTTCAACAGGAGATTTAACCGCATATTTGCGGGATTTCTTCAGAAGGTTTTTAAGACCCTTTGGAGTCTTTATCTTCGCAGGTGGAACTTCAAGTCTTTCTTCTTCTGGAGGTTCATGTGATGCAGAGGATTCTGCAGGTTTGTCCCTAGAACCTGATGATGGTTCCGATGGTCCGGAAGGCTCAGGAACATCTCCAGATGATTCTGGTGGATCAAGTTTCTTGGCAGATGATTCTGCCGGATCAGATGGAAGAGGCTTCTTTTTCCCTGAAATCCTCTTCGGTGGTGGATCAGCTGCTCCCTCAGGTGCTCTGTCACAACCCTTGAGGTACGTGTGAGCCTTTTTCTGTCCGGCACAGGCTGGACAGCGACCTTCCGGTATCCTAACATAAGGCTTATTGGCTCCTAGAGCAGTCTCCGTCGCACGGAACGATGTACCTGACTTAGGAAGGTACTTCCTGGTGGAAGTAAAGCCTAGAAGGTCCAATACCAAATGGTTATTGGTACTAATCGGAAGAGGGGTTTTATACAAACCGAAAGCTTCACACGTTGCTAGGTCAGCTGTTGGACTACACTCGAGGGTCATTCTTAGATTTCTCATCTGTTCAATGGAAAACAAAATGGGGACTCTTCCCTGATCCAAAACTTCTATGGTTGTATCTCTTCTTGGAGTTGTGTTAAACCATAGAGTTACACGCTCCTTGATAAGAGCTGTTTCACTATCTGCGAAAGAGAACTTCGTGTTCGAAGGTGAAAAAGTGAAATCAATCATGCCTGGGGCATGTTGCTTCACGGCCTTGATAAGCCTGTTCACCGCATAGCGGGAACCCATAGCCCTAGTACAACCAGAGTCAAGTATGACAAAGGTAGGGCTCTTATCAAGATTGATCCGCTCTGTGAGAGCAGATAGGACGGTGTGCTGCAACGGAAACACTGCTGTTGCAGTCTCCACACCTTGCCCCTCGGATGGTTCAAAAACCTGGGGCGCGTAACTCACTGATGAGTTGTACACGGGTTCTTGGTGCGCGCTCGGATCTGTGCCTCTACCTGATGATCCTGCTTGATTTCTTCTCTTCTTTTTCCGTGTCTTTCTTCGTGAGGCTTGTGATGCATAGTATGTATAAGACGTTTGATCGTCATAAGCGGCATAATTCCAACTGGAGTCAGTATAATAACTGTCCTCATACCATGAATCCCAGCTCGGTGCGGTGGAACTTTCATAGGCCTGTGGAGATCCAGTTTGGTCTCCTTGTAAGGAGGCAGACTTAGCTGTATCCTTACCTTTGCCTTTTGATTTTGTACCCTTGAAGGAGCTTCCTTTATCTCCTTTGTCCTTTCCTTTTCCTTTGCCTTTTCCACCTTTTCCTTTTTCCTTTCCTTTACCTTTACCGAAATAGCTGGAATCAGTTGGATCATGTTCTGCCTGGTTGGCTCTCCCTTTTCCGCGGTATGACCTAAAACGGCCACGTCCTTTTCGCTTGCCACCCTTTGCTCTTCCCGGTGATCCGGGACGCATTCTTGGTCTTCTTCCCTTTTTGAATCTCCTTGCAACGAAGGCCTCATGGTCGTCAACTGTCCAGAAGACAGCTTCTTCATCCTCGGCGGCAAGAAAGCCTTCCTCAAGGGTGTCTTCGTCTTGGAGCCAGAATCCATCGACTCCGTCGTATTCACCCTGATCGAGGATGAGGAAGTTTCGACCTCCGCGTTTGCGGCGTTGATCTCTCCTTCCATGGCGGTCCTTCTTGTGAGAAGTGTGCCGAATATTGGGATCCTGCAGACCAGTTCTGGTCGTTGAGAACTGATCGAACATGGTCTGCCGTACTATAGGGTACGTGTAGGTCTCAATTCGGTAACCTTGGTTGGTCAATGCTGTTACCAACCTCTCACGTTGCATCTCATTTAGGTCGGACTGCACTAGGAAGAGGAGAGCTAGGAGATTATCATTTAGAGGAAACGCTCTTCGATGATTATCAAGGCGTTCCTTGTTCCATGTTTCGAAGAAACGTGCGGCGTATGTGTCTCTCTCGGTTGCATCCTGTAGGCGCATGAAGGTTTGATCTGCCTGCACAGCCTGCATGAAATCCGGATGGGCATCTTCCAGAACTATCTCTGGTAAGAGATCCATCCATGAGTTTCTCACGCGCTGTAGCACGATCTCAAACTTAGCAATCCAAGTCACAAAGTCTTGGTTGCCCTTCCATGCCTTGAATAGGCCGAGGAAACGCCACAGGAAAACGTACTGTTCTCCTTTCACGAAAAATGGACGCATCTTCTTCTTGAAGTAATCTACTCCATCTGGGGCTGCAAGCCTTTCTCGGTTGAGTGATTCTTTTTGTACTGCGGCCAATCCGGAGAGCCTCGTCTTGAGAGACGGACCTCTTTTGGTGTCATCCAGCGTTGTTATGTCGCACCAGTCGTCAATCAACTGTTCATACTCAAACCACGAAGTGGTGCCATCATAGGCAGGCGCGATCTTAGGCGTTATGCCTAATGATGCAAGCATGCGGTCAGATGTTGCATATGACTGTGCGACATAAGTAGCTGGACCTTGGGAGGTCTCTTCGTTCTCATATCCCCCGGAGGACTTGGGAACTGCCGTCGGCTTCGCTATGCGAGCTCGACATTGTGCTGCCTCTTATCCGCTTGGTTAAGCGTTCGGCGAGGCCGACCGCTGTAGCGGACTTTGTGAGGCGGGCGGCCCTTTCCGGGCTCCGCTACCAGAAAACTGTGCCGATACACCCCCAAGGGATACTCCTTGTAAGGAGGTGTATGACCAGTTATTCCCTAAGGATCAAAGGGCAGCGCCCTGCACACGGACAGTAGTTGTTTTGTCTTGCTACGCAAGGAGAGCTTGTCTTGTCTCAATATGGTAAAACCACTGTGAGCCAATGGGCAGCGGAATGTATATGTATGAGCATGCAGCCATTGCTGTAGGTACCTGTTAGAGCTACCCCTTTAGAGGTTTATGGTTTCAGGGGGGGAGGGGGGGGGGAGGGGGGGGGGGAGGGGGAGGGGGGGGGAGGGGGGAGGGGGGGGAGGGGGGGGGCGAGGGGGGAGGGGGTTATAACCCCAATTATAACCTACTTACTAAGTCCCATGATCCTCTAAGTAGGGCCTGGACCGGAAGCCTCTTAACTGCCCCAGACGAATTGGTCCCAGAGGCTCAGCGAATACGGTTTCGGGTTTAGGGTTTCGCGTTCAGGGTTTAGGTCTTTGGGTTCAGGGTTTAGGGTTCTTGTCAGGGCATTTTGTTTATGCTACCAGACTAAGGGAACCATATTATTCACTGTAGAAATATGCCTCCATGTCTGCTTCGCGCAAAGCCCGCGAAACCTACCGCAGGTCTCAACTTTTGGGTCCTGAAGGCTGGCTCAGTTTGGGGGTTTAGGTTTACAGTAGAAGCTTAGATGTTGGAAAGCCAACAGCCTCAATCCTTAAGAGTAATGCACAGAGAATGAATCCCAGCACTATTAATCCGGTTTCCAACTTTATGGGGATACTGTAGCTTTGTCATGGTTGAGTAACATTTTACATTTTAATGGGTACTTAAACCCAATAAGGAATAAACATTTAAGTTTTTAATCCTATCCCAACCATGAACTAGGTAGGGGTTTCGGGTTTAGGGGTTCAGGGTGTAAGGGTTCAGGATTCAGAGGGTCAGAGTTGAGGCTTTCGGGGAGATTGGGGATTTAGAGTCCTCTATAGTCTCCTCAGGATGTTTTTTTATTTTTGTTCATATAAAACCCAAGGGAACATTAAAACATATTATTTTTATTATGGTTCCAAGGGGGGTATAGTCCTCGAGAATCCCGTAGAGCACACGCCTGAAACTGCGATGGCCTGATATCCGAGGATTCGAATTGGATCACTACGCCAGACTCCACTTCTTCCAGAGGCACGGGTCTGGTTCATTATTCCAAAGGGTCCGATGTACCAATATGGTAGAATGTAGGTGTCTATATTAAGAAATTACTGTTATGTTTTGGGAAGTATCCCCCATAACTGTACCTAGGACCCTTTGGGTATTGCAAGTAGACTCAGTAGACATGTCTTTCAATAGCAAAGATGTACAGACCTCCATACCTCCATTCCTTCCTACCTATATCTACCTGCCTGTCTGCCTTGCTGCCTGCTTGGAGGCGCATGAGACTTACTAAGTAAGGTTTTAAGTAGCTTATAATTAGGATAATCCCACTTAGGGGACTTATAACCCCAATTATAACCTACTTACTAAGTCCCATGATCCCCTAAGTGCCTATGTACCTCGCCGCTTACGACCATCCCTGCCTCCCTCCCTCCCTCTCTCCCTACATTGCCTACGCACATCATACACGTGCGTGGGCACATACATCTAAAGTCGGCGGCAATTGTAGGAGTCCGAGCGTGTTCGACGCTTGCAACCGCACCATGTGCTGCAATGGCAAGAGTATGCACATAGTACTTACCAGACTAGTGGTACGTAGAATTTACAACAGAAGAAGCAGGAGCAGCAGCACCAGCACCCGGCCATACTTATCGTCTTATCATCACCCTCAGCTGGTGTTAACACCCTAACCCCTAAACCCTACTTGGAGGGGCAGGGGACTTAGTAAGTAGGTTATAAGTAGGGTTATAATTGGGGTAACTCCATTTAGGGTACTTAAAACTCTACTTATAACCTACTTACTAAGTCCCCTGCCCTTCCAAGTAAACCATCCCAGAGTCGGCACAGTTATTGAGGCCAGGACGAGCTCCCTGCCAGAAAGCTTGAGTAACCGTGTAATATGGCTGGCCTTGATAATTGGAATAGGGTTTTGGGGTTTAGGCGGACAGAAGTCTGAAGCGAGTACTGCGAAAGATGCGTTGTGCATAACTAGGGTTTTGGGTCATTGTATATTCTGTTCATAACCAAGAACACCTAATCCAGTGCTGGTTATCATTTAGGCCCCCAAATTACGGAGTCACCGAACCCGGCTCACTTTTTACAATTTGGAACCATCCAAGCGCATGACTTGCCAACTGTGCGCAGTAGCATCCTGACAGACATGGTTTACAGTTGTCATCAACAGACACTATTCATGGAGAACGGCATAATCTAGGGTTTAGGAGTTTAGGGTTTGGGGTTGGGAGTAAGGATTGGGGGGGTACTTTGCTTCTTAACCTCGACTTGATGTAGCATGGCATGAGCAGGGTACAGTCACCTAGACGCTTCACCTAAACCTGAAAATGTACACCTGAAACCCAAAGCCCCTAAGCCTCAAGGCCCAAATGCCACGAACCTTGGAAGGCTTTTCCTCCGACGACTCTTCAGAAAGCAGGCTGCTTTCCGAATCCTCGCAGGGGCTGTTCCGATTTAGAAAGTTGTGTGGGACCCAGCAGAGGCGCTAAATAGGATCCGGATCTAGAACCTCATTATAGGTGGTTTCAGGGTTTAGAGTTCGAGGCTATAGGGTTTAGGGTCTTACATCATCGACGGCTTGTAGAACCTGTCGAACCGGTAACAGTGGGGGTAAGGGGTTAAGGTTTCAGGCTATGAGGGTCCACATACAGAACAGCTGTGTTCGGGATGGCTTTAAACGCTAAATACCTAGCAGCGTCAGGTTCTGGGACCGGCTGAGGAGGTTTAGGCGCAGAGAGCCACATTGTTGGCACTCGCGCAGCGACCCGTTTGGCGGCCTTTGCTGGAGGCCCTAGCAGAACTCCCTGGTCATGGACCCTACTGGGCAGGCAAACTCGCGTGGGACTTGCGGGCTTTGGATGTGTGGCCACGCCGTTCCCACGCGATGGCAGAAAGTTTGCCCTGTGGGGCAGCAACGCGACGGCTCAATCTTCTCTTGGGGTGCCCACGCGATGCCTATCTGGAGCCAGCTTGCCGCCGTGCTCGCGGGAAACTTCTTCTCCACTTCATGGAAGTAGTCTGCCCCAGACAATTTTGGGCGAGCATCCCACGCGCGAGCTCCACTGCATTGCGTGGTGGTGCTGCGAGCCGTCCAAGACGGTTCCAGATGTTTGGGCGTCAGCTGGGTGAAACACGAAAACGGTTGCCCCTTAAACAGCAAACAACCCCTCATCCTCGAACCTTCAAGCTTCCGTGCAAATAGAAAAGAAGAGTGCGTTTTCACTCGTGTAGGTCTTTGATTTACAAACAAGCCCGACACAACAGTGGCCCTCGTCTGGCCCTCAACCATGAAATGCCGCCAACCAAGCGGACCCTCACCTGCTAGCATTCACACCCCTTTGGCCAAGCCCCACCTTTAGCTCGGGTCCTCAACGGTTCCGCGCAAACTTGCTTAACCAAGCCCACGACCCAATACCAAAATCCCGAACAGCCCACAACAGGACTTCCAGCTTTAAACTTTAAAGCCGTTCACCATACTTGCCAGGTTCGATGTTGCTGTTTGAAGTTCCCACAAGCCGCACACATTTTGCAGAACGCTGTTAGTCCTTCTCGAACCTGAGTCGGGCTCGTGGCTTCGGGGGAAATCGGGACGCAGGCCCTAAACACTAACTTGGGTTGAGCCCTAAACCCTAAACCCTGCCCTGCCCTAAAGCCTACACCTTAAACCGCTTGGGTTCCAGAGATGCAGAAGAGATGCTCGAAGGAGACCCACAAGTCGATCCGGCATCCTGAGTCCCGAGGGCCCTGTAGGGTTCTCTAGTAAAAATTTCTCTTTAAGGGTACTATGTGTTCTGCACTGGAATTGCCCGTAAAGGTACTATAGGTTTCTATACTAGGGTTCCTTTATTAAGGGTGCTTCAGGATTGGGTTCTATACTAGGGTTCCCAGGTACGGGTATCATCGGGTTCTATGGCACAAACCTCAACCCGCAACAGTGACGCTGCACAGTTCACAATGCTTCGAAGACCCATCAATCAGAGAATGGCAACAGGTCGTATCCGGCAGTTTTTGCCTACCTCACGAATTCGATAGTTTGTTGTTACCTGGAACGAGTCTAAACTCGCAGACATTTGGCAGGACCACGCTGGTCATGAAGAACCTTCCCAGAAGCTTTGACAGGACACCGTCTCCTTTCACAGGGGCTTACCGATACATCAATGTTCCCAGTACTTCACATCACTGACTGAACAGCAATGCGACGAAACATCACAAGATCCAGTAGCGTTCAGACGAAGCTGAATCAACATGACGGTGCAATTCAAGGCGATTACACTGAGACAAGCCAGGCTAGCAGAAACACAGGCAATAGTGTTGGCAGTTCGTAGTACACCATTGCAGTACGTCCGCAGTAGTAGCCTTCGGCGCGGTGGCTTTCGTAGTACCGGTAACGAGGAGAAAGCATCCTGCTTCGGCTGCGGTTTAGGTGTCAGGGCTTCGGGTTATTCGCATGGTTTACGGTTTAGGGTTTAGGTTTGAAAGATTCGAGCGTAGGGTGTGCATCGTTACCTGACCCGGGTTGTCCGTTACATTGAAGCACCTTCTCTTGTGCACGTCTTCAGTGTTTTTTCGGGATTGCCTGATGGTATGGCAGGACACTCGGCAAAAGATCGAAGGACCCAGAACTGCCCGAGTAATCTATACTTGTACAGCATCCAGGATGCACCTAGACCCCAAAACATCACACCCTGAAGCCTTAAAGCTTAAACCTTAAAGCCGTAAACCCTAAACGCTAAAAGCCCTTGCCATCAGACACCGCTGAATTCGACAGCTTTTTCCATGAATCTCGACCCCGAAGCAGAAAGCAAAACAAACCGCCGACCCGTAAACCCTAACCGCTGAACCCCTGAACCCGAAAAAATCGAACCCCAAGGCTCGTATAAAAGTAGTTTATCCAGAGTTCAAGGAAGGCCTGATTTCCTACAAATACGGTTTAGAGTTTCCTAAACCCCTAAACCCTGACCCCTAAAGCCCAAGTTTCAAACTCTAAACCCCGGAACCCGAAGCCCCTGAATCCTACACCCCTAAATCCTAAACCCTAACCAACTCCCCTGCCAACCAAGCCATGAAAAATCGCAGGAACATGTTAAAGAAGCTGCTGGACTCGGAAGGCGCGATGGATCCCAGTCTGAGGGTTTCCTTAAACTGGGTATTGGTTAAGGAGTTTAATTCAAGCTACCCTAACAGGGCTCGAGTATGGTTTCTTTGTGAGATTGTTACTATAACGATCATGGGACTTTAAGTTCCTGAGTAGTACCCTCTTGCCCTTTTCATTTTAGAGTCTCTTTATGAATTCTGAACAATAGGCAAAAGGGTACCCCTTCTATTAAGGGCTTACTGCGGAACCTAGGACTGAGTATCTAGGTTATATGTGAGGTAACTACGCTTGTAACTACTTAGAACCCAATCAAGGTGCTGTAACCTTATTTACTCTGTCCCATGATCCTCCATGCAGGGGCTTCCAGGGAAAAGTGAAGGTTTCAGGTCAGGGCCGTTAGGGTGTGCGAGATGGATTTGGGGAGTGTGTATATATATATATATGTGCATGTATTTTAACAATATATATATATATATATGTATGTATGTATGTATGTATATATATATACATATGTATAGGTGCATAGATGTATACATGTATACATGTATAGATGTATAGATGTATAGATGTATAGGTGTATAGATGTGTATATGTATATACGTATATATGAACTATGTATACAAATATAAACACAAAAAATACGTTTATATATATATATATACACATATATATATATATACATATATACATATATATATATATATATATATATATATACATATATATACATGTGTATATATATATATATATTGTGTGCATGCTGGGCCCCTATATTACTGAAAGTCATGTGTAGCATTCATCAAGTTCCCGAGGCACTCAACATCGTCCGGCGCAACACTTCAACGGATGTTGCATAGATGTCAACCGTTGCCTAGCGAGTTCCACCTATCGAAGTGCCCTACCCTAAAACCTAAACCAGCGAAGCTCCATCGTTCTTCTTTATTTCCCGAACCCCAGACTGAAACTGCAGACCCCCAATCGTCTGAGGATATCCTGCACTGCCCAACATTCAGGTAGAAAGGACCACAAGGTCCTTATCCCAAACTCTCAAGCTTTAAACCATTAAGTTTCGGATCCCCGACATTCCAAAGATTCATGCCAACATGTAGGATCGCCTGCGGGTAGATATAAATCGAGTGCAGCCGAATAGACCAAAATTCCAGTGAAAGGTGGTCTTGAATTGTGAGGTTTCGGTGAATCGTGGGAAGCACACCGCACAAAATTCAAGAGCAGTTTTTATTGGGCCCCAAGACCCCATTTCAATTATCAAGGCCCCAATGTTGCAGTACCCTTATAGATCCCTTGTAGTAGCCCTTATAGACCCCATCAAGGGGAACCCTTTAAGGAAGCCTACTCTATTACTTGGATGGGCAGGGGACTTAGTAAGTAGGTTATAAGTAGGTTATAAATCGGATAACCCCACTGAACGGACTTATAGCCCCACTTATAACCTACTTACTAAGTCCCCTGCCCTTCCAAGTAGGCTTCGCGGGCTCTTTCGACTTCCTCTACGTGCCGCTGCAGTGGAACCAGGAATTAGGGACCCAAAACGCGCATAAGCACGAGCTTTTAATTTTTTTTTGCGGATATCCCGATATCCTTACCTTATCGGTCTTCATTATACGGGGGCTTATAGGGGATACCCCTATCCTTATTGTTGCTTATGTGCGTTTTGGGGGCCCCTGAAGCAGCAAAGAGTAGAGCCAGAGATGAGGAGATACGGTCGATGATATAAACCCTGGGGTTCCTGTAAGGGATCTATAGGTACCTGTAAGGGGTTCCTTTGAGGGATCTATAGGGGGTTTAGGGTTTGGAGTTGATGACATGAATCCGTCGTTACCCGTAACAGGGAATGTAATTACATGCCATAGTCTAGGGTCATCAATGTATTGCAGAGTTTATTTCCCTAAAACCTAGGCCCAAAGTTTTGTGCCTCCTACACAAGACAATGCAGGATTGGGTGCATTATTGAACAGGCCGAAGAGGTAATGTAGGGTCCTGAATAGAGAAGCAGAGATCTACTACTAGTATTCGCCTGACGTGGTGTTCCTGAATCAGATTTCATTTCTTCCAAACCTTGTTCTTGTAAATAATGCCCCGTAACCTTAAACCCTGAAACAAACCCTAAAGCCTACACCCTATCACGGTGCAGTCTACTCTTTGCCTCGAGGATGAAGTTCTGTAACTGCTAAGCCCATCTCGCGTTATTCCCTCCCCTGGCTCAAGATGGGGGGCTGTGAATGATAGGGTTCAGGGTTTAGACTTTTCTGGAGGGTGCCCTGAATTGGAAAGTTTGCATAGGCCAAAAAGCCTATCGCGTGCCTTCCTTTCCGACGAATTTCATACGTCTTCTATTCGGTGCCCCCTAGAGTGTCCCCTTGGTTGCAGTCTCCACGTAACTATGGTACTTAGACAGCCAATGGGAGAACTTTAATCTTTTTGGGCTAGCATATTTTGCCTATTGTAGAAAGTTTGTACTTTTTTGGGGGCCCGGTCATTGAAGAAGAGAGGGTATGGCATACCCGGACATGCTAGTTCAACCAGTAATGCCCTGAGTTATGGAGAGATCTTCTGGGAACCCTTATGGAACTCTTTAGGCTATTCCTTTAAAGCAGCCCGACTCGGGTCACTAAGGTCCTGATTTTGGGTGTTTGAGGTTCAATGTAAAGATCTGATAGAGACACCCTCCGGCCGAATCCCCCAACTGGTGGCATAAGTATGAAAACCGTTTATTTAGCTACAAGGGTTTAGGGTTACGCGTTGAATTAGGTTTGAGGGCTTATGTAGGGCTTCGGATTCAGGGTTTGGGATTTCCGTACAGGGCCTTGAAGAATGGAGATTCTTCTGCGTTATCGGAAGTAAAATGCTCACCCCCCCCTCCCAAAACAAAAACACTATACAGCACCATACACCCTAAGACCCCAAACCTTAAGCGCCTAAACCCTAAACCCCCAAAGCACTAAATCCTAAAACCGTAAGCCCTGCCCCTTCCGCACGACAGCATTAAGTCCTAAAGCCCGAAAACCTACTATAAAGCCGAAACGCAGAGTTCCGAAGCGCAGAATTCCGAAGAGAGGGGTCTATATTTGATGCTCGTTTGTCTGTCACGCATAGTGTATGTACACATGGATGCTCATGTGAGTGTGTGAGTGTAGCCCTAAAGCCCTAAATCCTTTGCCCGAAGGTCAAAGCCCAAAACTCCAAACCCTAAACCCTAAAGCCCTACATCACAAGCCCAAATTCAAAACCCAGAACCTCAAATCTAGGCCCTGACAGGAGCAATGCGTAGGGTACGGCCTGGTGAACTTCGTGAGTGCAGAGGCTTCTGGGGAGCAGAGCATCTTACTTACTGTAGGGGCCTACATAATTACCAATACTACTGCTGATGGACAAAATCCTGCATTACCCATTAAGGAATATACCATATTTCCCATAGTTTAGAGTCCTTTGGGTCATGCAGGATTTTGTCCATCAACAGTATTGTGGTGTTTTCCTTCTTATAGTATAAGGGGCCCCAAACCCTATTCTAATTATTAAGGCCCCTATATTACAGGCTTTCATCGCCTGAAGCCGCGGTTCGAGGCTTAGGGTTTAGGGTTTGGTTTAGGGTTTGGGATTCCGATGTGTAGAGATATAGGGTTTGACAAACAACAAAAGTCGTAGTTCCCGAACCCCTTAACACCAAAGCGTGAACACCGAACCCCGCGCCCCCAAACGAAGAGTCTAAGGAAGATGCTTCATGATGTGAGGTCCACGAGTCAGGGTTGGAAGGATGACTGTCGGCACAGATGAGGTTCCAGGTTGAGGTTCTCTGATTTATAGCAAGACGCCAAGCTGTAAACTCAAGAAGTTTAAGCACAAGACGCAATGCCCAAAACCCAAGAATGCTAAACCCAAGACCCTAAACACAAAACCCTAAACCCAGCACCCACCATGCTAGGGACTGCCAGGGCTCGTGTCGGAAAGTGTTTGCTCAGAAGCAGCTCTTGTCGTGGATTTGGTTTCAGGCTATGTGCACGTGGGTGGTTGTCAAGATTATGGTGCCTTTTTGGGTCATTAATTTAGTACGGCACCTAATGTTTAGGGTACCCGAAAAGGGACCTTTGTTTGTGACAGCCACCCATGGATAATGTGTATCAACACAGCTCTAGGCAAGAGCCCAGGACCCTATACACAAGCAATATAGGGGCCGAAGCAGTTTCTAATAATATTCTTAGGGTTCCTTATTATGGTTATAGTATACCTGGAGGGTCTATATACACTACCATTATGGAATTAGGTCCCCAAAACCATAATGGGAATGGTCTTTCAGGGCCTAATTCCATAATGGTAGCGTGTATGGACCCTCTGGGATAGTAGACCCCCAAAACCCTGTGCCAGTTATTAAGGTCGCCATCTTACGCTCTCAACCATAGAGCCCCTGAGTATCTTTGGAACCTCCATGACTGCCAATCCCCCAAGGGTCCAAAGGACCCAGCAATTAGGTACTTAAGGTTTCGGAAAGTCGATTTTTTGGAGTATATGATTATGAGGTACTTGGACCCTTAGGGATCCAAGACAGCAGCTTTGTTCACGGCTCCTTGTAGGATATACCACCCCCACCCCCCTCCGCCCCCAGCAAAACAAACACTGCTATTCAAATCTGTAAGGTAAAAGCCAGAAAGTTGGAATATGATTATCCTAACCCTTCTATGGTAAATTATAGGGTATCCTACCAAGAAACCATATTCCAACTTTCTGGAGTTCCCTGTAAGGCTTCTGGATTCCCTCACACAGTCCCCACATTAACACGCTGCGAGAGCATCCCAAGACGCAGTTCCCACAGCTGAGGCTCCTGTCAACCGGCACCAATGCCTTCGTATTGCTGTTACTATTGCTATTACTCTTAGTATTTCTGGTACTATTAATTATTCGTACTAGAACTATTATATACTATGATTTGTTATTAATCACGATAGTATAGTTTCTATGCAGCACTTTGAGCAGCGGGTGTAAGCCGTTTAATCAACGACACGTCTGGCAACCGCCAATTCCGATTATCCCAGATCCGAGTCTGCTACAGGCAGCCAACAGAGTTTGGGATCACTTTGTGAGCTTCCGTTTGGAGCTCAGTCCTCCAACTGTTGCCGCACTGATCATGGCTTCGAAGAGGTTGGGATGATGACACCTCTTTGACGGAAGTATTACCCTAAACCCTAAACCCTGCACCCTAAACCCGATGGTGGTGATCATGATCCAACAAGGGCTCTCGTCAGTCCTGGCCTTTTAAGTTACCCGGAGGGTCGATGTACCCATTTGGGTGGTTGTCAAAACTAGGGTCCCTCTTTTGGGTCTCTATGATAATACGGCACCTAATATTTAGGACCCAAAAAGGGAGCATAATTTTGACAACCACCCATGTAGTATGTACTCAGACCTCTAAGTAGTTCGTACATTGGTACTTTCGGGCCAAAGCATAATGCCGGCATATAATACTATAGGAATACCCCGACCCATGGGGTTAGGCTCTTGAACGAAGAACACACCCGAAGACTTAAAGCTCTGGTTTGCATCTTAGAGAGCATCAGTCACAAACCAGCTTGGACCACATGGGCCTTGACAGTTGGAACAGGTTTAGGGGTAGTATGTTCGGACCGCCAGGGGATCCTAGCAGCAGCAGCAGCAGCAGCAGCAGCAATCGCAGCACCGGTTCGGTTTAGTGTGTTGCCCAAGCACACCACGGGCTTTCCCACTGACGTACACCTTTAACTTTTAAACCTGAAGCTCTAAACCCTAAACATCTCTAAACCCTAAGCATCCGGCATCCCTAAACCCGAAGCACCCCTAAATGCTACCACAGTCTTCTTCCGGCTCCTTTCCGTCATAGTTTGTAGGGGTTTTGGATTCAGGTTATAGGAGATCTATTGTAAATGATATAGCTTCCTGGCCCCCTGATTTGGGAACATGCCCTACAGTTTCGGGTTGAGGAGTTTTGGGTTCAGGGGCTTTGGGTCTGGAGCTAACGGCTGGGGGATTGGGGGTGAGGGTTTAGGGTGTTCCTAGTAGCTGAGTGGATGCACTTTACACTTTTTGGGGTAATATTACAGTGTAGACTTTTGGGGGCTTATGAAGTCAGCAACCAAGAGTTGAATGCCGTGTTTAGTGCTGAGGAGATTGGGATTCTCCAAGCCACGGGTTGCTGGAGCTCTGCTGGGACACACGGCATCAGGGCTTACAGCAGCTCATCAAGTACTACCGAGCCTTGGCGGCAAACCCCCAACCCTAAACCCTAAACCCTAAACCCCTAAACCCTAAACCCCTATACCCTAAAGCCCTAAATCCCTAAGCCCTCCTAACCCCTAACCCCTTAACCCCTAAACCCTAAACCCCTATACCCTAAAGCCCTAAATCCCTAAGCCCTCCTAACCCCTTAACCCCTAAACCCTAAACCCCTATACCCTAAAGCCCTAAATCCCTAAGCCCTCCTAACCCCTAACCCCTTAACCCCTAAACCCTAAACTCCTGAACCCTTAAACCCCTAAACCTCTGTAGCTCATGGCTCCGAGGTTGCAGGAAGGTGATGGGTTGTCCCAGGCCCTGAATGTAGTTCCCTTTTAGGTGACCTGGCTTAGGGTTTAGGGGTTTAGGGTTGCCGGGAGTTTAGGGTGTAGGGTTTAGGGTTTAGGGGTTTAGGGTTTGGGGTTTAGGGTTTAGGACCTGGTTTTGCGACTGTCGCCTGAACCTAAAATTCTTTCAAGTCAGTCATTTGCACGCCCAGGACAAGGTAGCAGTATTCAAGCTCTACCCAGACCTTCCAAGATCCTTTAATTAAGGAATATACCTTAAATTATAGCAGGATCCTTCATATGAATTAAGGTATATTCCTTAATTAAGGGATTTTGGAAGGCCTTGGTAGGTGGGGCTTGGGTTCTATGCCCGTGCGTTGGAGTGACTTTAGAAGTGGGGGTCTCAGAAAAGATGGGTCTAAACGCAAACGGATCCTGACCGATCCCAAAATAAGCTTTGCGAGTTTAGAGTTTTAGGCTTCGGGACGTCTAAGGTTCAGTAGGTACCTCTAATATCGAGAAAATGTTCCCTAGGGATCAAAATAATTAGCCTCAAAGCCTTATATGGTATGGTCTTTGGGCCCAAAAGCCCGTAACATATGAGTCCTTACCATAAGGGTCCAAGTACCTCATAAGCATATACTCACCAAAATCCTAACCTACATATCTACTTTCCAAGACCTGTGTACCTAATTATTGGGTCCTTTGGACCCTTGGGGACCCTTGGGGTTAGATCCCTAGGCTTTGAGGAGGATCCAGATTCCAAGAGTGCGTGGGATTCGTATATGGAGCTTCGCCTAGGGACCCAACTTGGGGACAACACCAAACACAAACTACTTGAAGAAGTGTTTGTGGCAAAATTTACCGACCCTATGGTGTGTGTTAACGTGTCTCATTTTCTTGAACCGACCAACACCGAAAGCTAGATGTCTTCAAACCCCGTGAGGGAACAACAGCGTGATGCACCCAACGCTTCCAGATGACTGCAACTGGCCTGAATTTGGAAGGTTCTTGTTGCTTGCCTGTTCTTGTATGAAATGCATAAGCCGCGGCTGTGCGAATCATGAAACATTGCAGTTCTATTAGGTGTTGCAGTTCTGCGTCAGGCAAGCCGGTTCTCTTCAAAGAAGGGAAGCAAGTGCCTTTCCCGCCCCCGACGAAGGCCTGGAATAGCAGCTTCGAGAAATCGCACATGGTGACCTAGTAGTAGTAGAGTACGTATCCTTGAACCCCAACCCTTTCGAGGTACAATAATCCCTATATAGTCCATATATACTCCCGAAGCTTAGCCGCTAGGTCCCCAGGATACTCGAAAAGTAGCTATGGTGTTGCGACTTCCTAGGCTTCCTCAGCTCTTGTTCGGAGGCGAAATAACAGGTTGTGCAATGAAGAAGAACATTGTTGACTACTTGAAGGATCAGGGGACTTTGTAAGTAGGCTTTTAAGTACCCTAATTGGGTTATAAGTTATTATATGTATAGATACCTTATTTATAACCCTAGTTACTAAGTCCCATGATCCTTTGAATCTATGACTGCACTCGAGATATGCGAATCTACACTTCGTGACGGGAGCGTCTCGGGTTATGCTCGTTAATAAGAAACCTCAGACAGCCCATCACAAGCCTATAATAATAAACCTTCAGAAAGGTCAACCCTTTTTGAAGCACCTTAAACCCCAAACCCAACTTCAAGTTCGCAAGAGGTCTGTATGGGCCCTACGCCCTAAACGGTTCACCCTAAACCCAGGTCCCTGATGCACCTGAACCCTAGACCCTAAGCCCTATAAAGACAAGCGTTGGGGGGGCAAGCCTCTGTGAGGTAGGCCGGAGCTACGGAAGAAAGGGCCGCTGCACCTTCAAAACAGCCTAGAGACTTTATGGTTCGGAGGCCTCAAAAGGTGGATGAAGGTAGGTGGGATATTCCCAAATAAGAGTCCTTATATAATGGATCCTTCATCCTACCTACCTTCATCCCACCTTTGGAGGCCTCCGAAAGGTTCCGGGTTTGGTCCAGTGTGGAGGGGGAAAGCCTTGTAGTCGAGTAGGTAACCTTTAACCTTTTTTTGGGTAGTATAGTCCCTATCTACTTCCTATATAACCAAAAATAGGTTAACCTTTAGTTCCCCACGATACCCGACAAGTGGATAAGAGGCAGGCCAGTAGTAGGGCATTCCAGTTTTCCGGTTATGGGACCGAACAGGACCTTGTACATCAACGAGGCTTTACCCTAAACCCAGCCTAGTTTTCAACAATGATCAGTGCCTTTGGGTTCTTTTTCTTGGGTGCAGGGGCCTCGGGTTAGCGTCTTAGGGTTTTGGGTTAATATTAGGGCTCACGGGGTTTAGTGGTTAGGCTTTAGGGTTTAAGCTCAAGGCTTGTGGTTATGGTTTAGCAGAAGTAGTATCACGTTTGACGGAGAAAGCACGAACCTCCGTCGCTCTTTATCACTGTTGCTCGTTCATCCCTGACCAAAGTAATGCTAGCACATGCACGCAACAACAAGCTACTTGTTCCAACCGCTCCGGCACTGTACTCGCTATCGGCTCCAGAGATTTGTTCGTTTGCCTGGCTCTTACTAGGGAATGGGGGATGTCCCCATAACCCATTCCCCCATTCCCTACTAAGAACCAGACAGTAAAGCTAAACCCTAAACTCCCTATACTAAACCCTTACAGTAGCCCTTTATGGACCGGTTTAACTGATCTCTCTACCAAGAACCCTAAACCCCTATAGTATAACCTTTGTAGTAACCCTTAAAGGCACCCTGAAAGGAACCCCCCTTATAGTATAATAGTAGCCCTTATAGACCCCTTGTGAAGGAACCCTTTCGATTTGTTGCTTTTCCATCCCCCGGAGGCCCTCACGACACCAAAGTCGTTACGAGGCAGCTCCATCTCACCTTCAACGAGCTGGGAGTGTCCCCGAAAATTAGGGGTACCTTAGAGTTCCTTTCAAGGGTTACTATAAGGTACTATAAGGCTTCCTTTAAAGGGCTCTGTAAGGGTTTGGAGTTTCCGAAAAGAGGGGAGTACCTTATTTTGGGGTCCTTATAGTAAGGATCCTACTTTTTAGGGTAACATATTGGGGTGCCGTATTTTCGGAAACTCTCAACTACAGTCATAGGGACCCTTGCGGGGGGGTAAGGGGGAGGGGGGGTAAGGGACTACACTTCCTTAAATTGGCCTGGTTAGGTCTTGATTATGGGCATTCAGGCATCCCTGTAGCAGAAAAGACCTAAAGACCTGCCCTTTTGGGGTTCCTTACTACTGCTTCTGTATATAATTCCTTCAAAAGTTAGGCCTTTTCGGCTACAGGCAGGGGTTGCCAGGAGTAGGAGGGGTACCGATACCATGGAAGTTCAATCAGATTCACCGAAACTTCAGAGAACGCAACCGTTGCAATTGCTTCAGTCGCAGACATCCTAAACCCTAATCCCTAAACCCTAAAACCCCAAACCCTCTTGTGATCCTGAAGATCTACGATTTCTGAGTCAGGCTTCATTTTAGTGTAGGCCGACCTTGGCTGGATCATTTTGCAGAAAGGGTCCACTGCACTTAAAAAAAAACTCAGTTATTGATCGTTCAGGGCAGAAGCCTTTGCCGGGGTTAGGCTGTAGTACCGCAGGTTCCCTCCCGAACGAAACGGGGTTTTCGAAACTTATGGGTACGTTTAAAGGGATCCTGTAAGGGTTCCTTAAGGCGCTGAGCATGCTCCTCTTCTGCAGCACTGCTTCCGCTGGCCGACGGCCGGCCTGGTGGCGCAAGAACATGGCGATGCGGTTACTATTACTTACTCTGTTACCAGGCCGACACAGGCCATCGCCCTACGCCGTGCCCTTGCCGGCGGCAGCCTCGATTTGGCTCTGCGCACACTGGAGCTTCATCCTTCTCTGCTTGAAGTGCATGAGCCCAGTGTTTGGGGCGACTACGGTCTCCCTATTTTCTGGTCTATCCATCGCCAGATCGCGGGAGCCCTCGTTGCTTTATTGCTGGCGCGCGCATCTCCGAACACCAGGGTCCGACAGGCCGTCCCGCTGCAGTATGCAGTCCGTCGAGGTCCCACCGCGCTGGTTCTCATTTTGTTGCGCGCACTGGCGGATGTCAACTTTGTGGATGAGGATGGGCACTCACCCCTGAGTGTCATAAGGATTCTTTAAAGGGTTTAGGGTTAGGGGAGTTTCCGAAAGCTAGGGGTATCTTATTCTAGGGTCCTTATAATCAGGACCCCACCATTTAGGGTTCTGCATTAGGGTCCCCTATTTTCGGAAACTCCCTGACATGGTTACATACCAGATGAGCAAGAAAACGACATTATCTAGGTGGCAGTGTGGGAAACTTGTTAATTTCCCTTATGGTTCCTATAGAGCCCCAAAACTACAACCCAGTTATAGTCTAGGCATTATAGTTTAGGCGGAATAGCAGTGGTTTTCATTCAAAGAAGCATTAGCCAGATGGAAATTGGAACCCTACGGATCACCGTCCCCGGTCCGTCCGCCGAGCAGACAGCTCTACACCACGAGAGAAGACAACTCTCCTCCAGGTTCGTTAGACCTGTTCCCAAACCCCGATCCCACGTCGTATCGTGGAGTTTTGGTGGTTCCTAAACCCAACCAAAGCCAAACCCTGCCCAAACACTAAACTCCTCAACCGATGTCGCAGCCTCTTGCAGCTTCTAATACCCTTACGGTGGCCCTGTAAAACCAGAAAGCTTCCACTGCTTCCAGGTAGCAAGTTCAACAAGTCCTGGGGCGACGCGAAAGACAAGCTTGTGAGTGGGCTGGCATACTACCTCAAGGCATTGAGGGTTCACCTTAACTTCCAAAACCTACTTTGGTGTAATCAGGTTCTTGTTAGAAACCCAATAACTTTGGGAATTTATCGGGACCGTACAAAAGTAGGTTCTGGTAGGCTAAGGTAAGGTTTAGGTTTAGGGTTTAGGGCTTTGGGTTCATGCGCACTGGCGACTGGGCTTCGGGGTTTCGGATACGGCAGCGATGTGTCAGGTTGGCTCCTTTCACCTACAAGCCTGAACAATTAGAAGACGGCTTTGGAGGAGAATACAGTAGAGCTACGTAGGGACTGTAAATTCACAGTGTTGCCAATTTATCAGATCCCTTTACAAATCAGGCTTCTTTTTGCCATGAGGATGTATCCCTCAGTTAATGGTCATAGAGTCATACTTCAACTCTCCATAGCTGTCCCTGTCTCCATATACGCATGTGCACACATATACACATGCACATAGATACATTGTACATGTATACACAGGTATGCACTTGAGTGTTGTCTGATAACAGATAACAGAAACACTGCACCACCAAGGTCGCCCCTTTCATTATAGAATTATAGCTGATACCTCTAAACCCTCTTGAAATGATTGAGGCCCCCTAAAACCTAAACTCTTGTAATGATAGAGGCTCCTGCCTTAAGCAAGGGTTCCCCATTATCGTTTCTGGGACCTACTAGTCCCGAACGCCCTTTCCTGTATCGTCAGCCATGACGCATGAGCCACAATAACTGAAGCCTACGATCCATCTAGAGTACGTGCTGTTGGTATATTCCTCTAGGTTTTGGGGAAGTTGGCTTAGCCACCGGCTGTTGTGTGAAACCTAGACTCCCAG
Source organism: Symbiodinium sp. CCMP2592 (assembly GCA_905221615.1). Taxonomy (NCBI): domain Eukaryota; class Dinophyceae; order Suessiales; family Symbiodiniaceae; genus Symbiodinium; species Symbiodinium sp. CCMP2592. The sequence continues at coordinate 45,828 of CAJNDT010000599.1, forward strand.
ATCCTGCAGGAAGCGGAAGCACGGCCCTCACAGTGAACAGGACCGAAGGCAATATAGGGGCGTCAATAATTACCAATACCATTTTGGAGGTTCTGTCTTATAATTATGGCATAATATCCCCCAAACCCAATTCTAATTGGTAATGCCCCTACATCATGCGATTCTGTCTGTTTAGGGCTCCATGTTTGGCGCGTGGGGCTCCTGGTTCCTGATTTGAAGGGTTAATGGCTTCAACAACGTTAAACCCTAAACCCATACACACACCTCAAAACCTTCTTTGGGGCATTAGGGGCTTGGCTTTGAGGGGTTCAGTGCGAAGCCGCCGATTTGGGAGCCTCGGGTCCTGCTTGGAAGATTGCAATATAGAGTTTTGGACATGTTGTAGAGGCTTTGGAGCTTATGGGGTCTTAGGGGTTGTATAGTAGTCTAGGGCTTGCAGGGTATATCGGATTTACAGCAGGTTTTGCATAGGGACTATAGTGGCAAGGATTTTATGCTATGGCCCATAGAATGGCGTACGAGGGGTGTAGGGTTGAGGGCAGAGGGTTTCGCAGACGGTGCTATACGGGCTGTTTTATGGTTACATGCTTCTCGAGACTAAGACAGTGCAAGTTTGTTTCGTCCATGCTTGCCTTCGCACAATTGCGTACTTAAGAACCTAGTCGGAGATTTCTTTCTTTCATCACTGGGGTTAGGCTTTAGGGTTTGGGCCTGTGTGATGTTGTACGTGTCGAAGGTTATGTCATGCCGGTTGCAGAGACGACAGACGCTTCTATTTACTACTCCCGCCAAAGATTAATCGGTTCAAGTCATTTGAACCCAGAGACATTACAACCTAAAAGGCATGCGGCTCTAATGCCAGCCAATAGCCCTGAATGCCATCATGCACTTCAGTCAGCGCTGTTAGTTTTCAGGATCTGTCCTTTGCCTGTCCAAGCAACTTGAAGCGTTGCTGACATGTTGTGTCATTTCGTCACAACCGGCTCTATCCTAAACCCTACTTGGAAGGGCAGGAGACTTAGTAAGTAGGTTATAAGTAGAGTTATAAGTACCCTAAATGGAGTTACCCCAATTATAACCCTACTTATACCCTACTTACTAAGTCCCCTGCCCCTCCAAGTAGCCCCTAAACCCGAAACCCCATAGATCCCTTTGAAGGAGCCCTATAGATCCCTTTAAGGAGCCCTTTAAGAGCCCTTACTAAGTCCCCTGCCCCTCCAAGTGTAAGGTTAAATCCGGAACCCACCTGAGCCTTGAGCAACCCGAAGCTGAAAACCGCGGACATTTACCAGTTGGAGCTTTTAGGGTTTAGTGTAGGGGCCTGTTTACCCAAAGGGTCCAAAGCACCTTTATGGTAGAATGTAGGGTTCCTATATTAGGAATTACTATTATGATTTGGGGAAGTATCCCCCATAACAGTACTTTAGACCCTTCGGGTTTAATCAGTGGTAGTTTTCCTGAAGGTTCCGTATCACGGCTATAGTAGAATTAGCCCTAAAATCCTTATATATCCTGATTCTTAAGGCCCCTTTCTTCAGTGACAGCCACCTCCACATGCGGACTGCGCGCAGGTGATACCAATTCGTGGGAGGTGCACCCGTGACGCCCCGCCGTGCGACACATAGAAGGCTTCTCAGACAAGGGTTGCTGGTTCAAGGTACCCTAAACCCTAAATCCCTAAACCCTAAACCCTAAAGGCAGGGAGAAAAGAGGGTTCAAAAAAAAAAGACCCTAAACCCTAAAAGTTTAGGGTTTAGGGTGACGACTCTTCGGTTCGAACTTTATTCAGAGGTCTTCACAAAAAGGGTGCCTGTTCCGTTGAGTGAATTGATTTAGAACGCTTCGGGTGTGTATTGAGCATCTTTTGAACCCTGGGATTTTCAGAGGCCGGTATCCACAGGTTGAAATGAATTGGGACTGGATGTCCTAAACCCTAAACCCTAAATCCTAAACCGAAACCCGAGCATGTGTAAAGTTGGTTTCTCTGTGAGTTGGGTGTTATAGGTCTTTGGTTTTGGACTCTACCTTAACCTACCCAAACCTACAAAAAAGTAAGGTCCCTATAAATTCCATGTGAGGGTGTATAATAAGAACCTACACAAAAGTATAAGTAGGGTTTGGTAGGTTCAGGTAGTGTGTGTTATAAGCGTTTTGCAAGGCTTACTATAGGGGCTTCGTCGCTTCGTCTTGGGGCTTTAAAGATCATGAGCAGGGATGACCATAAGAATCCAGACCTAAGTTGTTTGCTGTATGTGCCCCCCCTACTCAGTTAGTTAGGGAGGGGCACGCCCGTCGGGTAAGATGGTCTCAACCCTATACCCCCCCCTACGCTTTTACACCTATATTAAATAAGCCTAATCAAATACCCTATCTCCAAAGACCATCTTTCCAATGGGCGTGCCTAGGTTGATAGAAACTATGGGTTTTTTTGTGATTCGGGGCTTGGGGGCAGTAGATGATTTCAGCTGATGAGCTGGAGCATCCAGAACGGCGACAACATTCGCGATGCCCTCAACTTCAGAAGGACCGAGTGCCCTTGCCGTTGCTCTTTCTGCTTCGTCTTGTGCAGTCGAAAGAGATGCTACATAAGTTGAAAGCATCAGCAGTGAAGCAGTTGATGCTAAACCTTGTGATTGTGTGGCACAGCCATTTCGACTTCAAACACCTATCGCCTCCGCCTTCTTTCTGACCATTTTGGTTAGATTGCCATTGCTATGAGTTCTACTAACGTGACGCCCATCAAACCCATTCACATCGAGGATTCATCCGAAGAGGAGGATGTGCCATCAGATGTTGGGACAGGTTCGCAATCTTCTTCAAGTGACTCTTTTGACTCCATCCTTTCAGAAGCTCGACGTGTTGGGCTCTTCAATTTCGGCACAGAAAGCCAACGGGATATGCTTCGTCGGATTTATGATGGGTTCGGTCAGTTGAAGCAAGACAATAAGAAGTTGAACGAAACCAACAACACGTTGGCAATTCGTTGTGATCTCTATGGCAAAGTGATCGAGTATAACACCAGCATTCCAGACTTTGACGGTGTCAGATTGTATGCTACAAGGGACCTCGTTGAGGATTGGCACACGGAGTATTTCAAGCCGTGGATTCCTCACAAACTTACCGATGATGAATGGGAAAGGATACGCCGTGTGATTCCACAGCCGCTTGAGTGTAGCAAGTTCAAGGACTTTGTATGGCGCATCCTTGATAATGATGAAGGTCTGTTCGCAGATGACCACTACAAGTACCGCCAACTAAAGCCTATGATCGCCGAGTACCTTGAAGACATCAATTGTCAAGAGATTCCGAAGGATGTGAAGGCAGAGTTTCTGGACTATGTTGCTTCAATGCCCAGTGGTCACTTTGGTGGTTCTTATGATCACTTTCGGTATGATGGTTTGCCAAGTCTATTCAGAGACTATGTGATGGGCGCTGGGGTCGGGGTTTATGTGAAGGTCGTGAATGCTTATTCCGATGATCGTCCTCCGGAACAAAACTTCCACCTATGTTCCATCCCCCGATTTCAGAAGTTATGTTCGTTCAAGAAAATGGCTTTGAAAGTCTATGCGAAGAAGGAGCGCATCTACATCGACCCAAGCGAGTTCAGCATCAGCTTAAAAAGCGGCAGAGCCTTCCGAGATGATGAAGAAGCCACTCTTCTAATGGAAAGTCTCTACACCGAGTTTCCGAAGACGTCCTTCGTGATCAAGCCTCGTGGTAGAGGTGGTGCCAAACGCACTCGGGAAGATCGTGAGCAGTCCATCGCCAACGCTATGAATGACATCGCTCCTTCGAACCCGTTCGCGGCGACCCTCCAGAACTTCTACAACGAAGCGGCAAACAACAGTCAGAACAACATCCTTGCGAACCTCATCGGCAACTTAGACCGTGACCAATGCCAAGCTTTGCGTGAGAAGTGGTATGATACTAGCCAGAACGACCCCCAAAAAATCATCAACCATATCTGGCAACAGCTTCATCCTGAATTTCAACGCATTGCAGAGCTTGAGAGGCACGTCGCTTCAGCCAAGCGGTTGATCACGCAGTTGCTTGAGGCAGTCTATGTCAAGGAGCTTGCGCGAGGCGAGAGCATTTCGCATCAGCGTATGACCGAGATGATCAACAACCGATATGAGGTGTTTGCTGAAGAAATCCGTGCGCAAGAACTGGAGGCTGAAATCAGCCGCCGTGTTGCTGAGCGCCTTCAGAATCAACTTGCTATGCCTCGTGTTGAGGATGATGACGACGATTTGTGATAATAGGGTTCTTGTCAGAACTATTCCGTGTTACCTCCCCGAACTGTTCCGTATTCTCACCAGAGTCATTCTGTGTTCTACATAGAATAATTCTAATCTGATTTTCGGGGATTCTGATGATATACAACAAGAGGCAGTTTTGTGTTTCCATCCATGTACAGTAAAATTGATAGAATTTTGTGAAAGAGCGGCACAGGCGATAAATCTGCTTGTGCCATTGATGACCCATATGACCAAAATATGGTTGGGAGCCTTACACGATCTTCTTGCGTATAATCATCGCAAGACTGAAGACGATGAGAAAGCACGACAGAAATGACCCGAGTGTGCACGGCACTTGCAGTTGCAGAATTCTTGATTGCTTAAATTCTACAGCTGATGCTGAAGAGACACATTGAGCGCCATCTCTCGCAGGAAAACCTACGAACTACATCCGCAACGGCGAGTTCCAGAAGGGGCAACCCGAGGGTTGTAGGGTTAGGGGTTTAGATGTGTTCCTTCTTCGGGAAAAGGATTGGCTCTGAGGAGCCGAGCGAACAACCATCTCAGAACCGGAGCGCTGAGCAACACGACCCTAAGCCCTAAACCCCAGAAGAAGAGAGCGGAGAGAGTGATTTTGGCTCAAAATCAATAGCAAAACCCAATACAAAACAAGCGAGAACAATAAAACAAGTAAAAATAGAAATCCAAACATCGGGGTAGTAAAGTATGGGTTTTAGGTGGTTTTAAAAAACAATTAATACAATAATTTTAGATATTATTGTATCAATTATTAGTTTAATATATCAAAATTTGGTTTCTTAAAATATTCTCTTATAATATTATTAAAATCCCTTACAGTGTTAGTGAAATCAAGTTTTAATGTATACTCAATAAACTCCCTGATTTCTTTATTATCGCTACAGTCCATTCTTTCCTTATATAATCTCGCAAACTTTGTGTATCTCCTTTCGGTTATGTTTTTAATGTGCATCCGAACCGTTTCATAAGTAGGAAACAGGCGCTCCAACCTCAAAAGCAAATTATCAACATTATATAAACACAAATCATTTGTTTCAAGTCGTTCACCTAATACTTCCTCAATGTGTTTTGCCCTTTCACAGTTGACACACCTGTAAGCGAAACCATAAATATTATTAATAATGTGTTCTGGTATTGGCATCTCGTTTAACACACAATAGCGCTCGTGTTTTTTACAATCCTTGCATTTGCATCTCTGTCTTTTTTCCCTGCTTTCTTTGAGGTAGTCATTAACCTTTATAACATCCAGAAACTGATTAATGATTTCATCCTGTTCTTTCGTAGTGAAATGCTCCATTTTATTATTATTATATATAGTTGTTATTTCTTTAAAACCTTTTTTCCTTGAACCGTTTCTAAACCTTTAATAACTCAAACCGTAAATAACCTTTGGTCATACCCTCCACATAATAATATTTTTGACCTAATTTCTCTTCTATTTTTTCAACTGTATATACATTCTTTGACCAATTGCCTACCCTTTCTTTTTCATTAGGTTTTCTTTTCCTAAATATTTTAACCTCGTCTCCCTTCTCCAAGTCAGGATATACTTTATTCTGTTTAGCCTTTTTTGCTAAATTCAACTTAACTTCCAACTCATTTGACGGTTTTCTCGCCTCTTTTGGTGTCATTTCTGTAGCAGAATGTTTCATAACATTGTTATAAGTCAGTAGTATTTCGTATATATAATCTATCCACTGAATATTTTGCTTCCCTTTTTTCTCATCCGCTTCAACCCTCCTGTACAACAAATCTTTAAACGTCCGTATCGCCCTCTCGCTGAAATTGGGGTGTGCTCTTGTTATGTGGTGTTGTATGTTTTGCTCTTTGAAATATGTTTGTATTGATTCCTTGCTCAGCGCTCCTTCATCATCTGTATAAACGACCTTTGGAATCTTACCCATTTTGTTTAAGGATTCTATAATACCACTGGCTAAATCTTCCTCTGTTTTGCCCTTAATAGGTACAACGTGCATAAACTTATCAAAAACATCAATCGTTAGCATTCCCACTCTAAATTTTTGATTCTCCATATCATTAATAAAAAATAAATCTATTTGATATTCATATGCAGAGTGAGGAGCAACAAAACTGTTTCTGCCTGTTGGTCTTCGCTTTTGTTCTACGTTCTTCCTAAAAAACTCATTAATATCATCTGCTGTTATACTTTTATCTTTCCTCCTTGCTTCTTGTAAGGTCCGCTGTCGTGAGCCGAAACCGCTCCTATCAAAATACACCTCGCTAATAATATCTTGTTTAGAACTCATTATTATAAACAAGATATTATACATTATTGTCATCATTTAGAACTGCAGTTACAATAATGACAGTAGGCTATACAATTATCTTTAATGTGTGGCATCTCATTATTCAAACGTTGGGCCGTTAGATTACTTACCACCTCCCCGCATTTAATATCAAACTCAAACCCGCAACCGCATTTATTACATCTATTGTTCATCCTATCATAAAGCCACTTAGCATCAATATAATCGGCATCTTCTACAGTCCTACCTGCCTTCAGGTCTTGTATCTTGTAGCGCCGAACCTTGTTGTGCAAGTATCGTGTTAATGTAGCCTCGTTAAGTTCATCATCCTTTTCTTCCGACTTGAAGAACATTACCTTATTAATGTCAGTTGCCCTTGTTAATGAAGTCCATAGCCACTCTCTCGTCACTAAATGTTGCTTCTGCCACTCGTGTATCGTGATGGATTTATCAACCGAAGCACCTTGTGACGAATGACAGGTGGCGCAGTAAGCATATCTAAAATGCTCATCCAGTGTAGATATGCTGGTGTTATATACCTCGTTGGTTTTTATGTTCTGTAGCACTACCTCATCTGCCCCGATACCCTTAATCTGGTACTTAAAATTGACATTAAAGGTGGTCGCCCCGTCCTTCTTATACTTTCTGCATATCATATACTCGCCCACTTCATATTTATTTTTCTTTCCTAAGTTCTTTCTTATCGTGTTTGATACATACAAGCACCGCTTATTGGTGTATGCTATGTTGTGTTCGGATGCCATTAAATCGCCAGTTGTTTTAAAGTACTTCTCCACAATCTGCTCAATGGGCAGTTTATGTTTCCAGATGTCATCATATATATGCTTGAGTTTTATTTTATCGCTCCTCTTCTTAAGTCTCTTGGATATTTTAAGATAAATCTTGTATTTGAATATTTGGTTAATGCATTCGTTTAGATATGTCTCGTGGTCTCGTGTGTTGGTTATATCCTTTATTGGTGGCAGTTGTTTCCCATCAGAAGTGGCTATAATTATCTTATCCTTGGCGTGTTTCTTAACGAACTCCCTTATCTTATTTAGTACATACATCCCTCCCATACCAACTTCATCAAACACTATGCAGTTATAACTACTGTGGTCAAAGGCCTCCATTTTATCACCCTTCTCCATAGGTATGGCGAAGAATTTATTATTAGTTGTTGCGTCCGTTTGTGTGTTTTGTAGCAGTTGGTTGGTTGGACACACAAACAGCACGTTATAACCCAAATTCTGCATATACTCGCCTATGTAACTCTTACCCGAACCAGCGTATTTAGCTTTTATGATTACTGGGTTCTGCTCCACTATTTGCTTACATATCTGTACGGTATTCCACTCGTCCTCTACCGTCACCCTTTCGTTCTCGTAGGTCGGTATTTCCACCAGCTCGTTGGGTTTCATTTCGTAATCGTCAGTTGGGGCTACAAACGGTTTGCCTTTCTCAACTCTCCAGCCACCGATGTCCCCTGAGAAGTTAATCAGTTTCTTAGCCTTTTTTAAGTCGGCTGTCTTTATCAGAAAGGCATCGGTCTTAACATAATTGACCTGAACCCCTGCCTCTACCAACTTGTAGTAATCTTCATACATCCTGAAGTTGTGGATTTGCAAAAGCAATTCCTTAATGTATTTAAAGCCGTTGGTTAAATCAGTTGTGTCGCTTACAGACAATGTGTAGTATTTGGCTTCGGTTTCTTTCTCTACACTCTCGTATTCGCCATCTACCTCCTCTCTCTCCTCGTAATACCCGCTGATTTTGTTAATCCTGCCTCCGTGTATGGTTTGATGATACAAAGCCTCGCTTAAGGTATCAAAGACGAGACTTTTCTGTGCCTTGTTCGTGCCCTTCTCCAGAAGTCCGATATTAACGTTAGCAATCAGTTTCTTGATTCTGTTGTCCTGCATCGGTTTCTGTGATATAGTGGTATCCCACAGTTTATCGGTGATGCTTTTATAGTTAACTTTGTGGGTATGGGATGGGCGCTTATAATACAAAATCTCACATTTTCCGTGAAAGTGTTTTAAAAACATACCATACATTAACACATAGGGCTTGTTAAAGAACATCTTTGCCTCTTCAGTTGCCCTCACAAGGTAAAGAGTCAAAGAACCTAAATTGCCAAAATCGTGTGTATTATAATCATAAGGCTTCCAGATATCAAACTCACAGAATACGGGCACTTCAACAATCTGGTTGTAAGCCCAAGTGTAAGCCTTGCTCCTGTCAATTTCTACACAGTGCTCGCGAAATAGATAGTAGGTTTTTATATCCGCCTCCTGATGCCTATCATAATGAACCCTCGGGATTGTACCACACGGTGCTATCGTGTGACACTGCTTGAATATCTCCATATCGGCTTCATTATAATAGGATTTATGTAGTGGGTTAAACAGCGCCTGATTGAAATCAAACATCGCCCTTGACATATTGTTATAAGTCTGTTCGGCTTCTACTGTTATGCTTCCGTCCATTGAGTCCTGAATCAGGTTCTGCGTTTTGACTTTGTACGATATAGTTTTATACTGTTTCTTTGATACTCTCACCTTGAATCGGAAATTAAGTTCTGAAACCACCCCTGCCGTGAATTTAACGTATGGTTCGTATCCCGCCTGTTTGCTTTGATAGTATAGCTCCGCTAAGTTGTTTCTTCTGTATATCATCGTGTATTCGTCGTGCTCGGTGTGCTTATTGATGTCGTCTATGCTGTCAATCATCCTGCATTCAACAGGACTATCTCGCTCGTTTATGTGGTAATCGCTTGATGCCTTAACGTTAATGTTGTGTTCTCGCTCTACCGGCATCAATCCTCTTAACTTTTTAAGGTCTGTATTTATTGTATAAATGTGGTCGTTCTTCACAAGTGCATAAAATGTTTTATGATGATGGTCTCGCTTAGGCGGGTTGTATGAAAAAATCAGGTTCTCCATATAGTCATAAATCCTAGCCGTAATGCGATACTCTCTAAACACCTTGGACATATCCTCTATAGATGCTCCTGCGTTTTTGAACTCCTCCTCTGTCATTCCTATCAGGCTAAGCACTGCCTCTCTGGTCATCGGTTTCTTTTTCTTATCGTTCATTAGGCTCGTCCCATAGAAGTCTGTCAGGGTGTTTATCCAGCACTCGTGTTTAACATAGTGCTTAACCCTTATGGCTTCGGCGAAGGTTTCGTATTCGGGGTCCAGTTCTGTTTCTATGAACCTGTGGTAGATGCCTATGTTGTCGGAGTTGCGCAGTTTTCTTTTCTTCGGGTCGTAATCCTCACCGTTGCCATCTACCAAGGTAGCACTCTTCATTCTCAGCGCGTGTATATAAAAATGCTTTTTGCTCCAGTATTCTTCTATAGCAGGGTCTTGGGTTAGTATCTTTATGATTTTCCTGAACAGTTTCGGTTCTTCTTCCTGTATGATTTTTTTCCTCACCTGCTCTTCTATCTCCACAGTAGCTTTTACGTTTGCCACTTTCTCATCTGTGTGCATAGGATAGTATGGCGTGCCACTTCTGTCCTTAAATGACTGCTTCATACCATTGGGAACGATTGTGAAGAACATTACTTCAATGGAGTATGTCCGTTTCGTTGTTCGTTCCCTTTTTTTAGTGTTCTCCCTTTTACTGGTTTCCATTCTTTCCCCTAATGGTTTTTTTGATTCGTGTCTCTCCACCAGTCTCTCATAATTCGCCTGTGCTTGTGCTTTATCCTTCTTGGTCGTTGCCGTTATCAGTTCGTTTATCATTTTAGATGCGGTGGTAATTTGGGCTATCTTGCGGTCTTCGTAGAGTTCTATTACATCTCTGACTTTTTGCTTGGTAATCGTTGTTAATCTGTTTCTGTTGGCCCTCAATGTTCCCTCTAATGCTTTTATATTTCGTTGAATAGATTTTCTTGTCATATATAAATCTAGATAATAATTTATATAGTTTTCTTTTCTTTAAGTCAGTTTTTCCTTGAATTGTTGCCCATACTTTCGTTCTACATATTTACCTTCTCTGCGTTTAAAGTATTTAAAGGAATATTCCTATATATTATTATTGCAAAATGGTAAAAACCTCAATCTATCACGATGTAACCAAGGATTTAAATCCTGATGACTACACAATGGATGAAATCAAGAAGCAGATGGCTATATACAACAGGTTGTATTACTTGAAGCTGAAACAACAGGAAGGGTATATAGAAAACAAGAGAGAGAAGGTTAAAAGGGCTTACCGCCAAAAGGCAATAGCACAAATGATAAAAGACGACAATATAAAGGTTAATGAGCTTTCCAGCCCTCAGGAATTGTTGGATGCACTGACGAAAGACCCCAAATAATCAATAATAATATTATCTATTAAAAAATAATATTATTATTCATTTCATTTTAATATCTATGTTGAATTTCTTTTCCATCTTCTTAATTGCTTTTGGTATTGTTTTCTCTTCCCAAAGAAGATACCGAGCCCACGTTTGAGGTTTATTAATATCAGTCCAAGTTTGTGTAGCTCCGTGCCTTGCTATGTATGATTCTCGCCTTTTGTCATCCTTATGGATTGTATAATCGCTGTAACCACTAGCACCAAAAGAGACCTTTTTCTTATCATCTATAATAGCATCATACTTTTTACCTTTTGTGTTGGATTTTTTAATTATAACCTCTGTCATATATCTACTTATACATTTTAATTAAGAACTTACAGAATGAACACTTGGACGCCTTGAACTGCTTCTGCTTCTTATGTATTCTATGGTTTCCTGAGAGCGCCTTGAGCTTATTATACTTTGCGGTGGAGTAGTTTCGCGATTAGCTCGCGAGGCTTCGTCAGAAGCCGAAGCGTCATCAACGTATTCAATGGTACGATTACTCGGAACAGAACTTTGAACTGTTTCAACAGGTGAGGAATGAACATATTCACTTAATGCTTCTTCTTCAACGGGTAATAATGCACTCCTGTTTGAACTTCTGCGAGAACTTGATGAAGAAGAAGATGGCTCATAAGATTTCTTAACATTCATTGGCAAACTATTATCGCTTTCTTCAGTTTGTTGTTTCTCTATGGGTTTTCCGCTATCTTCTTCTTCGTTTTGTTCAATTTGTTGCCTTCTATTACGCATTTCTTCTCTTTCTTCTGCGAATTCATCTTCTCCAAACATATTATCGTAAATTCTTCTCATTATTGATTTACCTCTTTCTCTTTCCCTTTGTGGTTCGCGTTCGCGTTCGTTTTTCTTTTCTACACTTGCTTCACTTGCATCTGTTTGTGTCTGTTTTACTTCTTCTTCTGGACTTTTCATACTTTCACTTTCCGATACACTTGATGAAACATTAAAATTATCTGTTTGCGTTCCTTTCTGCGGGTTCTCATTCAATATTATTGTTTTCTTATCGTATTTACCCAAATCAAAATCATCAAAATTAACATCATCTAGTAATATCCCTTGTTGTGTTCTTTTCTGTTTTTCTGGTAGTATTTTTAGTCTGTGTGTTCTCGCTTCCCTTGCTATTTCTTCATAGGTGGGGCGCAATCTTAGCATTGATTATATTATTAATGACATTTTATACTGGTAAAAATGACTTTGCTAATGCTGTTGCTCCTGCCTTTGCTAGTGTTTCTACACCTGCTTTTGCTCCCGCTACTGCTATGTCTCTTAACGGTGTTGATGAAGAAGCGCTTGACCTTTCTAGTTGGTTTTCTGATTTTCTACCTTTCATCTTTCCTCTGCTTCTCCATTCTTTTATTCTTTTTCTTTGCAGTTCGTCATTAACCATTATTTGCCATTCGTTTTCTTCTGGTTCTGTTCCTATGAGGTTTTCAACAACTCTCAACAAATAAAGTTTCTTTGATAAGTCATCCGGCAGATTTTCAACGTCAGTCTGCATCTTTTCCGTTAATTGCCCTCGCAAATGCAACTGAAATAGTAAGTCGTCATAGTTTATTTGTTGGTTCGCCTTCATTTTTTCAATATCGTTGTTCCAATATACCAGCCCTTTTTGAAATGCGCGCGGTTGTGAATCTTCCGAATCTTCATCTAATGGTTCTAAAGGTAGCATCTCTTCTTCTTCATCTGATGCTATTGAATGAATTGGAACACCTGATGGTAATGACTGATGATGAACATCGTCTAAATCAGTTCTTGCATCTTCTACATACCTTCTTTGTTCTGCTAGGTCCCTAATCCTTCTAAATGCATCGTCTAAATTACGAATTTGGTCTGGATAGCCATCGTCTTCTTCTACATATGCTTCTGCCGGTGTTTCAAATCCACTCGTTCTTGCACTTGTGCGTATATTTGCTACAGCAGTTGATACACCATTCATAACGCCGTGATGATTTAATTCCGCTTGTCGTAAATTTTCTTTTGCTCTGGTTTCCTCTTGTTTCTTCAATCCTAGAAAATCAACGTTATCAAACTGGCTACCGAATTGATTATTTCTGAATATTGTTGCACGTCTGTCAATTACTTGTTCAATTGATGGGCGGTTAGGGTCCCCTTGTGCCTCAATCATTCCTATCATTTCATCGTATGTTGGTCTTAGTTTTAATTCTGACTTTAATGTTTTAATCATTATTATATTTTATATTAGATTTTAATTTATTTCTGCCATTATATTTTTTAATTCTTTCTGTTTCTTTTCCAGTTCCTCTTTTGTTCTGAAAGGCATACTCGGACGCTCTAACTGTCTGTTGATATCATCCAGTTGCCCTTGATAAAGTGATTTCTTTTGATGTTGTAGCCAATCGTTACGGAGCCTAACATTTTTACCTCTGTTCTCGGCTTCTTCTATTCTTAGCTTCATATCTTCAATCTGCTTTCTCCGACTGGCAACACCAAAGGTATCATCAATGTCGTAGTATTGTTGGACCTGTGGCATTCTTTTAAACTCTGGTTTACTTTTGAACATACTCATTATAATATTAATAATATTTAGATTAAATATTATTAACATCAATTAAAACATTTTTGATTTAAAACTGTTAATCTTTTGTATGTGTTCCTCTCGTTTTGCTCGTCTTATTTCGTTGTAAGATGCTTCTAATAATTCTCTTGCGGTTAATGCTCTTGGGTTTGGAGCTTCTTCCATTCTAACAGGCTTTGCTCTGGTTTTTGTTTCAATGGCTTCGGAATGTTGAATAACTTCATTTGCTGTGGGTTGTTCTTGCTTTGAATATTTTGCTTTCATTTCCTCTTCTATTTCTTTTCTTAATTTTTGTTCCACTTTAGAGCCATAACTTGCCTTCTGCCTATTTACTGGTAATGTTTCGGTTGGCTGTCCCTTACAATAATGTGGGTGGGTGTTTCTTAAACTCTTTGGTAACATTTTCTTGCCACAATCATTACACTCAACTAACTCCACTACCTTGACACTTCTGGCTAGTTTCTTTGGTTGTGCTTTGGGTTTTGCTTTTGCTGTCGGTTGCGTTGGTTCTGTTATTTCTTCAACAGGTTGTGTTGTTGTCTCTTCTTGTTTTATTTGTTCGGTTGGTTGTTCAGGGGCTGTTTCAGTAATTTCATTTGCTACTGGTTCGGTCGCTTCTTCAGTTTTATCCTCTGTAACTTCTTCACTGCTCATTATTAATATAGTCTATATATTTCTAATTAGATATTTATTAGTCCCTGAAAAAAGTCAAACTGAAAGAGCATTCAACATTGTTAAAATTTACTGTCTTATTGAATTCGTCACTGAACCTAAAGTTACACCTTCGTAGAATTTTACCACTTACATCAATATAGTCAAAGTGGTTTATTTCGTTATCATTGATAATACCTAAATAGGGAACTGTCACATTTATTTTCTTTACTATTGATGAGTTCCCTGCCACTGTCAATTGGTTGTAATTGCATATTTCATTACAGTGTAAGTAAAGGTTCTTAACAGGAGTTAAATCTATGAACCCCGACACGAAGGGTAAAGCTATACCGTGAGTAGGAGCTGTATCAACAATATTTAAAACTTTATTTATTGAATGCAAATTACTAACATCAATGCCTGTAAATTCATTCTGATTTGCTATGACTTCTGCATCTGTAAAGACATTAAAGATGAGGTTTGCGTAATTGACTGCTATCGTTATTTTGTTTAACCTCGTATCATATGTAACTGTATAAGTATCTGTTCTGGTAACATCTGGGTTTCTTGTGTCAAAATAGTCATTTAACCAAAATTGAATGCGCGTTGCAAGTTCTGCACCGGAATAGTTACCTTCATCAATAGAGAAAACACGGTAGTCTATAATATCAGGATTTACACCGTTAGGGTCTAGCTGAAAAAAATAAAGATTATCGTTAAATCCTTGCTGAATGGAAAACCAAGAATGAGGAATGCTTACCTCGTGTATTATGCATTTAACATTTTCCTCTAACTGAACAGTTTCCGGCAAATCAATAACAAAATCGGATGAAGTGCCACTGACTTTATAACTGCTGTCAATATATATTTTTTTAAATTTGAGCATTATTATTTAACTGACAAAAATAATTTTATAAGTTAATTATATGCATAAATCTAAACGAAAAAATGAAGAAATACCATACGAAGCACCGAAAACAAGAAATAAGGTAAATGAAGAAGTTAGGGAAGAGTTAGCAGGTAATTGGTCTTTTCTCACAGATACTCAAGGTCTCCGTCTCGCTTATGAAAGTCCAAACAGGATTTATAGAAATGGTAGCCAGTTGTATATAGCAGGAACAAAGGACCCCATTGATTTTTGGGACGATTTAAAATTACCGTTTTACCAGACGAGAAACACGAAAAGATACAAAGACGTTGATAAATTTATTCAAGACGATGCTATTGAAATTGACGGTAAAAAACATTACGGTATTACTGATATTATTTCACATTCATTAGGGTCGGCAGTGGGACAACAAATAAACAATGATTATGGCAATATTTCCAGAAGTCGTAGTTACGGGTCACCTTTCGTATCAGGACAGAGACCAGATGAGACAGGCACAAACCTAAGAATACGAAAGGCTGGTGACCCTGTTAGCGCTTTTGACTCTGGTAGTATAACGTTAAACAGAAGTTCTTTAAATCCATTTGATAATCATAGGTATCACGATATAGGCAATGTTCATAATAAAGCAGGAAACCTACCTATAACACAAGAAGAATTCTTAGAGCAGTTTGAATAAAATATATATTATATTAATAATGTATTCGTATAAGTCTAGTAGTTATGAAAAGTTAGAGAAACCAAAACCAGATAAAAAGTTTAAACATAACAGTTACGAAGAAATAAGGAAACTTGTTGAAGAGAATGATGGAAATAATACAGTTAAAGAGATTAAGAACAAAAATAAAAATAATAAAGAAATTTCATATAATTTCAAATTATTTGATTAAATATAATTTTAACAATTATATTTAATTAAATTTTCTATGTTAGTTTATATATTAAATGGAATCGTTCAGCCCAGAGGATATTCTCGTTGATAACCTGTCATTTAAATTAAACAAGGGAGCAAGTTACATCACTGATAGACGAAGTGTAAGATTTTACCCTTCCGGCTCTAATGTATATAAACCTACATCAGGCAACCGTGTATTGAAATTTTCATTGAATGCAGAAGACAACGGATGGTTAGACCCTCAAAGTGTCCGCGTATTCTTTACAGTTCAGAATCTTGACCAAACCCTTAATCGCAAATTACGACCATTAGCACCTCCCTATTCCTTCTTCAGAAGAATGCGAATTATTGCTGGTAATCAGGTTGTTGAAGACTTTGATAATTACAATCGTGTTCATCAGATGTTTTCTAAATTGATGTCTCAAGGAGCAAGAAAAGATGAAGCAAATGAAGGTTTTGGTTATAGATATGACGATGAAGTTAAAACATTAGTTAATAATACTGGGAATATTTTGAGTTATGAAGTAAATGGCACAAACTGCCCTGGTTTTAAAAATCAAATGACAGTAGGATTTAAGCCATTGTGTGGCTTGTTTTCACAATTTAAGTATTTACCATTAAAATATATGGGTAATTTAACTATTGAACTTGAACTCGTAAATAATGATACTGATTGCATTATTAACCCTGATGACTATATAGATGATAATAATATTGGAAACCGTTTCACAACTGATGTAGCGCTTCCAGCTGGGAATGCATCAAACACTTCAAAAATATTTGAGCTTAATAATGCCTTCGTTTCTTGTGATATTTGTACCCTTGATAATAATTTAAATAACGAATACGTCAAGCATTTGTTAGAAGGTAAGGGATTACCGATTACTTATACAACATATATTACACAATCACAATCGGTAGAAGGCAAAAACGATATTAGTGTTCCAGTTATTCGTTCTGTTTCTAAATTAGTTGCTTCATTTATAACTTTTTATAGAAGCGACGACCCAAGTTTAGGTTATGAGTATGCTAATAAGCGTTTCTGTCGTTTCTACCATCCTCATCAAACTCACATCGCCGTAGAGCAAGGAATTTATGATGTTAATAAAGATTTAGAGTTTCAAATTCAATTAGGCTCTAAACTCTTTCCTGAATACCCTTGCAATTCTCTAACTCAGTGCTTCTATCATTTAAGAAAAGCATTAAACCTTCCGGTATTTCATCAGCACAGTATTTCCATTGATTTTAAACAATATCGTGATAGACAGTTTATATTCGGCTTTAGCTTTGAAAAAGTGCCTGATAGCAGTTATACAGGCATCAATACCCGCGCTGGGCAACAGATGTTAATTCGTGTAAAACCAGCAGGTGCAACTATTCCAGTTGATGATATGCCCGATGAGATGTTCATCACGATGTTATCAGAACAGGTGATTGAAATTAAAGATTTAGGTTTAAAAGTATTTGACTAATTTTAACTAAACATTCTAATAATAATTTATCTAATTATTATTATAATGACATTAACATTAAACAATACAAATACTGTATCAGCGAATAGGGTTGTTGTTAATGGAACAGCCTTAAGTGATTTATACGCTACAAAAACTTATGTGGATAACGAAATAGCAAATATTGAGGTTAGTGGAGGAGGTGGTGGAGGAATAACACAAACGGATTTAGACAATGCGGTAAATCCGATTATAGCAGATGTCGCAGGTCAGCAGTTAGTTATTACCGATATTAATAATAATTTAGCAAATAATTTTCAAACGACAGCACAATTAAATGTTAATTTTTACAATAAAAGCGAGATTGATGCTAATAATTGGATTGATGCTACTGCATTGGCTCCATATGCCACATTATCAACTTTGACCAATGACTATTCAACTTCAGCAGAAATAGCTACCTCTTATTATAATAAAACTGAAATTGACGCTAATAACTGGATTGATAATACCGCACTAGCTCCATATGCTCTAACATCTACATTAACAAGTGATTATTTAACATCAGCACAAATAGCAACATCATATTATAATAAAACTGAAATAGATGCTAATAACTGGATTGATGCTACTGCATTAGCTCCGTATGCTA
Organism: Symbiodinium sp. CCMP2592; assembly: GCA_905221615.1. Taxonomy (NCBI): domain Eukaryota; class Dinophyceae; order Suessiales; family Symbiodiniaceae; genus Symbiodinium; species Symbiodinium sp. CCMP2592. The sequence goes on from CAJNDT010000599.1 coordinate 63,824, forward strand.
CAACAGCTACACTAACAGCTAACTATCAGACTAATTCACAGTTGGCTACAAACTATTACAATAAAAGCGAGATTGACGCTAACAACTGGATTGATGCAACAGCACTGGCTCCGTATGCTTTAACATCTACATTAACTAACGATTATTTAACATCTACACAAATTGCTACATCATACTATAATAAAACAGAAGTTGATGGACTTGTTGCAGGTGGTGGTGGTGGTGTTACTAACCCTATTGAGTTAGTAGATGCTAACACAAGTATTGAAAGATACACAAATGCTACCAAATCTAATATTTCATTAGATTTATCAATAAATGAAACAGCAAGTGCTATAAGGTTAATTAATGGAACTAATGACGATACTGATACCAATACTTATTTAGAGTGCAATAATACGACAAACGGAACAACATTTTTCAAACAATTATTTGTTAATGGTGCAATTAGTCTTAATAATGATACTATGTTTTTACCCGTTTCAACTAATGGTATTTCATTATGGAGGGTTTCTAATAATACAAATCCAACATTAAGAATTAGAGACGGAACGGCACAATGGATATATACAAATAACAATTTAAAATGTACAAATGCCAATACAGAAGACGGTAATATTATGATTTTAAATGATAATTCGGCTGTTAATAATTCTAATAGAATGAGATTAGGAAGTTTAACAAGTGCAGAAGTAGGAATAGGTAAAGCAAATGAAAGCGGATATTTTTTATCGGTAGGAGGTGCAACGAAAGTTGATAGTTTAGAAGTTGATAATAACATTACAATGAACGGAGATACAATAACAGCAACAAATTCTAATGGTATTGAAGTATTCAAAAATACAACCGACGCCTCGCCAGTTTTAATAGCGAAAAACGCACAAGGATATATTAAAATGCATTCATTTAATATTAATGCTTATAATACATCAAATGACAGTCAATCGTTATTATTGTTAAATACAGCAACAGCAGGAGGAGCAGTATATTGTAATAATTTAGGAATTGGAGCAATCGCAGGAGGGGCGACGAGATTAAATGTTGCGGGTGGTGGTAGTGCTAATTTTAGTGGTAATTGTAATTTTAATGGAACTGATAATACTTTTAATAATAATATTTTAATAAACAGTAGAGGAAGAATATATCAACAATCAAACGCGAACTTTTCATTAAATCATATTGCTACCATAGAACAGAATTTTTGTATTCAATCAAACAGAAGCACAGACCCAGCACCATCCGATATTTTTATTCAGTTAAACGATGTAGCAGGAATAACATTAAATAAACCAACAGTATGTAACGATACAGTTGATATAATCGGTAAATTGACTTGTGAGGGAGATTTTGATGTGGATATCGGAGCAACAGGAACGCCAGAATTTAGAGTATTAGGCAGTTCTGTTAATTTCTTTGAAAAGTGTAGTATAACACATACACAGTTAGCAGGACCGATAGACCAAATATTTTTTAGAAATCCTGACACTAACGGAGACACAATATTAGAAATAGGAACGAAAAATGTATTAACAGTTAATGATGGAGGAATTGATGTTATCGGTGACATTTCTTATACAGGTTCCATTGGCCCAAGTTCTGATAAACGATTGAAAGAAAATATTAAGGAGCTAGAAACTAAAAAAGCAGTTGAACTAATCAAAAACATCAAACCTAAAACATATAAATTTATTGATAAAGAAAAATACGGTGACCGTTCTTGTTGTGGATTTATTGCTAACGAGATGATGGAGTATAAAGGATATCCAAAAGAATGGAGTAATATTGTTAGAGAAGGAAGAGACGGCTATTTGAAGTTTGATTATTCTATGACTACACCAATTCTATGGAGTGCTTTACAAGATGCTCTAAACAGAATAGAGAAATTAGAGAAGGAAGTAAAGAAGTTAAACAAAGATACAGACGACTCACCTAAACCTAAAGCAAAAGCAAAAGCGAAAAGTAAAGATTAATTTTATCTAAATAATAATATAGAATGGGTGCTAAATCGTCAAAAACTTGCGCTACAGAGAATATGAACCAAATAAAAGAATTAGATATTAATGAAAAAACGAAAACAGACATATTATTATTTAATACATTAAAAGATGTTATAGAAAGAATTGAAAAGCTTGAAGAAAGAAAAAGCGACAAAATATATTACAAGCTACCCGCCGTGAATTTGTGCAGTTATTCGTTGATTTGATTAATATTATTATAGAATAATATTATTAATCAATAACTAATTTGGCATCAAACCTTTTGTAAAACATATCATTAACATCAGGTTTCATTAGATTAATGAATAAAAAACTGTAAGGTTCTTCGGTAGCAAGATTATACACTTCTAACAATAGCTTCTTTGCTTCTTGTAGGTTTTTAGTATCTGCTACTGTTGATTTTTTAATTAAGACGGCGCTTAATTCTTCAAGCATTGTCTCTATTTCTTTGTAGTTTCTTAACCTGAAGAAAAACAACTGACGACTATTAACACGGATAATTGGAGACAGTGCGTTAAACTTTTGTGTGCTTGTTATGATATTAATTGCGTTATGTCTACCTCTCACATATAGCTGATTTAATAATGGGCTATTGCGTGAGAAATTTTTTGAATCTGCAAAGTCATCAACAATAATAAGTATTGAGTGTAATTTGTTGTGGTCATTCTTTTTCTGGTATTCTATTACCTTATGTTGTCTTTTTATAACTGCCTCTAATTCTTCTGGTATATACTCGTCAAACATACACTTCTCTTTCTCTAAATCAACCTTTAAATTATCTTGAATGTATCTTTTAACTGGTGTCCAATTGCTATCAACTGATATTGAAGGGGACCAAATGTATATTCTAGCAAACACATCCCTGTAAATGTCCAGTATCATTGACTGTAATAATATACCCTTGCCACTGCCTGATGGACCTGTTATTATTTGACTAAAAGGTAGCCTCGGAGCTATTTCATATTTAGACTGTTTAAAATCGTATTCTTTAACATTAACTGGTTTGACTATAGGAGTAATCATTATTATTATTACATAGAAAACTTATATCATTTAAATATATAATGGATAGATACATAGAAGTAATAAATGAAATAGAAAAGTTAGATGAAGTAATAAAAACTCCAAGATATAGAATGTGTTGCCATAGTCTTTTGGAGTTTCTTAAAGCAGTATGCTATTATCTTAAAAACGTGAAAAAATCTAGTTAATGTAAATGAGTGATACATCAACAGATAGTAAAGATAAAGGGTTTCATATTGATAAAAAAGGCTTTCATTGTATCCCCTGTCGCTTTAAAAGGCAGTTTTATCATAAGGAAACGAAGACAGTGAAGGAAAATAATACAGTTACAACAGATACTGTTGTTGATAAAAGAAATATTAAATTTGGTGGTAGTGGAAGGCATACTAGTCCCGACGATATTTTTAAAGATGAGAATTCATTACAGGCAGGAAGCGTTGAAATATGCGATACAGGCTGGGGTAAAACACAGATTACACCAGAAGAACTTGAGGAAAGGTTAGATAAATGCGAGACGGACATAATAGAAATTAAAAAGGATATTGAAGACATAGCTAAAAACGAGTTGCATAAATTGGATTAAAAATAAAAATATACTATATATTGACAGTGTATAGTGCCCCCAATGTAGCAAATGAAACAGCAAGGAGAAGAAAAATAACACCCTGCAGTCAAGTTCCCTTAATACCTACTGCATATTTATAGATGGACGAGAGAAAGGGAAGTAACTTGATACATCTATATAATTTGATACACATAAGATGTATCAGCTAATTAGTTTGATGCATCGTTAAATCTTGAGGAACCGGTTTAATTCATAACATTTCGTTATGTTATGAATTATTTTGTTACTTAATTATATAATGATTGTTGCGTTTGGGGAGGCGAGTGATTACAAGGAACACCTTATGGAATGCAAGAGGTGCAAAAAAGAATATCCAACTAATAATTTTGTAAATGTTACTATTAATACCAAATCAACAACTTGTAAATATTGCAGGGATGACTTAAGGAAGGAAGGCGAGAGGAGGAAAATACAGCAAATAATTAACGCGCGTTAAAACTTTTAAAACTTTTAATCTAAGTCTATATATATGAGTGAATCCTCTCAAGAAATTAAAAGTCCAATCAAGAAGTTAAAAGAAGAAGTAGCGGAATTAACATTCTTAGTTAATAGTCTTCTTGAAAGGGTTGTAAAGTTAGAAGAAATTAAGGAAAACATCAAGCCTAATAATAAGCCCGATATCACAGATGCTAATTATAATAATCGCAGGAGTGCCTATATAAGCAAACTTAATAATAAGGACATAAAGCAACCCAAGGAAGAAACAATGAGATATTAGAATGTTGTATATGATGCCGATAAGAACTTCTATTTTTGAAGTGTGGTTCAAGGAAAAACCATTTAAAGAAATAACAACTTTATATATTAAGTGTGAAATGGACTACACAAATCTGAAAACTTATAAGACCCAATTGAAGTATATCAAGAAGATATACGAAATCAAGGTAAATGAAACAGAGTATTTGAATAAAATTAATGAACTACTAAAGTTACTTAAAGTCTATAAAGGTGTGTTTGATGATGAAGATGTTGGTACTGTTAAAGATGATATTTCTATGTTAGAACAAAAAGTTCAGGAAGATAAACAGTCAATAAAGAAATATTCAGATTTAATTGAGCATATTGAAATTATATGTCTAAATAATGGAAGCAAAGACACTAAATATTTAGATGTAAAACCGAAGAATGCTATTAAGTGGATTAATGTAAGTATTCAAGATATGGAAAAAGATTATGGCGAATACTTGAAACAATAAATGTTGAAGCAATGATAATTTAATCTTATTATTAAATTATTATTGACTAAACACATACTGCCCCCAAGCCCTGAATTACGCGAAGCATTGCCCCGCAATCCCAAAAAACCCATAAATTCTATCAACCTAGGCACGCCCATTGGAAAGATGGTCTTTGGAGATAGGGTATTTGATTAGGCTTATTTAATATAGGTGTAAAAGCGTAGGGGGGGGTATAGGGTTGAGACCATCTTACCCGACGGGCGTGCCCCTCCCTAACTTACTCTGGGTTGGAGGCCGTGATTTCCACGTGATCACCCTTAAAACTTAAAGGATCCTAAAGCTCTAAAGCGTAAACCCTTTAAACCCTGAGGCCCTAAAGCCCGAAACCCACTTAAAACCCTACAAACCAAACTTTGAGTCAAGACACCTCAGCCTTTCAGAGGTTGCAAAGCTTCGTTACTTAGAATCTTGAAGGTTAGCTGGACAACTGAACCTGAGAAGCCGTCAAGAAGTCAGGCTTCTCTTTGGCCGTGCCTCGACCAGCCCGAAAGAGCGTGACCCAGAGATCCCAATACCCCTCAATTCAGGAATATACCTTAAACCATATAGTAGAAGCCAGCAAGTTGGAACATCATTATCCTCATGCCCCAAAGGTAAAGTATAAGAGATCCCAGCACTAATCCTCCAAAAGCCATGTTCCAACTTTCTGGGGTCCACTGTAATCTTAAGGACCCTATATTTTGAGGCATTCCCTAATCAAGGGATATTGGGATCTCTGAGGAGTTAGGGTTGTTGTGTTTAGGATTTTGGAGCTTTGGCTTTCGGGTTTTAGAGCTTTGGGGTTTAGGACTTTAAGGCTTAAGGTGTAAGGTTGAGGGTTTCAGGGATTTTGGTGGTTTAGGATTAAACCCTAAACCGGGGCTATGAACCGAGATGGCCGATGGCAAGGAAGTCCAAAGACGACCTGCAGGTATGCATTCTATACTTGGCATGACGATGGGAAGGGGCTGCAGGCGACGACCAAGCCTAAACCTCAAACCCTAAACCCCGAACCTATAATGCTTAAACCCTAAACCCCAAAACCTAAAGCATCGTTTTGTGCACCCTGGACAGTAGCTGGAGGCCTATCACACAAGCTGAAAGAGCCCTCAATGCCGTGAGCCACAAATGTCGAAGTCAGGCTTAAGCCACTATTATACCCGACACCGTGAAATTGTTCCTAAGCCGTTAACCTTCAGCTAGAATTTAGGGTCGAGCTTTACGGCAAGCTCTAAGCCTCAAATCCATAGTTAGCTCGCCCGTGGAATCTCACGGACCAAACTCACACACTCAAAGCCGTCCCCCCGAACTTCGTGCCCACAGAGGGTGCGTCCTTCCCTGCGGCATTCGTGTGCGATCCGGATGATCACTAGACAGCCGTCTGCTAGCACGAGCCATGGCAAGTCAACTAAGTTGCCCTTCCTACAAGCAGCAAAATGGTCAGTTCATATATATATATATATGTGTGTGTGTATGTATATATATATATACATATATATATATATATCGATGTCTATGCACATTGCATACGCACACTTCAGCATAAACTCATCTATGCAAGGTGTCACGATTATAGTGCGAAGCTTATGTTTAGGCATCACACAGTCTAACATGCTGTGAATGCCCTGTGTCGATATCGTTGAACATACTAGTGAAGATGGAGTGCTGATGCAGACATGCATGTTAAGCACCGCCATAGGTCCGTACATCTGATGCCCAGCTGTGCCAACGTGCCGCTGATGTTCTGCTCGTACATTGCCAACTACAGCCAATGTATTGCTCATGAGGACTGGTTGTGCACTGCTGTTCTAGTGCTTGAGTATTTCGGAACAGAATGAGCTGCGATGTCCGCGTTACATCTGCAGTCTTCACCGTTTGCACGCTGTAGCTTTGCTGTCAGTGCAAGTGTAAGCTTGGCGTTAATCTAAACTCAGGGGTACTTAGAATATTTTAAATTTTTGGCTATTATAATCCCTAAGAAACAGCTAAAGTTGCAATTTTTGCTAGAGTTCTAAGTTCAGTATAGTAAAGTAGTGGTATGCCAACCAGGTCGTGCATACGGCCTCTGCAATTCTATCGCACATCCGGAGGACTGGAATGCAACCGATTGGCATAGCAGACCTATGAAAGGACCAATGCAATAAAAAATGGGTTATTCGAAATCCGAACCTGCCAGAATTCGATCCTGATATAGCAAGATGGGTTGCCCTGCCTAGAGAATGCTCCTAGAGTCCCTCATAGAGTCCCTCATTTCCTTCACGGAGTTCCTTTCTGCTGCATTTCTACCTGCATACAAAACGTTTTGTATACACTGTTCCGGTGATTCAGCAGGTCTAGTCTTGTCAAGCTACTGTGTACGCCACTTCCTCAGATTAGCTGTTGACATTGTTGTTCTCGTAACTTAATCCTTGGTCACCGATCTATTGGAATCTATCGACCTATCTGCTTATCGATGTATCGATCTGTTCGATCTACCGATCTAACCTTATCTATCGATCTTTCGTTCGATTGTTCTATCTATCTGTCTGTGTGTGCACTGCCTAGCTAGTCTCATGCAGGGGTCAGGGTCCCGGGGTTGTGCCATTCCAAAGCAGACGGCTCCGGTTTCGCACGTGCACCTGTGCACGTATCGCTTTGTAGATTGTAGTTCGTTTTGCACCGTTCATATCGGCGACGCATACGCATTACCCCGGCGGAAGCATGCTCGCCTTGCGGCGTTCTTGGCACGCCGGCTGTCCATAGCTTCTGAACGTGGTAAAGGACCTGGAGGGAACGAGGGGGCGGTGAAAGCCGGCATCGGTGATATGGTTTGGGGGTCGAAGCATCTGACAAGTTTAAATGTTTTGCTGTACTACAGGGGCTTAATTTATTACCAGCACCATTTTGGGGATCCTTATACGAAACCTCTTAAAGGGAACCTTATTCTCGTCATTAAGGCTCCTTCTTTAGGATTTCCGGCTAGAGCTTTTCACCAGCCATCCTCTGGCGAGTCCAGGCGATCTCTTTTCATGTCACCCTCACAGTTCGGATGAAAATTATTTCAATCCCAGGAACCTGGCAAAAGCCCAGTGACAGTTTTGGATGTTTTATGCCGACGACAGCTTCCGTCTGTTTACCGAAGTTTTGCCCCACATTTCCTTGAAGTTTGCCTCTCGGAGCATTCCGTTCTGAATGAGGCTGGACTTCCTGGGGCACTCCAGATTTGTTGAGGAAGCATCTGCCTGCAAGCTGACACTCTGAAAAGCACCTGCTGGCAACTTCATGACTCTGCAAAATCGTGAATGTAGAGGCTCAGCCGACGAACGAACCCTCTGTAATTTATGCTCCCGTGCGGCCATCAGGTGGCAAATACCATGGGCTTCAGTCTTCCATGCACGCCACAAGTGTGTCGGCGTCCTCCCCCCGACCACTTAAGGGCTAAAGGGACTTAGTAAGTAGGGTTTTACGAAATGAGTTACCAGTGCCTTAAGTGGGGTTATCCTAAAGTATCCTTACCTATAACCCTACTTACTAATTCCCGTGAGCCCTTAAGCAGGGGTGGCAACTACTGCTGGAGGATGCAATATTGGAGGCCCCCGGATTCGAAGACCGGCTGCAGAGAGCGAGGGTGCGTGAGTAAATATTGTCACCTGACTGCCGACGAGGCCTACTGTATATTTAGGGCCATTCTGGTTCTCTGTGGGGACGTATGATTTCCTTTCCCGCTAGTTGGCACCTGGTGGCTGATGAGTGAGTGAGTAGCTGCCACGTTATTTGATATCATTTTCGAACTATTGTTGTTATTGTGGGTCTTATTACTCGTTGTAGGAGCAACAGCAGCATCGGTGGCAGTAGCAGCAGCTTTCTGCGTCAATGGCTTACCCTGAAGCATCCCCATTGAGTGCAACTTTTGCTCCTTGGTGAGGCTCAATCCTGTTCGGATAGACACCACCTGGCAAGTATCGTTCTTGGCTAAAAGTGTTGGGCTTACGGGTTGAATATGACAGCAGCTTGATGCATGAAGCTTAAACCGCAATCGCTCAGCAGTCAGCCCTGCCCCGTCCGCACCGTGCCTTAAGCTAAATTGCAACGGACTCCTTGCTGCAAAACCGTAAACCCGCCCCAGAACACCCCTAAATCCGACACCCTAAACCCCACACCCCATACCATTCAGCTCTTGTCCTTAAAGCCTTAGTAGCTGAGTGGATACACTTTGCACTTTTTGGGATAATGTCACCCACTATAAAACTGAAAGTGTGCACTTTTTGGGCTTATGAACTCAGCAACTAAGAAGCTTGCCTCTACGGCTCCAAAAGAGCTCGAGACCGATCTCTGATACCGGGCGCCGCGCATTGGAAAGGAGGCGCACGTCGGACGGGCGCCCTCCACCAAGCAAAGAGTGCCACGTTGTTCCCAACGGTTGCAGAGATGCTGGCAGTATGGCAAATCCCAGAAATTAGAGGCAAGACCCTAAGCCTCAACTATCCTTACCTTCCTTGCTACGACACAGGTGTCCTTGTGCTCACGCTTCTTCGCATAGCCCTAGGCTTCCCGCTCGGGCCTGGATCCCGGAGCCCTGCAACTTAGAGGTTTAGGGTTTATAGGGTTAACCCTAAACCCTAAACCCTAAACCCTTAACCCTTAACCCTTAAACCCTAAACCGTTTAGGGTTGACAGGATTAGGGTTGACGCAGCCCCTAAACCCGAACCCCCAAACCTGAGCCTGGAATCTCCGGGTTTGATGTGGAGAGGGTCAAAACCCTAAACCGTAAACCGTTTTAAACCCTACCTGTAGTCGAAAAGACCTACCTTTTTAAGGATCTATATACAGAAACCATAATAAGGAACCCCAAAAAAGCAGGTCTTTTCGGCTACAGGTAAACCCCAAACCCTAAACCGTAAACCGCAAAGGATCATTGGGTGTCATAAGTTGTTCATGGGTGGTTTAGCATTCTGGTGCTATCGGTGCAGGGCACATCTAGGACCAGAGTAGGCCCTTGTTCCCTTTTTGGGGGGTTCGGGTTCGCTTACAAGCCGCTTTAATCCAAAAGGGGGTCCCTTTTTTGTTCTTAGTCTTGGGTCTAGACATAGAAGCCTGAAAAAACAGCAGTGGTATTCCTTATGGTTCTTTTTTAAGTATAGTTATGTTTATATCATACTCTGACCCGGAACCTTTTTGGAACTATCAGGACCCCTACACTTTGGTTTCGGGCTTAGGATGAAGTTGAACTTCAGTCGGGAGTTTAGCCTTACCTTGAAGGCTCTTCCTTTGCAGTGGTCTTCCAATACATGTTGATCGTTGTCTGCATCCCAGGAGGAAAATGCTTGAGCTTACCCTTTCCCAGGCCTTATCATAGTCAAGGCTTGTGTTGCGCCCGATGGGAGTTTCATGTGGCGTACCCTAGGGGTCCGTGTGCCCACATAGTGTATACTTAGGCGTCAGAGTCGTTCCTATATAGGTACTGTAAGGCTGAAGCATATACTATACGAGTACGGGTACAGTCACCTCAAAAAAAACCCGAAACCCTAAACTGTAAAACCCCAAACCCCTAAACCTCCTAAACCCCTAAACCCCCTAACCCCCTAACCCCCTAAACACCCTAAACCCCCTAACCCCCCGAAGACCCTAAACACCCTAAACCCCTAAACACCCTAAACCCCTAAACCCCCTAAACCCCTAAACAAACCCTAAACCGTTGCCAACAAGTTGCTAGCGAAAGCTGGGGGCATCAGGCACAGACTCTCGGCCAGGAGCTGGAAAAAGAAAGGCGCTATCTCTTCCGGAAACCTGAACCCCTGATCTTTTCACCTAAACCCGAAAAACCCTAAACTCTAAACCCTACAGCCCTAAAGCCGGTAAATCCTAAAGCCCCAAAGCCCAAAGTTCTGACGTCGCTTCCTCTTCAGTGTCATCCCCACCGGGGGCCCTAAACCCAACTCTAACTGCACTTTAAACAAGAAAACCTAAACCCTAAACCCTAAACCTTGGCCCCTAAACTTAATTCTAAACCCCTGAAATGGACCGAGCAGCAGTTTGGTTGTTCGGCAATGCAGTACGGCAGCATATTATTTGGCAGAATTTCAGACGATGCAGTAGAGCAACATACTTCGCAGAATGTCACATAATGCAGTTTAGCCAGTTGCAGCATCTTTATAACGGAATTTCGACAAGGCAGTGCTTGAGGTGCCGAACGCCAGGTTTGAGGGCACACACAAGCAAGCAGCCCAAGTTGTGTTCCAAACACTCAACCTCAACTTGCCTTAGGCAATTCATCGGGGCTTTACTCATTAGAGTAGGCTTTTGAGGTATGCGATGTTATATGCATACTCACAATAAAGACCCCGCGGGAGTAGTATAGAAAACCCTAAACCCTAAACCGCAGTATAGGTAATCATGTAGGTTTCTGTCTTGCGCTTGAACCCCCGCAAACTGACTCCAAACTCTAAGCCACAAGCCCTAAACCTCAAGTAGGAGTTTCCGCAAGTAAGGGGTGCCTTTAAAGGGATCCTGTAAGGGTTCCTTAAAAGGCTCCCATAAGGATTCTGTAAAGGGTTTAAGGTTTAGGTTTAAGGGAGTTTCCGCAAGTAAGGGGTACCTGATTTGGGGGTCCTTATAATGAGGATCCTCTTACTTAGGGTACTTTATGAGGGTCCCCTAATGTCGGAAACTCCCAATTCCGAAACCCTCTCCCTAGTGGCCAGGTGAGTTCTACTTCGCCGTAGATGCATCGCGAGGGGAGTGTACCTTCAAGTTCCGGGCCAAGTGAAAAGGGTTTAGTTCTTGGGGGGCTTAGTCGGATTTGGTGGGTTTAGGGTGTAGGGCTTCAGGGTTTTAAGGGGTTCAGGGCATAGGGTTTCGGGCTCTGGGTTTAGGGCTTTGGGTCCAGGTCTTGGCAATTTGGGGTTTGGGGTTTGAGGCAAGGTGTTGGGGAATCACACCCTCTATGACTCCCCAAGCATCATTGAACCCTACCCTAAGGCCCCAAAGTAGTTCCTTTTGGGGGCTCATATTAAGAATCCTATAAGGTAATCCTGAAGAGGAACTACTTTGGGGCCTACGGGTAGATTCCACAGCTACCCTAACTACCTGAACCCTTTCACCACTCTAATCCCTAGTTTCCGCAGTAGTACCCCGTTACCCTTTTCTTAATTTGGGGTCTCCTTATTATTAAGACTCAAGCAGGTGGGAAAAGGGTATATAGCCTTATGATAAAGGCGCTAATGTAGGAACCTGATTAAGAAACCCTGGGCCTATAACCCCCAAATAGTAGGATTCGCAATCAGGAACCCTAGTAAAGGCACAGTGTTTCTTAATCAGTTTCCTATATTACTTGTAGGCTCATGGGATTTAGTAAGTAAGGTTATAAGTAGGTTACAATTAGGATAACCCCACTTAGGGGACTTATAACCCCAATTATAACCTACCTACTAAGTCCCATGATCCTCTAAGTAGACCCTAAACCCTAAACCCCATAGATCCCTCTAAGGAACCCTATAGATCCCTTTAAGGAGCCCTTTAAGACCCCTTACTAAGTCCTACGATCCTCTAAGTAGTCGCTAGCCTCGCCTTCTGTCCCCAACCCCTGAGCCCCAAAGGCCCTACAGTAGAAGCCAGAAAGTTGGAACATGGATTTAGGAGGATTCGTGCTAGGATCCCTAATACTTTACCTTAAGGGCTGATGATAATCATATTCCAACTTTCTGGCTTCTACTTTAACGCGAAGCCCGAAGATCTGACAGCACCAACACCTCGATCCTGAGACCGCAATCCTACATCCCAAATCCTGAAAGAACTCTTCAACAGTTTCATGGCTTTACCCTAAGGCCCCAAAGTAGTTCATTTTGGGGGCTCATATTAAGAATCCTATAAGGTAATCCCAAAAAAGAACTACTTTGGGGCCTATGGCTTCAGAGCTTGGGCTTAAGCCCAGCATAGCGCGAAGTCCTAGACCTCAACTGGGGGTCCTGAGCTCGAAATCCTAAACCCGACATCCCAAACCCGCAGTCCTGCGACTGAATGCCTTTGGCTCAAGGTTACAAACCCATGTGATAGGCCCTGATGTGGGTAGCTGTAAAAAAAAAGGTCCCTTTTTGGGCCCTTATTATACTACGGCACCTTATATTTAGGGTTCCCAAAAAGGTATCACAATTTTGACAACCACCCATGTAGAAGCTGTTACGAGCCTTCAGAAAACCTTGCGAAGCGGCTTAAAATCCAGTAAACCCCAGATAGTAGACCACGTTCGAAACTATTTCCTTAGCTGGTTTTAGGAAAGTTGCCCCAGGTTCCGTAGTCCATATATCCCTAAGGGTCCATGTACTAAGTATATACATTGGCCTTAAAGTACTCCCTATGTAGGTACATTGGGCCCAAAGTATATGCAATATGGGTAAGGGGACACTTAGGGTATACCATTCCGCCAATCCTTCCGAAGAGCCAGGGAGACAAGCCCTAAACCCCTGAACCCCTGAACCCCTAAACTCTAAACGTCTAAAGCCTAAGCCCTAAGCCCCTAAACCCTGAACCCCGAAACCGCTAAACCCCTGAACCCCCAAACCCCCAAACCTCAAACCCTTAAACCTAAACCCCTAAACCCTAAACACTGGGTGGGACATCTGCAGGAGAAAGGCCCCAACACACTTAAAAAAAAGAAAAACACTAAAGCCCTAGACCCTTAAACGACAAAGAAGCCCCTGAGGCTCGTGGCGACTTTCGGCTCCATCAAGATGCCCGATGTCTTCTCACCCAAGGCTCCAAGGGCTCCTTAAAGGGCTCCTTAAACGGGCTCCTTAAAGGGCTCCTTAAAGGGTTCCTGAAAAAGGGCTCCTTAAAAGGGCTCCTTAAAGGGCTCCTTAAAAGGGTTCCTTAAAAGGGCTCCTTAAAGGGCTTCTTAAAGGGTTCCTTAAAAGGGCTCCTTAAAGGGCTCTTGAACGGGTTCCTTAAGGGGCTCCTTAAAGGGCTCTTGAACGGGTTCCTTAAGGGGCTCCTTAAAGAACTCTTGCGCAGGTCCTTAAGGGGCTCCTTAAGGGTTCCTGAAGGGGCTCCTTGAAGGGTTCCTTAAAGGATGAAAGGGTTTCTTAGAGGGTCCATTTAAGGATGTCTTCTCACCCAAGGCTGTGTTTGAATTTCATGATTCTAGGGCTTTTGGGTTTCGGGTATAGGGTTCAGAATCTTAGTGCTTTTGGGTTTACATAGGGTCTGCAGGGTTTAGAGTTTAGGCTTTAGGATTTAGGCTGCTAGGGCTTCTGGGGTTTGGGGCTTGGGGTTTAGAGTTTAGGGCATAGGATGTAGGGCTTTTGGGTTAGAGTTTGGGGTATAGATTGAGGATGTTAGGTCTTTTGGGGTTTAAGGCTTTAGGGGGTTTGGGGCCTTTAGGCCTCAGTACTTGGAGGGTCGGGGGACTTAGTAACTGGTTATTTTTAAGGACTTGTAAGTACCATAACCCCAATTAGGGTCCCTTTTAGGGTGACTTATAAGTCTACTTACTAGCTACTTACTAAGTCCACCGACCCTCCAAGTAGAGGGTGTGGCGGGGTTTTAATTCAGAGTTCGGTTTGGCTTGTAGACGCGTCTGAAAAGGCACCTTAATCCTCAATCTAATCCCGACTTCGTGAAACCGATTCTTCAAAACCGAATATTAAGATTGTGTCGAAAATTAGGGTTTGGCGGGACCGAGGGCGTAAATCCTAAAAGCGAAACCGCATGTGTCAGGGGGGAGGTGTAGGGACACTCTTAGGAAAGCACGTGCATTGAAGAATGTACCAAACACCCACAGGCCCCAAAGTAGTTCCTTTTTGGGATTACCTTGGAGGATTTTAATACGAACCCCCCTAAGGAACTTCTTTGGGGCCTTAGGGTAGTCATGTCTATCTGAGTGTAGAAGCAAGGGAGGTCTACTTGCCAGGTTGAAGTAGCTTGAAAGCTCTCAGACTTACTCTGCTGCCTTTGTCATAGAGTCGCAGCACAATATATTTCCCAATTCCCTTCTTGTACAAAACCCTAAACCCTAAATCCTAAATCACATGTTCGTGCTGCTGTGTAACGCTCCAAGCAGAATCTGTACCCTTGAACCATACATCTGCCCGGCTAACCCCTAAACCCTATATCCAAGGGTAAAAGGAGGGACCCTTAATCTTCATTTTCTTGACTGTTCGCCGCAGAAGCTTTGCCACTTTGTTGCCCCTGCTTGGGCGGAGGATGTCCCCGCTTGCCACTTCTGCGGGGTTTCCATTAATTTCCTCAAGTATCCTGACAAGATTCATAGACGCTGTAAGCGCGTCGTGGCTTGTGATGCTTCTGTGATTGCATCTTGGCGCGCCGCGCTCACTGAGCTGGTGAATGACCTGACTGTTGTTCTTGACAAATTCTAGGTTCTTGTTTGTTTCCATTCATGTTTCACGTGCACCAATGAGTGCTTCATGCAAACGACCGACTGATGTCCGTTAATAAGGAGGGACCCTTAATAAGGACACCTAGGCATATACCCTTAATATAGCTATGGTAGACCCATTATATAGCCCATTGTAGGTTAGGGGTCCCCATTAAGGGTCCCTCCTTTTCCCCTTTGACTAGAAGCGGTCCGGCTCCAGCAGAATTCGACGACCGCATGACTCAGGCCTACAAGCCCGTCTCTGCCTTTATGGACAGAGCTTCGGCTCAATACACCTTAATTAGATTAGGGTTGAGGGTCGTTGAGGGTTTAGGGTTAAGGCATAGGGTTTAGGGTATAGGGTTTCGGGGTTTAGGGTTAAGGTATAGGGCTTAGCTTAGGGTATAGGGCCGGAATAATCAGTGAACCATATCACCAATGTAACGTGTTCTAGAATATGTAGGATACTTAAGAAAACTGACCCGTACTTGACACTTTTGCGCTCTGGGAGGCCGTGTTCTGCAGGCATAAGGGTTGAACGGTTCAGGTTTAGGGTTAAGGATTAATGGCTTATTGTTTGTGCCAGGTGGCGAAAACACGCCATGGATGGGAGGCACACATGCAGCAGATTTTTGGTTGAGGGCCTTGGGTTTGGGGTCTTCGGCTATCGGTTTACCGGCGGATTCAAATCCCTACTTTTTAAGGGTTCATTTTTCCATAGAAAACGTGTCATAACCCACTATTCTGTAGGCTTTGGCGCCGCTGGTAGTTCTTCGTTTGGGGCTTGTGATAGCCGTGGTGCAGCTCGGAGTCTCCGAACATTAACCGACGTAGTTTAGGGTTTTGGGTTGGGGTCTTTCTCATAGGGGGCCAAAAGAGGTTTTAGCCTATGGGGGTTTAGTAGGGATTAGGGCTCCCATAATAGGGTATATATTAAGGAATCCCTACTTGAAGGCTCATGGGACTTAGTAAGTGAGGTTATAAGTAGGTTATAATTAGGATAACCCCACTTAGGGGACGTATAACCCCAATTATAACCTACTTACTAAGTCCCATGATCCCCTAAGTACCCCAAGAATCTTAAACTCCCCTTTTGGCCTCCCATCAGTCTTTCTTCTAACCCCGGCCTGGCGCACGCTCTCCGACAAAGAGGTTTCCGGACTTGTAGATCCCTTAGGGGTACTTAGATTTTTTCTTTAATGTTCGATTATTATTATCCTTAAGAAACAGCTAAAATTATAATTTTTGCTAGGGTTCTAAGTTTAGTATAGGACCAGCTTCGTATAACCGTCTTTGAGACCCTGACAGTATGCAGTTGTAAAACACTTGTCGAACCCTGACAAAACCTGATGAAGCGCTGGTGAAAGCTTCCGAAACCCTAAACCATATTAAAACCTGCATGAAACCTTCACAAGAATCGATCAAACCCTGCTTCAACCCTGTAAAACACTCAAAGTCACAGCAGCCCCTTAACGACCCTCATAAGTCTTCATAGAACCACTGCCATGTCCATACGCCCTCAGCCTCATAGGCCCTATTGAATGTTAAACCCCCTTGAATCCTAATACCCACAATGTTTCAGAGCCTCGAAAGAGCTCCGTGCATCCCAGGCTCTTACCTTTGGTTAGTAGGGAATGGAAGAATGGTACTGTTGATGGACAAAATCCTGCATTACCCATTATAAGGAATATACCATAGTTCCCATAGTTTAGAGTTCTTAGGGTCATGCAGGATTTTGCCCATCAGCAGTAGCAATAGTAGTTATAATTGTACCCCATTCCTCCATTCCCCACTAACCAAAGGTAAGGGTTGTTGACAGTCGTGCAGCTGGCAGTGAAGCACAGACCGGAGACGTGGTTGCCAAGCCACTTCTTTGGAAAAAGGCTTTTAGTTGACCGTGCAGAGATTGTCGAGATTTGTTTGGAGGTGGGAATCTGCAAGATGGGCGATTACATCCATGCGAATGGTGCGACAAGACTAATTGGAGAATTGAAAGTAAGAAGGATCATGCAGCATACAGGTGCAAAGCCAAAGACTGCCGATCGTCCCAGTCGGTTCTTGCGCACGATTTGGACCTCTTCAACAAGAAGCTTGCTCTTCGTTCTCTGATCGGTGCACTATGGCTCTTCCTCTACCCCAAGGGTCCCAAGGACCCGGATTTCGGAGAGTATATGATTATTGGGTACTTGGACCCTTAGGGCTAGCCCGTCAATGTCAGTCCCGATCAAGCCGGCTTGGTTCAAGCACTAAACCCAAATCCCTAAACCCCTAAGCCCACACCCCTGAGCTTCCCTAAACCAGATCCCTGTAAGGAACCCTTTCATCGGGATCTAAGGACTCATGTATTACGGCTTTTGGGCCCAAAGACCATACTGTACAAGGCTTTTGGGCTATTTTGATCCCTAGGGTAACCTAAAATCTAAACCCTATAAACCCTATAAACCCTATAAACCCTATAAACCCTAAGCCCTAAACCCTACACCCTTAAGAAAGTCGAAAGAGCTTCCTGAGAGGCTCGCCTGGCAGAGGTCACGAAGACCGCGCAGACCCGGGCTCGGACCCCCAGATCCCCTCTTTCATTAGGGACCCCAAAACTAAGTTGGATTTTGGGATATTTTTTTTATTTTCCTTATTTGGATTTATAAGGGACCCTATATATATAAATATTTTTCAGAGTGTTCAAAGGCCAACCCAGAAAAGCACATAAGCATAAGCATTTTTATAGGGATATCCCTATATACCTTATTGGGTTTCATTATAAGGGGGGTTTATATGGGATATCCCGAACCTCATTTTTGCTTTTGTGCTTTGTTGGGGCCCTATTTCAGGGCTTCTTAGGAGTCCCAGAGCCCGGCGACTTCGACAAACAGCAGTAAAATAGTGAGAGTCTGATAGGTGTTGATAGGACTCTTACAGGGTTTTGCGAGGTTAGGAAAGATACCACAAACTCATACAGAGGGATCCGAATTGCAAATTAAGGTCTGTTTGTTCAGTTACAGTTTGTTGTGGAAACAAATGCGGCGGGGTGTTGGGGATGTTTAGGGTATTGAGTTTTGTTGTTGTTCGAAAGGTCTGTTGAACGGCTAGGGTTGTGTAGTAGTTTCGGGCTTTTGGGGTTTTAGGTTCAATGGGTATACTGCAGATGGTGTCATGCGATGTGGCACGCTCAGGCATGTGACTGCAAGGCAAGCCAGAAAGTTTTGAGGTTGAGCCACACCAGAGCTAGATTCGCCCTTCTGTAGCCAACTTCCAATAAAAGAAAGGATACGGGCTGCCCAGGTCCTTTTGTTTAAGTTGCGAGCTTCGGGCAAGCAATGAACCAATACCGGGTGTCGGACACAGAAAGAACCCACAACAAAGGCGATGCTCAGTTTCTGGACGAGTCCTTATACCTATCCCTGAACAACAAAGCCCTGGCCCCTATAAACTATAAACCCTACAGTCCGTAAGCTCTACGCCCTAGGCCCTCAGAACGATGAACGCTCAAATCCGAAGCTCAGCCCAGGAGGAGTTTGAGGATAAACTCCAAGCGATGCAGCTACGGAGGAAGAAGAAGTCCCTCACTTTGAGCTCACATGGGTGGTTTTCAAAATTAAGGTCCCTTTTTGGGTACCCTAAATAGTAGGTGCCGTATTATAATAGGGACCCAAAAAGAGACCATAGTTTTGACAACCACCCACATGTCATGTAGGGGCAAGGGCTTCAAGTCTGCAGTTGTGTGTTTGGTGGTTTAGGGTTCAGGGGGCGTTCGGGGCCAAGGGTTTAAGACTTAAAAGGCTTCAGATGGTGAAGGTTCAGGATCCCCGGGGGGGGGGGGGGGGGGGGCGCGGAATTTTGTTTTTTTTTGGCATTGGGTGTGTTTGTTTCGGTTTTTGGGGGGGTGCTAAGGTGATCAGCTTGATGTAGGGTGGAGAGAGAGACTGCGAAAGGCTCAGAGCTTTTGGGGTCTTAGGGTTTAGGGTTGAGGGTCTTAGCGTTTAGGATTTAGGGTTTAGGGTCTGGGAGGTTTAGGGTTTAGGGTGTCACCCGGATTCCTTCTTGAAGCGCTCTGATGGAATTCAGTGCTTTGCTGGCCGGTATGACGTTTCATCGGTTCTGGATGGTGTATCGAAGGAGAAGAGGCATGAGCCCTAACTTGCCGTATCTTAGCCCGAAGCCCCTAAAACCTATTCCCCTATGCTCTAGGCCCCTAAGTATCTACACCGAACCCTAGACCGTAAACCGCAGTTCCTGAAGGCTGGGGGCGTTAAGGGCTAGATGAAGACAGGATCAGATTCGACTTGATGCTTCGGGTTCCAACAAGCCAACCAGAAATGTTGAATGATACTATTCCTCAGGGCATTATACAGACGTTTCTACACCCCCTTCAAAATACTGGCCGAGTTATTGAGGCCCTATGTAACCGATGTTACCAGCATGCATGGCTTCAACAATCGGTCTTCAATCAGGGTCCCCAGGTAGAAGCACACCGGATGAAGAGGGGATATAAGACGTGTGGTTCTGTCTCCCTACATGTCGCGAGAGACATTAGTTCATTGATCATGCAGTTCCCTTTGGTTTCTGTTCGGTATAGAACTTGGGAAAACCGAGATCTTTGTAGTACTCTGCAGCGTCCAAAATGCCTACAGCAAGAGATCATAGGCACCAATGTTTGGTTTAGGCCGGTGAGTTTTCAGGCCTGTTCGAGTTTAGATGTTTGGCATCTGAGCGGCTGCTGGGCTAGAATACTATATGGAACGGCCATCACATGACAACTCGGGTATAAAGTTCAGTTCGTTAGGCTTACAGGGTTGAGGGTTTAGAGTCTTAGAGCGCGGCGTCAAGTGTTTAGAAGATGTTTTGTTCATCGCTTCTCATTTGCACACTACCTGCCGTCAGATTTGGCTATCGTTTCTTGGAACGAGCACATGATGTGATTGTCGATCATTGTGCATGAGTCATGAGGCGGCATGAAAGGGCAAGATATGCAGCGCATGTTTGTTTTAAAGGCAATGTCTGTTTTCAGAGTCGCGCTGGAGCTCGCCATACTTTGCTGGGCATCTTGGATTTCGGCTTGTTGTGTTGGTTCATTTTGCTTCGTCTCTTGGTGCGGGCGAGAGAGACCTCCAAGTAGGTTTTCCAAGGAACATGTCAGCAAGATGTCCTACAGCAAGGGAGCGTCCGGGGACAGCTATAAATCCAGAGCTTCCTTCTCCAATAGGCACGTGCCTGTAGTGAAACCTGCTGTCTGCTTCGGGTTGAACGCCAAGAGACAAGGGGATTTGCTGATGCTTTGGGGAGCAGATGTGGCAGTCTCAGCAGGCCATGCTCATACTTGCGACCTGACATCAGCTGGTCAGTTGGTTTGCTTTGGATGGAATGGCAACGGACAGTGTGATGTGCCGACGGATGTCGGGGCCATCGTGGCAGTCTCGGCAGGCACTGCTCACACTTGTGCAGTGACTACATATGATCATTTGGTCTGCTTCGGACGGAATGGCAATGGACAGTGTGATGTGCCGACGGATTTGGGAACAGTTGTGGCCGTTTCAGCAGGCGACGACCACACGTGTGCAGTGAGATCGGACGGTCAGTTGGTCTGCTTTGGATGTGGCTGGAATTGCAACGGACAGTGTGATGTGCCGACAGAATTGGGAGCAGTTGTAGCGGTCTCGGCCGGCAAGGCTCACACTTGTGCAGTGAGATCGGATGGTCAGTTGGTCTGCTTTGGATGGAATGACGATGGACAATGTGATGTGCCGGCGGATTTGGGAGCAGTTGTGGCAGTCTCGGCAGGAAAAGCTCACACTTGTGCAGTGACTTTATGTGGTCAGTTGGTCTGCTTTGGAGGGAATGGCGATGGACAGTGTGATGTGCCGGCGAGTTTGGGAGCAGTCGTGGCAGTCTCAGCAGGCGACGACCACACGTGTGCAGTGAGATCAGATGGTCAGTTGGTCTGCTTTGGAAGTAACGCTCACGGGCAAAGTGATGTGCCGTCGGATTTGGGAGCAGTGGTGGCAATCTCAGCAGGCGGCCTTCATACTTGTGCAGTGAGGTCAAACGGTCAGTTGGCCTGCTTTGGACACGAAAGGGCCGGAGGATGCAACGTGCCGACAGATTTGTAGCAGTTGCGCCAGTCACCGCGGGCCGAACCCTAAACCCCTAAACCCCTAAACCCCTGAACCCCTAAACCCCTAAACCCTGAACCCCTAAACCCCTAAACCCTAAACCCTACACCTTGAGAGAAATCGAGCGGTCTGCTAGTTGCTGTGGATGGAGTCAGCGCAATATGCCCAGATTTTTTACCGCCATGCCTGAGCAATGTAGGAACCTGAATCTGAATAAGAAACCTTGGGCCTTTATCAGGGTTCCTTATATGAATCCTACTATTTCGGGGATATAGGCCCAGGGTTTCTTAATCAGGTTCCGCCATTATGTGCCGGGGCTTTTCCTCCACTGAAGCCGCGCCGCTCGTGGCTAGCACAGCCTCGTCATATCGACCGTCACACGATTGTGAGTTCTGCAACCCCCGGCGTGTCGGATGGATGCGGGTCTGCACATGTTTATTACTTAACTATCAGTAAGAGTATTTCTATATAAGACTGTCTATACAAGTATGCGAGAACACCCACTAAGGCCGAAACAATATGCCTATGATTCGTCTCGCTGCCTTACTTACCCCGCCGGCCGAAATGCTGCCTGCATTCGAGAGTAGCGGCATTTGGGAGTCGAGGGTCATGCGGCCAGAATCTTGTCATGGTATTATTGCTTGGGGTTCCGATTTCTTAACCCTTATAAGCCCTAATGTAGGAACCTGATGAAGAAACCTTGGGCCTATAACCCCAAAATCGTAGGATTCATATATAAGGAACCCTAATAAAGGCCCAAGCTTTCTTAATCTGGTTCCTACATTTGACCCCAAACTCTCTTGGAGTCCGCATCATGATTAGGAACCCTATAGGGATCAAAATAGCCCAGACGCCTTATATAGCATGGTCTTTGGGCCCAACAGCCTTAACATATGAGTCTGTAGACCCCTAGGGAAGAAGGAGGTGGAGCTCTTAGGGCTTTAGGGTTTAGGGTTCAGATGGTGTTGTTGACGAAATGAAGACTTGACTTGTTGAATGCGGGGTCAGAGTTCATGCAGAGGGAGGAATGATTCGCGCTCAAGGATGCTTTATATACCTCAGAGTAATGGGGGACCCCTACCCCATAATGGGCCCACATATTGGGTATATCATGGCTATATAAAGGGTATATACCTAGGGGTCCTGATTAAGGGTCCATCCTTTTGCCTTTGGAATTATGGTATTAGCTCCCTAAAGCCGTGACAAGGATGGTCTTTTGGGACCAGATTCTACAATGGCAGTATGTACGGAGCCTCTGGGAACACCATTTCAGCAAGCGCAAGTTTGGCAGTCCTGCGGAGTCCAGAGTCTGTACAGCTAAGCACACCGACGCGAATCATCTTGCATCGAAGACCGTAGCTAAACCCTAAACCCCTAAACCCCTAAACCCTAAATCCGAAACCCTAAACCCTACCACGAACACCGAAGCCTCAAACCCTAGAGCCCTCAACTCTCTATCCGAAAGCCCTCAAACTCCGGCGCCTTCAACCGTAAAGCCCTAAACCCTACACATTAAACTCTACTCTAAACCCTTCACTACTTGGGGCTTTGGGTGTGGGGCGTTAAGGTTTAGCATCGTTTACCCTAAACCCTAAATCCCAAGCCGAAAGAGCTTCACTACAAGGGACCTTTGGGCGTAGGGTTTTAAAGTTTACCATCGTGTACCCGAAACCTTAATCCCAAGCCGAAAGAGCATGCAACGCCCCATGAGGTTGGAAGAAGTAAGTCGCGGTCAGAACTTCCTTGAGAAGAACCAAATGAGGCCTGGTGTTTGGGTTCAGGGCTTAGGGGTTTTATAGGGTTTAGGATTTGGTATTTACGGCCTGAGTTTAGGGTTTAGGGTATAGCGTAGTGTTACAGTTTGGGGTTCAATCCCGACGAGTCCCAAGTACCTCTG
Source organism: Symbiodinium sp. CCMP2592 (assembly GCA_905221615.1). Taxonomy (NCBI): domain Eukaryota; class Dinophyceae; order Suessiales; family Symbiodiniaceae; genus Symbiodinium; species Symbiodinium sp. CCMP2592. The sequence goes on from CAJNDT010000599.1 coordinate 87,039, forward strand.
TGAGGGATGCTTGCCCAGTATAGAAACCCCACATTCTACAAAAGAGACACATAGCGGACCCTTTGGACATGTTTGCGACTGAGGGTTTGGGGCCTTGAGGCTTGGTGAGGGTTATTGAAAAGTTCGATAAGAGTTCTACCAGGGTTCTCGGATTCTATATATCAAGGGTTCATAAGGATGCCTTTTTGCTGGGGCAGTTCAGCTTCCTGATGGTAGATTCCATGTTAAGAACCTTAAGAAGGTAAGGCACCCAAAGGATGTACTGCAAGCTAGGGTCTAAGGGGTAGTTTCACACCACCAAGTACCAAACCCCCTAAACCCTAAACCCTAAACCCTAATAAACCCTAAACCCTAAACCCTAAACCCCTAAACCCCTAAACCCTAAACCCTAAACCCTAAACCCTAAGCCCCTAAACCCTAAACCCCTAAACCCTAAACCCTAAACCCTAAACCCCAGTGCCCGGAGCCCCAAAGCGTAGAACTCCTGAACTCGAAAGGCTAAAACCCTGCCACCCGAACCCGAGCACCCCGCACCCTGAGAATGAATACCCTGAGCCCTACAACCCCAAGGAACGACGCCCTAAAGTCCTAAACCCCTAAGCCCGCAAAACCCCTAAACCCTACCCTAAACCCTAAACCCTAAACCCTAAACCCCTAAACCCCTAAACCCCTAAACCCCTAAACCCCTAAAACCCCTAAAACCCCTAAACCCCTAAACCCCTAAACCCTGAACCCGTAAACCCCTAAACCCTAAACCCTAAACCCTAAACCCCTAAATCCCTAAGCCTATAAACGGTAAACCCAGAGAGTATCCTCAAAGCCCTGAGGCTCGCCCTCGAGACATCGCCACCCCAGCGCCTTGCAAAGCTGCAGAAGAAAGCTTGGATCTCAGTCGGTGTCGGGTTCAGGGTTTAGGGTTTAGAGTTTAGGGTTTAGGGTTTCGGGTGGGCTTAACTAACTTGTGGATTCCTCTCGAGAGGTCTACATGGGCTGCAACAAGGGCTACTATAAGGATACATTATAGGGTCCCAGACAATGACCCATATTTCCGTATATTACAGGGGTTGCCTGGGAGTTCACGGTATTTTCACAGGGTCTTCACATCGTTGTAGAGGGCTTTGTCAGGAACGTCACGCTGCTTGTTTGACATGGCTTCGTAAGGTTTCTTGATGACTGAAGCCCCCAAGCCAAAACCCAAATCTTTATACATGTGATGCCCGAGAGCGCGCCGAATCCTAACATTCCGCGCCCTTGCACCAGCCCAAAACCACTAAAATCCTTTGGGTTCAGGGTCTAGGATTTAAGGGTTTTAAGGGTTAAAGAGTTTAAGGTTCAGGGTTTAGGGGTTTCGGAATCATCAATAGTTCGGCCGAAGCCCTATGTGTGTAGGTCTAGGCGCTGGGCGCTGGAGGGCAGCGGGTCGTCAGGGCTTTGTCAAGAGAGCTTGAGGCTGTGAGGATCAAGGTCGAAAGTGATTTGAATCTTACCTAATTATAGTCTCCATTCTAGTTCCTTTTTTGTTTAACCAATCTTATGGTTAGGATCCTATAATAGAGATTTTGGTTAACCAAAAAAAGGAACTACAATGGAGACTATAGGTAGTTTATAAGTTTAGGGATTTTCGTTTTAGTGTTGAGGGTTGAATCGGACCGTTCATCGTGCGTTTTGAGGCATGCCTTGCAAGAATGCTGTTGTAGCGACGCGGGCTGAATGATTTATTGGTTGTGCATGGGTTCGAAACCTTCTTCGCTTTGGGCTCGACCCTGGTCTACTGGGTTCTTGTTAAGTTACTGTGCCGGGGATCTATAGGACATACTGGTTTCCTTATTCTGGCAACTTAAATTCGATCCCTTACTAACTGCGGCTTAAACCCTAGACCCTAAACCCTAAACCCTAAACCCTAACTTCAGTGGAACAAGAATCCAGTCTAGTCTCAGTCGTTTGATGTTTGGGTTTCAGGTTCAGGCTTTTGGTCTGGGTGCATCTTACCGAAAGGCTCCATGTACCCATATAGTAGGTACTAAGGCCTTAAAGGGGTCCCTATATGGGTACTTTAAGGCCTAAGTGCCTACTATTCGGGTAGATGGACCCTTATACCCTAGACCCTATAGAACCCTTATAGTACCCTCATAGTAGACCCTTGGAAGAAGCCTTGGGTTAGATTCCAGTGGTTGTTTCTGGCTGCGATGTCCAGGGCCCTGAGAGACTCGGAGGGTGCGCACTACGGTTGATGATATGAATCCTAGGGTTCCTTTAAAGGGATCTATAATAGGACCCTGAAGGGGCTCCTTCAAGGGATCTATAGGATTTTAGGGTTTAGGGTTTAGGGATATGAATCCTGCATTACGCAGAATAAGGACTATACCATAATTCCCATAGTTGAGGGTCCTTAAGGTAATGCAGGATTTATATCATCAACCGTACTGTAACAAACTTTGGGTTTCAGTCAACAGCGTTCAGCCCGAAACCCAGACCCTAGCCCTAGTTGCGAGGGTTTGCCGGCTCGTACATTGGTTACCAGCATTACCAGTATTGTAAGAGTCCCAGACCTCCTTAGCGTATTGCGGTACTTCAGGCGCTGCGATTTCTGGCTGAGGTTCGAAAGCATAGAACCCAAGAGGGTCCAGAGACACTACTATTATACGGTATTAGGTCCCAAAAGCCATATTGGGGATGGTCTTGTGAGACCTAATTCCATGATGGTAGTATATATGGACCCTCTGCGGGAACCAGATATGTCCTAAACTCAAAGCCTTGAGAAGCGTGGACAGGCTATCCTGGCCAGCCACCGGCGGGAGGTGCGCAGGGATGCGGCGTTTGATTTGACTGAAATAGCGTTTGTTGTGCAGGCCCAGTACCTACTGCTGCTACTACTGCTACTGTTACTTCAATTATTAATACTACTACTAGTACCACCACCACCACTACCACGACCACTACGACTACCACTACTACAAACCACTACCACTACCATTACCATTGCCACTACCACTACAACTACCGCCACCACCACGACGACGACGACTACCACTACTATTCATACTGCTACTACTGCTGCTGGTGCTACCTACTACTACTACTACTACCACTACTACTACTGCTGCTGCTGCTGCTGCTACTAGAAATGCCAGCTTCCAGCCTTGGGTACCCTTCATTTCTTAGCTTCCTGTTACATTTACATTTCCGCATTTCCCAACTTCTGGAACGTTGGGTACCCTTCATTTCTTGCTCATTTCTTAGCCGGGGCTCGAGCCCATGGTAGTTCAGCTGCACTCTACTAAGCCAATGCCTTTGCCATTAGCCTAGACAGGCACCACTAAGACAGCATTACAGTACACCTCATGCACTCCTTAGTGTCCAGAAAAGGGCTGTTTGGACCCGGCTCATGGCACCGACACTGTGGGAGGAGCTGGAAACCACCCAAAATAAGAAACGTAGCCCCCCACGTTTCTCATGTTGGCTCCTTTCGTGTGCCCACTAAGCTTGGGGCTTGGAAACCACCCAAAATAAGAAACGTAGCCCCCTACGTTTCTTATGTTGCTTCCTTTCGTGTGCCCTAAGCTTAGGGCTTGGAAACCACCCAAAATAAGAAACGTGGCCCCCTACGTTTCTTATTTTGGCTCCTTTCGTGTGCCCTATAAGCTTATAGGCTTGGAAACCACCCAAAATAAGAAACGTAGCCCCCTACGTTTCTTATTTTGCTTCCTTTCGTGTGCCCTAAGCGTAGGGCTTGGAAACCACCCAAAATAAGAAACGTAGCCCCCTACGTTTCTTGTTTTGGCTCATTTCGTGTGCCCTAAGCTTATTTCTGGGGTTTTCCGAGGCTTGACTTGAGAACACCCGAATCAAGAAACTCACCACCCAGCCAAATAAGAAATGCCCCCAAAACGTTGGGTACCCTTCATTTCTTAGCTGGAAGGCGTTTTGAATTTTGGGTTTTTTGGTGCTATCCGGTTGACGTAGCCCCTACGTTTCTTATCCAACCATTTCTTGTACAGTGATTGCACTGTACTACCACCACCACTACCACTACCACTACCACTACCACTATTACTACTACTACTACTACTACTACTACTACTACTACTACTACTACTACTACTACTACTACTACTGCTACTGCTACTGCTACTGCTACTGTTTCCTCTAGTTCTACTACATAGGGCCCGGCCCCACATTTCAAACACAGGAAAAGCTGCAATATTCTACCTCAATCCTGCATCCCAAATTCCCCAGGCCCCAACCCTCCGCCCCAACCAAAAACAGCGATCAACACCTATATGATATGTACATACTATATAGACAAGCGCACACACAAACAAACTACCCAAACCAAAACTCTGAACCTTCAGTGAGAAGATTTCTGCAGCTCGTGAGGTGACTTCGCAGACACGACAGCGGCTGGATGAGGTCGTGGGGGCATGTCTTATGGTTTTAGTATCCCGCGAGCAACGATCTATAGGGAGCTCGGGATTGCGGCATGAGGATGCTAGGGTTGAGCATTTAGGGCTTCGAGGTCTTGTTCTAGAACTGTTGATTTTCCCGGCTTGGTGCTTAGGGAGTTTGGGTTTAGGATATTGGATTCTAGGGTTTGGGGTGTACATAGGGCATCAGAGTTTTTGTTGGAGGTCTTTTGGGGGCTCAGGGCCTTTGGGTTTCGGGCTTTCCAGGATTTTTGGGTCGAAGGTTTGGGGCGTTTGGCTGGGCGTTTTTGGGCCCTTTTGGGCTTTGAGGTTTAAGGCGCTAGGGATTAGGTGTTGGGGTTTTCTGGGCGCAAGAAAGATTCATCGGCAGAGACACTGGGCGTGTAAGGTTTAGGGTGTTATCCTGACTTCGTAACTCGAATCCGCTTTTAGTTCGGGATTAGAACGGAGTTGGCTGTAACATGAGATTAAGGAACGGAAGCTTTTTGCGGTGGGACTCATGGTTTGGAAGGGTCCACTAAGTCACTAAGTAGAGTCGTGGCGTTCGGGGTTTTGTGTTAGAAGTGGCGTTCGGGGTTTTGTGTTAGAAGTGTAGAGTGTGCGCAGCTACAGGTTTAAGCAGTGGATGTTGCTGCTGGCGTGCCGCAGTAGCAACGCCAGGAAGAGCCATAATGATCGTATCGGTAGTCCTTCTGAGACTTGGGGTCAGGATGGTTTCGAACATGCTTTCCCACAGCAACAAACCACTCAAATCCCGCTGAACCGACAAATCGCAAAGGACCCAACCCTGCACCCCTCAACTAAACCCTTCCTATAGTCTCCATTGTAGTTCCTTTTTCTGGTTTAACCAATCTTATATCAAGGATCCGAAAAGGAAACCCCAAAAGCGATAAACCCTAAATCCTGAAACGCCAAGGCCCGAGGAAACGCGAATGCCCATCCCCCAAAGTCGCAGAACCCAGGAGAAGGAGCTACGCCACGCCTCGAGCTGAGCTTTGTTCGGATTAGGGTTTAGCATCCAGGGTTGAGGGGGGCTTTGGGTTTAGGGTTTGCGGTTAATGGGGGTTTCGGGTTCAGGGTGTGTTAGGTTTAGGGGGACCTCCCTGAGTGTTGTGCTGGGTCGCAATGCAGATGGGCAAACAGCAGCTCTCAAGGCGTACCGGCAAAGAGCGGCTACTGGGTTTACAGTTTCTGATCTTCGGGGTACCATACTTTAATACTTTTATCTTACAGGATCCATCTTAAAGGCCCAGGTTAGGGTGTAGGGAGGCAGGTCTGCGTGAGGGCCAGAATAAAACCTGAAAGCCCCCAGCAACCTCAAGCCTACACCCTAAACCACCTAACTAAACTTTTCAACCCCCCCGCCCCAAATCCTGAGCCCTACACCCTAAACCCTGAACCCATAACCTAAGCTAAAGCCGATCATCACCCAGACGATCAAGGACACACTTCGTATTCAGAACCGAGGGCCTAGTTAGTTTGGCTTTAGGGTTTAGGGTTCCAGTGTGGGTTTGGGGTTTAGGGTTCCAGTTTGGGTTTGGGGTTTAGGGTTCCAATTTTGGTTTAGGGTTTAGGTTTCCAGTTTGGCTTTAGGGTTAATGGCTCCAGTTTGGGTTTATTGTTTAGGGTTGCATTTTGGGTTTAGGGTTTTGGGTTTAAGTGGGTTCAAACATAATGCTGACCCCTGATTGCAAGCCCCCTTTCCTTAGTCAGGATAGCCATCGTGATCCCAACGTTGAGGCCCATGCCAAAAGAGGTCCTTTCTCCGGGCTTTGTATACATGAAGACCTTTCCAACAAATAGTAGTAGTAGTAGTAGTAGTAGTAGTAGTAGTAGTAGTAGTTGTAGTAGCAGGGGCAAGAAAGCCTTCCAACAATTCTAAAACTCTTGTGCAGCCCTATGGAGCCCAAAGAAGGCTGAACCCATGAAAGCCCTAAGTTTCAGCCCTGTAAACATCTCAACAAGCCCTATCCCTAAACCCTAGATCGTAACCCTGTGCACATCACAAAAGTACTATAAGACCTCAACCCTAAGTCGTAACACTACAAAAAGCATCACCATAGAACTCCTAAACCCTAAACCCCAACCCCTAAACCCTAAACCCTACCAGGTCGAGTGGATGAGCCGCGCTGACAATAAGCGCCGTGAGCGTGAAGAACAGGCCTTTGGAGAGTTGCGAGCCTTTTAATGTTTAGTCTTTATAGTGCTTTGGATTTAGGGGGTGTAGGGTTAAGGGTTTAGGGTTCTAGGGCTTATGGAGTTTGGGGTGTTGGGGAGTTCTGATGCGTGAGATGCGCCTAGAGTATTCTTTGTAGTTTCTGTTATTGGCAACCGTGTTTGTGGTTACAGGATCCTCACTGTGAGCCGGTTAAGCAAACAAGAATTCGCAATAGAGACTGCTGGTAGGTATCCCCTCAGGCTTTGAGGAGCTGATGTGGTTTGGGGTTTTGGGTTTAGGGCTTGGGGTTTAGGGTTGGGCTTTGTTCCACGACGACGACGGCTTGTCTCGCAACTTGTTTTTTTGTTTGTGTGTTGCGCTTACTGGTATGGCCGTCGATATCCGCACTGCTTCTTCTGTCGTCTTAAGGTTCGCACCGGTCACTCTGCCCCTGACATCATTGCTAGTGCAACATGAGCACCAGCAGTAACATTCAGTTACGATGTTGGTACTGCTGCACTTCTTGGCACACGAGGGCTTCGGATGTTGGCTTTAGGTTGTTGCTTTCGGACAGTCTTGCAGTTGCTTGTTCAGAGCGCGTGTCTCGTTTCGAAGATCCAAGATAGGGTCCAAATGCAAGCACCAAGCTCGTACCCCAAACCCCCCAATTCAATTCAACCCTAATTAAACCCTAAACCCTGAACGCTGAGTAAACCCTACACTGGCCCTACACCCTAAACCCTAAGTAGACCGTAAACCCCTAAATCCCTAAGCAAACCCAAGACCCTGAAGACTCAACCCGAAAGCCTTGCGCAAGTGCCTCTTCCATTCTCGGGACCCCTATCAGCCTTGTGAGAACATTTCACATTTGCATTATGAGTACTTAAACCCATTTAATACTATCCCAACCATGAACTAGCTACCCTAAGGCTCCATAGTAGTTTCTTTTTGGGGTTCATATATAGAAATCGATAAGCTAATCCCCAAAAGGAACTACTATGGAGCCTCTGGGTAGACCCTAAACCCCTAAACCCTAAACCCCTAAACCCTAAACCCCTAAACCCTAAACCCCAAAACCCAAAACCTTGAACCCAGGCTCAACCCCAAACCGCAGCTGCCAACAGGAGCTGCGAAGGGCCACGGAACTGCAGACGGAGGCCTTTCTGTCAGAAGATCCATGCACGCGACAGTCGCACATATCACTACTGAGACTGAGGTTTCTACATGCATATATATATATATATATAGATCTACACACATATGTATATACGTATGCATAAAGCCATTACAACTATATTATTTGAAGTCTGGTTGTACATTCGTCTGCAGACGTTTTTGTTGTGCATCGCACGGTGGCAGGCGAGGCACAAAGCCTGGCTGTCGTGCATCGTCATGGCCGGCGCCCCAAGCGACAAAGTGGCAGCTCTCCAAATTAGTAGGACCCCTTAAACGGTCGTTCTTATACGTGTGCCGTACCACGGCTGGACTTGAAAAGGCACCCTAATGTAGAGAACTGCCCAAGCCGCGTGCTCACTAAACCGTCTGGTGCGTAGTAGGGAATGGGGGAATGGATCCCCATAGTAGTCCCTATATAATAATCCCCAACTATAGTCCCCATAATCCATTCTCTCCATTCTCTACTAAGAACCAGACAGCAAACGCGGGGTGTGGGGTATGGGGAAAATAATGGAAAATATGTAAAAGGAGGTTTCATAGTCTAAGGCTGCATTGTTACATCGCTGCCCACTTGCCCATCAGCTCTGTTTTTCCTGACCTTAGCCCCTTATTTAGTTCTATGTTCTTTCGCCACCTGTCTCGTTTCATCAGTCAGTTCCCCCCGTAAGTCCCGCCGATGTTTTTCAATTTTTGACACCCAACCTTTTTATCATCCTCATTCGTTTTCTTTCATATCTCACCTTATCCATTATCGAGCGGGTTTCAACAGCTAATCTACCTCATTCATGCAACAAATCCTACAAATAACAATGTCTCGATAGTTTAATTTGCCCACCTTTTGCGTTCCTATATTCTTAAAGTCTTCCGCATGTCGCAAGCTAAATGTCTGTTTTTGTTATGACTTATAGCATAATAAATACACCTATTTTCATTACCCATTATAGCCCCTTCTTCATTCCGGTCTTTTGACGACGTCTAAGGCTTCTTGGGCTTCCCGTGTTATAGTTATTCCTTTTAGCGTGAGTTTCTGTCCTTTTGTCACTCATTCATTTCTTTCTTGATTTCTCATCGGGTATGCTCGAACGACTTCGGCTTGCTCCTCTCTGTAATAAACCCATGAATAACAGTATGCCTATACTGGACCCAAGGGGTCTCATTCAATATTTAAGCCGTATGTTTGCAACGACGAGCACCACATCTTCTTCAACGGTGCGCTCGGCATGCTTGAAGGGATATAGCGAAGAACAGTTGCGGTACAGTTTTTGCTCATTGAGTTTGATAAGCATGAGCAAAGTTGCTTTGTGCTCGATAGAGGCTTTGTGCTTCAAGCGTCCCAAGCTTTCGCATCCGCTTGTGACTTGTGTCATGGTTCCTCAAAGGATGTGTCGGGCTACCCCGCTGTCGATGAAAGCGACAATGAGTGGGTCGAGAGAAACTGGTCTGAAGCCACTGACAAATCCCATGTGAGCCAAATGACCCGCAAGATGACGTTGACAAGCCACCGACGGGCGCAGGTTCAAGTTCCGTCTACAATGGTTCTTCTTCCAGAATCCGATGAGGTCATCGTTAAAGGACGACGAGTTGGATGCATTGATAGCCAGCGCTCAGATCAGTGATGATTTCAACAGAGTCATCGCATTGACTTTGGGAACGGCAGGGTTCTATATTGATACCTTGCGCAAATACAAGAAGGAGCTTGGCATGATCCAATTCAAAACGATAAGGCCAGATGCTATAAAGGGTGTTGTTTACATGACGGTGAATTTCGACATGGCAGGCAGCAAATGCAGCTCAAGGGTCAAGAGAGGGTTGGAATAAACAGTGACCTTTCTGTTTCTTTATGCAGGTTTGTACATGGTTGAAATACACAGTGGCCTTTCTCTTTCTTTATGTAAGTTTATACGGGGTTGGAGTAAACAGTGACCTCTCTGTTTCGTTATGTAAGCACATTTTGCGACTAGAGTATACCTGCCCCAAACCCAGTCAAATTTTTCAGGTCCTTGAACTTCGTGCAACCCTATTATCCAACCTGTATAAAGCCTTACAAAACCCTTCACAAATCCGTAGTCTATGTGCAAGGCCACTATATAATTGCGCGGTTTCCACCAACCTGAAGGCAGCCAATGCTCCTAAACCCTGAGCCCTAAACCCTAAACCCTCAACCCCAAACCCAAATTAGCTATGGAAGCTCAGGCTCTGCGCTCTGATAGCGCGAAGAGTCCGTGTATTCATATGCGAGTTTCCGAAAATTACAGGTACCTTATTTTGGGGTCCTTATCATAAGGATCCTACTATTCAGGGTGCTATGTCAGGAACCCCTGTTTTCGATAACTTTCATATTGTAGATACGGTAGCCCTCAAGTAGTCCCTATACAGGTACTTTGCGGGCCAAGTGTGTACTATATCGGTACATGGACCCTTAGGGTAGGGTGGGAGTTTTGAAACGAAGGACTCACATCTAAGGCCTTCGGGCACAGAGAACCTACTAGCGAGAGATTTGGGGCTTCAGTAGGTTCCCTAAACCCTACACCCTACACTCTAAACTCGAAACCCTGAGCCCTACACCCTAAACCCTGAACCATAAACTATTAGTGAGCCCTAGGAGACCCCTGCTGTACCGCTCTCGGGGTGCTTCTGGAGCTTATTGCTTTTTTGAGCTAGGGCTTCAGTGCTGGGGTCTAGTAGATCCGACTATGAATATTCAAAAAGTCCCGTAGCTTAAAGCCTAAGCCATAACTGTCCAAGTTGTGATTTAGTGTTTCGTGCTCAGAATTCGTATACCTTTCGACGAGGTCTCTTTCGTCAAGACCGTGATGGGACGCTCGACGGTGCCCCTGGGGTCAGGGCAACGATATAGAATTACCAATACCATTTCCCAAATATTCTTATTGCCTTGCAATACTTTCTTGATTATTAAGGCCCCTATCTTGGGTTTCGCGCTTACGGAACTTATCCTAAAACCCTGGGCCCGAAAAGACACTGTGAAGCCCGGTGAATCCTTACCCATAGGCCGCAAAGTAGTTCCTTTTTGGGATTACCTTATAGGATTCTTAATATGGACCCCCAAAAGGAACTACTTTGGGGCCTTAGGGTATAGAGCCAGGTACTGAAGGAGCGTTGAGGTCTCTGGCGCCTAACACGTGAGTTTAGGGTTGAGGGTTGGGGGCTTGCCAGCACCCCCCCCAAATACCGTCTATTATACCCTAAATACCCATTATGAAGGACCATAGGGGCGCTATTTTTTAAAGGGTACTTGGGGGGTGCTGGTGGTGCTTGGGGCTTAGGGTTTAGGATTGATGAAGGTAACCAAGGTAGGCCTCAAGGCCTGCACGGGAAACGCCAATTCCTGAACCTACCTGTAGTCTCCAGCGTAGTCCGTTTCCTGGGTTTGCCAGTAGTGTATTTAGGATCCTGTAAGTAAGGAAACCCGCAAAGAGGAACTACAATGGAGACTAATCCCTTCCCCTTGACATTCAACCCCCCCTAATATAAAAACTCCCGGCCCCCGGAATTTCGCGGTTTCGGGCCCCACATTCAATTTAAAAGGGACAACATTAAGACAGCAGAGCTTTAGGGTTTAAGGGTTTAGGGCTCAGGCCTAAAGCTTTAGGGCTTGAGGCTTTGGGGCTTAAAGTTTAGGGCTCAGGGCTTTAGGGTTTGGGGCTCGAGGTTTAGGGCGTAGGGCTTTAGTAGGGCCTCAGGGCTCCAGGCTTAGGATAGCTAGCAGCTGGGAGTCCGGGTACGTGGATGCACCGAAACCCACCCTAATATAAAAACTAAGCCTCCGAAATCCAGTTTTTATGTTAGGGAGGGGGGGGGGGCCTTTAATATTAGGGGGAAGGGATTATAGGTAGAGCCCAAAGCGGATCCCACTCCCGGAACACTGTCACACGGCATCCTAGGTGTTTGGGGCGCTCGGAATCTCAAACCACCGACTCACCAACCCGAACACCCTAAACCCTAAAACCCTAAACTTTGTGGTGCCCTCCTAGTGCCGTAAACCCTCAACCTTCTCAAAACCAATTGTAGGGGCCTCAGTCATTAAATTGCTGAAGCTATTTCCTAGGGTTGGTTCCTTATTGTAAAGCATAGTATGGTGTACTATCCCCCCAAGCCCCAGTCAAACGATTACGGCTTTGCGGATGTCAACTCTCAAAGTCGCGTCACCAGGAGCGACGTTCGGAGTTGGACAAGCTGCGACGGGAGTGGCTTGACCTTGCCTATGCTTTCTCGGAAGACCTGTAGTGTCGAGGGCCTTCCTTGCGAGGTCTGGGGGATTGCTGGGGTTGCAGCTTAGCTTCATGACGGCGACTTCGCAGGTTGGGTCGGCAGGTAGGCAGCGGAAAGTTCATATCCCAGAGCTTCCAGCCCTGGTATAGTCACCTAGACCCCTCACCCGGAAACAACACGCTCAAACCCTACCTAAACCCCGAATCCCTGAACCCTACGCTACATTGAATGCCCCTGATAGTCGGTCTGAGTCTTGCTCCGTCCATGCCGTAGATCCCTGAAGCTCTTTTTCTAGGACCTAGAGTAGGCCCTTATTCCCTTTTTGGGGGTTCAGGTTCCCTTATAAGCCCCTTTAAACCAAAAAGGGCACCCTTTTTATTCCTAGGTTACTCTTAGGTCTAGATTTTTGAATGACCTCCATTGGAGGATTGGTTGCATTTATACTTGCAGCAATGTGCACATATATACTTACACATACATATTTACAGACATGCGTACATACATACATACATACGTACATGCATATGTACATTCGTACAAACGTACATACACACATACATACTTGCTCACATAAACAGTTGGGTACATAGACACATAAGTACACACGCACACAAAGCACATACATACACACATACATGCAGTCATGCATTCATAGACACATGCGCTCTTGCCTCCGAGCGCTCACCGCAAGGTTTTCTTCGGCGACCGTTCTGCACTCGCTCCTCCGAAAATGTTTGGTCAAGAAGCGTCGGGTTCCAAGCACGCGGAAGGAGTGCTTGGAGGGTCGGGGGACTTAGTAACTGGTTAAATTAAGGACTTCTAAGTACCATAACCCCAATTAGGGTCCCTTTTAGGGTACTTAAAAGTCTACTCACTACCTACTTACCAAGTCCCTCGACCCTCCAAGTGGGCTTGGGGAGCTACATTCAACCCTGCAACACTATGAGCGAGACACCGAGAAGACGTATAACAGTAAAACCTGAAGATTGACTACCCCCATTAGCAGCGGTAGCAATCCCGGCCTTCGGTGGTGGTGTCTCATCTAGGGCCGCGAGAGGTGGGTGGTGAAGTCTCCTCTTTTTGGGGTTTGGGTCTACTTCAGGGCTAGCAGTAGCACAGTCAGCATCACAATCAACAGCGCGGGGATGAGCACGATAAAAGTTCCGTCCGCGAGGACAGCAAAAGCGTGATGGGTTCTGGCAGATCACCCCAAACGGGTCCACAGCTCCACTGCTATGATCCCGTGCTTCTGTTAGCAGCGTCGCAACACTAGTTGGAACCGAAGCCGATAAAAAGGATTGAAAGCTACAGCAACAAACATAGAACAAGCTGCGGTTGTCGGTCCTGGCATGCTGAATAGGCTTATCTCGGCATGACCCATTCCTTCGGACCATGCGCCAGTTATCGTTTCTCTCTCTTGAATCGGAAATACGACCCCTGTGGCTCCAAATAGCACAAAGTAGGTATTATTTATAGACTTTAGGCCCCAAAGTAGGTGCTATTTGTATACTTGGAGCCCCAGGGGACATAGCAGCACCCGCACTCCTCGTCGCCCGAAAGGAGCATCCTCGTCCTTGTGTGACTCTTCCTAGGAGTTTGGTTGAGGGCAACCTTCCCTAAACCCCAAAAGCCTAAACCCGACACCCCGAAACCCTACCCTAAACCCCTGAACCACATACTCTAAACCCTAAACCCTGAACCTAAACCCCAAACCCTAAACCCTGAACCCCTAAGCCCTGAACCAAAAGCCCTAAGCCCGGGAGCCCAGCTACGAGTTGGTGGTTACGGTGTTCAGGCTTTAGGATCCATGGAGTGGTAGAGAGTCTGCGGAGAGTTTAGGGACTTCAGGGTTTCATTCAAGTCCCGACTTAGGTGCCGTTTAGGGCTCATGGACAGGATCAGGAGGTGTTCCAGCGGTTTTTGCTCCTAATCCTGGGACCTAGAGTAGGCCCTTGATTTTTCCCTTTCTGAGGGTTTAGGTTCCCTTATAAACCCCTTCAAACCAAAACGGCCCTAAACCCTAAACCCTAAACCCTAAACCCTAAACCCTAAACCCCTAAACCCTAAACCCTAAACCCTAAACCCTAAACCCTAAACCCCTAAACCCTAAACCCTAAACCCTATTTCATTCTTAGGTTACTCTCGACTTAAGAGCCTCAACGGGTTTGAAAGTTGAGGTTAACTGGGGGGGGGTCGAGGGACTTAGTAAGTAGGTAGTAAGTAGACTTATAAGTACCCCAAAAGGGGCCTGAATTATAAGTCCTGCAAACACCAGTAAGTAGACTTATAAGTACCCTAAAAGGGACCCTAATTGGGGTTATGGTACTTATAAGTCCTTAAAATGACCAGTTACTAAGTTCCCCCGACCCTCGAAGTAACATTTAACGAGGGATCAGGTCGCAAGATAGCGGGTATGGGTCCACGGTCTACTTCCGTGATGCAGCCTCACACGGTTTATGGTTTTGAGTTTCAATGATCGGAACAGTTTTCTAGTAGTCGAGTAGGTAACATTTAACTTTTTTTGGGTTGTATAGTCCCTATAATATATACTTCCTGAATCACCAAACAGGTTAACCTTTAGTTCCCCATGATACCCGACAAGCAGGGTTCAGTCCATCCACCGGTATTGTATAGGCATGCCCCGAAACACTGTTCCGATGATGGACGCCCTTACCCTAAACCCTAAACCCCCAAGCCTGTGACCCTACCAGGATCCCCCAAGTACCGTTTTAAGGGATCTGATATTTCTCGTTAAGAGGTACTTAGGGGCTACAGTAAAGGGTAGTTGGGGGATTTAGGAAAACCTTAAACACATTGGTTAGAAGCTGCCCCCACCCTGTCATAGTGACTTTCAGGATTCTTTTAGGGCCCTATTATATTCCTATTATACCACTATTGCAGGGTGGAGGCAGCTTCTAATGCATTGGCGTTTAGGGGTCTGCCTGGCCCAGGCCGAAACATGATCTGGAGGCGGGCTGCAAAGCTCACAGAATTTGGCCCCGGTTTGTGGTTCAGCTTGTGGGTTTAGGGGTTTAGGGTATCGGGGTTTAGGGTCCCTTCTAGAACCCTTTGCGGAATCGGACTAGAATCTAGAACCCTCATCGACTCACTTATCGAAGCCTTGTGAAATCCATTGTAAAGCTTGCTTAACAGAATCCCTTGTAACATCCTTATGATTTCCCTGAGGAAATCCTGTAACCCAGACCTGTAA
The DNA here is from genome assembly GCA_905221615.1 of Symbiodinium sp. CCMP2592. Classification (NCBI taxonomy): domain Eukaryota; class Dinophyceae; order Suessiales; family Symbiodiniaceae; genus Symbiodinium; species Symbiodinium sp. CCMP2592. Next base: position 102,238 of record CAJNDT010000599.1, read on the forward strand.
GAGGAATCCCTGATCCGCAAGAGGAACGCGATCTTGCTTCGTATGGCCGTCACGGTCTACGCGCGCACCGCGCTGCCGATGGCCGGCTACCTCAGACAACTTGTCCCTAAGGGTCCATGCACCCAATTGGGGAGTACTTGCAGGGGTTTAAGGGTTCAGAGTCCCTAATTGCAAGGGTCCATCTGCCCCAATCGTCTATCATTTGGCCTTACCATACCTAATTAGGAATGACTTCAAGGCCAGTGTATATGGGTGGCTGTCAAAATTATGCCCTCTTTTTGCATACCCTAAATAATAGGTGCCGTATTATAATAAGGACCCAAAAAGAGACCCTAATTTTGACAACCACCCATATACTATTTGGGTACAGGGCCCTTAAGGTTTGCTTGCTCTAGGGGCCTTTATCGTCAGAATGGGGCGTCGCTTAAAGGGTCGCTTCCAGTGTGCCTCTAGAAGGGCTTAACATAGACTTCTATATCGGAAGTTTCAGCGGTTGAGGTTTTAGGGTTTTGGTTGACGTTTAGATAAAAGCTAGGACACTGCTTTGACTGAGTTATTTGTTGAGACTCCTGGGCCTCTTTGTGAGATGGACCTGAGCCCCCAAAGCCCAAACCCTCCCCCAGAAAGCCCTTGACCGTAAACCCTTAGCCCCCAGAAAGCCCTTGACCCCTTTGGAAGCCTTACTTGGAGGGGCAGGGGACTTAGTAAGTAAGTTATAAGTAGAGTTATAAGTACCCTAAATGGGGTTACCGCAATGATAACCCTACTTATAACCTACTTACTAAGTCCCCTGCCCCTCCAAGTAGGGTAGGTAGAGTTACTTGGATGTGTTCCCGTAGAGCCGTGGGTCTGGCAACAAGATCTTGTCGTTGCTCTCAGCCCAAATCCCCTAAACCCGAAACCCCTGAACCCCTAAACCCCTGAACTCCCAACCCTCCCCAAACCCAAAAAGACTGACCCGGTATCCAGAATCATGCCGAAGAAGGCGGGCTTCCTGGACGATGTGGTAATTTTTGGGGCCTTCATAAATACCTATACTAAGGGGAACCCTAGGCTTTAGGGTTTGGGGTTCCATTAATAAGGGCTACTTTAAGGGGTAAATTAAGCATTTAGTATAAGGGCCGTAATGAATGCGTTTACTATTTTGGGTCTAGGGTTCCTTTGAAGGGTTACTATAAGGGTACTATAGTATAGGGGCCTTAATAAACACCTATACTATTTTGGGGATTCAATACTATACTTGTAGCATAAGAAATATAATATACCCCCCTGGCCTTAATAAACACCTATACTATTTTGGGGATTCCTTATTGTAGTATACTAATTGTAACATACCTCCTAGTCCTATATTACTTCAGCCCCTGTGGGCAAAGAACAAAGCGCTTCAGCACTGCCACGGCGGAGACGCCGAACCCAGACCTTCCAAAACCCCTTAATTAGGGAACATACCACCTTCCAAAATCCCTGAATTAAGGAATTTACCTTAAAATATAGTAGGATCCCTAATAAGATTTAAGGTACATTCCTTAATTTAAGGGATTTTTGGAAGGTCTGGGGGAACCCACGAGCTGCAGGGCAGCGCTCATGTACAGTTACACGGACAACGCCGTTTATCTGGACACGGACGACGAAACGGTTTAGGGTTTAGGGTTTAGGGTTTATGTGATGTTGTTCTTTCCGTGTCCGTGCTTCCGGGTGGAGATTCCTGCTGGATCTTGATGGCGCGTGCCAGCGACGGGTGGATGTGTTATGGGGATATATGGGAGTTCTTGTAATTAGGGTTTGCCTATAGTCTCCACTGTAGTTCCTAAGCATAAAACTGGTTAACCAAAAAAGGGAACTACAACGGAGACGACAGGTAGGAGATGCAGGTCCCAACACGTTTCGGGGCTACAGACGCCTGAGGCAAAGAATATGTTCGATTGAGGTTTGGGGTTCTTATCGTTTTTTGTTGTGGGTTCCAGAGATTTGATGTTCTGACCAGAGCCCTCAAACAATTCTCCCTCAAGGGGCCAAAGCAAAGGAGCAGCCATGAAAGTCTTTCTTCCGTGAGTGCTCAACTCAGCATGAGTCCTGAAAGAAACGTGCGTAACACAAATCTTGAGCATTGATCTTGCTGAACCGTTCATTTGGATGCCGTGTTGTTTCTTATTTCAGGTATTTCCTGAGCCCGAACTGCCTCAAAACCTCTGCAAGCCGTTCCAACCAGATGAAAGCAATCGCCGCGCCGCTCCTCAAAGAGTTCGTGTCGAAAAATGCGTTCAACAAGGCTCGGCTTAAAACCTGCCTACTTAAAAGGATCATGGGACTTAGTAACTGGGGTTTAGGGTCCCTTTAAGGTATCTAAAGGGATACTATAAGGGTATAGGGTTTAGAGTACTTAAAGGATTATTGGACTAAGTAACTGGGGCTATAATTAGGGTAGCTATACTTACAACCCCAATTAAGGCACTTATAACCTTACTTACTAAGTCCCATGATCCGCCAAGTAGAGGATCAAGCCCTACCCCTTTCGGGTTGGGGAGTGCCTAGTTTTATGATCAGGATCTGGTATCTAGAATTGAGGTACGCTTAAGACAGGGCCCGGGTATGACCCCAAACCCCAGACACCAATCCTGCTCAATCCTAACCCCGAAACACCTTCGAGTTTCGGGTTTGGGAGAGTTTTAGGGTTAAGCCTTAAGCCAAAAAACCCTGTTTCAGGACTTTAGGATTATAGGTTTCAGGGTTTCGGGGTTTTCAGGGTTTAGGGATTAGGTACTTGGTTGAGGTCGGAGGCACTACTGTCGTAGTCGTTGCTGCGGAGTCGTCCTGTTCGTGAGATCTCTTTGGAAGCTTGTCTTGTCTTGTGCAACCCAAGTGCAAGTGTCCGTAACTTTCTGTTTGTTTTGTGCGGCTGATTCAAGTTAGCATGTCCAAAGGCGCGTCTTTACTAGCTCTCATCCCAAACCGTAGTTTTGTACCGATGCACGACAGGTTTCCACTCTTTCGCCATTTTCCTGATTGTGTAACTCGAAACTGTAGGGTTTGATGTGCTTGGCACATCCACTGGCAGATCCAAAACGAATTCCGTGCAGGGCTATCCACAGGTTTTCGGTGTTATTCAGCCATCCCTAAACCCGACAAACCGGTTGTTTAAGGTATGGGGTTGGCTCCGATCTGAGGTGGGCTTGTGATTGTAGTTTCTTTCTTCCCATTATTCGGCTACGTGGACGAACAGAAGTAGTATTCAGCTTATTCACGGCTCCCCAAGCCCTAAATCCCCAAGCATAGTCTTGGTTTAACCCTAAACCCCTAAACCTAATTCTGCAACGAGAACCTTCGGCGTCCAGGAGCGCCCTAAGTTCAAGAGCCCTCAGCCCAAATCCCAAACCCAAACCCTTGGACTCATTCCTGTCCTGCTCACCTGCAGGGTGTTTCCGGTGTATTCGTACACATGGAAGCATCCAGACCCCAAGAACCCCCTTCCCCCACCCTCCCCCCACCATTCGAACCCAACCCCCCAAATCAACCCTAAACCCTCCGGCCCTCCCCGCCCCTCCTTCCAGCCGGCGTCTCCAAGTTCAAGATATCAGAAGAGCAGGACGCACAGACCGCATAGTTATGTAGGTTTACACCCGAAAACACCACACCCAACACCTTAAACCCTAAACCCCACGACTTAAACATACACAAACCACAAGCATCGTGTCAGGTCTACACTATTGCCGCGGCCCCCACGAAGAACAAGGCCGGTTCTCTCCAATGCAACTAATACACGGGCCTACATAATGACCAATACTATTTCTGTTACGTTTTAGTATGCCCCAAAACCCTTTTCAATTTATGAAGGCCCCTGCATTATGGTATAGGTGTATAAATCTCCAGTATATCTGTCTGTCTGTGTGTGTTCTTTTTGTATCCCATACGTATATGTATGTATATGTAAGGATATTACGTGTATATATGTATATATACATATATATATATATATATATTCATATGTATATGGTTATGTTTATGTATATGTAGATGTTATTTGTGTACGTATCTATGTATGCATGTATGAATGTACGCATGCATGCTTTTTGCAGTGGTTCTCTTGCACTGTGTATTGCTTGCGTAGAGTTTTATCGGGGTTTCTACGGGCAAAGACCACCAGGAAAACAAAACCTGACACGTTCAGAATAGTTGAGGCTTCTCGGTACTTTAACTGCCTACCCTCGTGCCGGCAAGTCCCTTGTGACGCAACGGTAGTTCCCGGTAGAACGCAGCTGACGAGCAAACTTGGTTGAGGATATCCCAGTTCAGGATTTAGGGTTCGGGGTTTAGGGTTTAGGGCTTTAGAGCAGACGACGTAATTTTAAAGAGGAGTGCAGATTCAGGGATGCGGGGTTCAAGGTTTACTAACCCAAGGATTCACGAGTAGAAACTTGGCTTATTCATTTGGCTTCGGAGGTAGAGTCGTCGTTGTTACCATACCTGTGATTGATTTCGTTACCGTATTTGTGCTTGTTATTGTTGTTGTTGTTGTTGTTGTCGTTGTTGATGGTGGTGGTAGTGGTGGTGGTGGTGGTGGTGGTGGTGGTGGTGGTGTGGTGGTGGTGGTCGTGTTCCTGCTGCTGCTGTTGCCTTTGCCCTGGTAGGAGTAATTGCAACCCGTGAGTGTGTAGGAAAAACTAATTTCGGGGCTCTTCAAGATCAACAGGACCTGCAGATTTCCGGCCAGTGGCATAGTGTTGCAAGTAGACCGGTACTCGGACAGCATGTCTGACACACACTGTGGCAAGCTGCAGCGGGATAGCGGCGAGATGTACTCATGTGAACTCACTCCGGCAGTCCTGTCGAATCTTTTGCATGTGGCAATGCGGTTCGCTTGAAATAATATGGTATGCTTGAACTAGAACCATCACGACACTCTTCATCATAACAGAATGTGACAAGAACATTGTAAGTATGGTCCAATATGGTAGTTTTGATACACTATGCCATGTTATGTTGCAGCCTTGAACAAGGCAGTATACTACACTCGTAGCTGGTAGAACATGGCAGGCTGTAGCACTGCATGCTTCTATGAAGCCATATCATATCATGCATGATCAATAGCATGTCGTGTCATATGATTCCATATCACTTCACTGCATATGACGACTCAACATCATACCACATAACATAATGATAGCACCCCATAGGATTGGAGTATATGTGCCTCATTTTGCACACATACCCTAAGGGCCCATGTACTCATATAGTATATACATTGGCCTTAAAGTACTCCCTATGTAGGTACATTGGGTGGGCCCAAAGTATATGCGATATGGATACATGGACCCTTAGGGTTAATTAAACTTAAAAAGCCTAAACCCTCAAATCCCAAGCTAGAGTCTCTAACCTTACATCCTAGACCCCAATTAAAACCCTTCGGGATACGCAAAAGCAAGACGCCATTTCGACATCTCATTGAAGCGACAGCCCTCGAGGGAGCCGCCTGGGAACACCGCGTCTGAAGCCAAGCCGGTGAGATTGCTCTATCCTCGCAGCCTGAGGGGGGTTAGGGGGGCGGGGGTACTTAAAGGATCATGTTCCTTAAAGGCATCTATGGGGTTCCTTAAGGGGTCTATGGGGTTTAGGGTTTAGGGTATACTTGGAGGGTCGGGGGACTTAGTAACTGGTTATTTTAAGGACTTATAAGTACCATAACCCTAATTAGGGTCCCTTTTAGGGTACTTATTTGTCTACTTACTACCTACTTACTAACCCTTATTTTCAGGGACCATGTAACAAGGATCCTACTATTCAGGGTACTATATTAGGGTCCCCGTTTATTACGTTGGGTACGGCCCCCACTCAGTAACAGTTGGATAATATTCATAATATAGAGATATAACGACCTTAGTAGTAGCCCGAATATAGACTGTTACTGTATGGGGGCCGTTCCCAATTCGTTCGATTTGTCTTTAGGTTTCAACTTCAAGAAACAATCAAGGCTGATGTCGGGTTAAGGGGCTTCTAGAGTTCTAGAGGAGGTCGGGCTTTGGTAGCTGGTTCGGTTTGTCTAGCTCTGCATTGGGCCTGCATGTTACCCTGTTGCGCACATACCAGAGATAAACATGTGCGTGGATACGTGCATATCTATGTTTCTGTTTGTTTCTCTCGGTCTGCCTGGTTGTGCATGTAATGGTGCGCATGACGAAAGCACACACATGCTTCGAGGAGGTGTTAGCAAGTTTCGCTCATAAGCAATGAGCATGTATTGTCTGTATCCCTAAACCCGAACCCCGTAAAACCCAAGCCCTAAGATCTATCCCCAAAAACTTACTCTAGCCCAACCCCTAAACCCCTAAACCCGAAACCCTAAACTCTAACCCCAAAGCCCCAAAGCCCCAAACCCTAAACCCTAAAGCCTTAAACCCTAAGCCCTACATCCTCCACTCTGGCCCTAAAGCCCTAAACCGGCAAGGCCACAAAATTTTCCCGACGACCCCCAAGGCCCAGTGGCTGTACTTGGAGGATCAGGGGACTTAGTAAGTTAGGGTTTAGGGTTTAGGGTTTAGGGTAGGTTACAAGTACCCTAATTGGGGTCATAAGTAAATATAAGTACCGTTGTCTTAGCTTTAGAAACCTAGTTACTAAGTCCCATGATCCTTGAAGTATCATAGAACTTCAGAGATTCCAATATCCCGTTAGTAAGTGCAGATGCCTTACATGATGGGGGATTATCGGGGCTTTAATGTTACTTGAAGGCTCATGGGACTTAGTAAGTAAGGTTATAAGTAGGTTATAATTAGGATAACCCCACATAGGGGACTTATAACCCCACTTATAACCTACTTACTAAGTCCCATGATCCTCTAAGTATGGTTTAAGGTATAGTATAGGGGGCCAGAGATCCTTATCCCTTGACTAGGGAATATTCCGTAAACTATAGGGGCCTTAATATTACGGTTTGAGGTATATTCCTTAAGTTAATGGGTATCGGATCTTTGGGACCTTTCTGCAGCCCTTACAGTAAGCCATATGTTGAATCATAGGGACCCCTAAGGGGGTAGGGGGAGGGGGGAAAGGGGGCCTTAATGCCCATAACAAGGACCTAATAAGACCAATTTAAGGAACTATAGTCCCCTACAGCCCTTCCCGTTCCCCCCCTAAGAGTCCCTATGATTCAAAGGAACCCTAATAACCCAGAGATCCCAATACCACTTAATTCAGGAATATACATGAAACCATCAAAATAAAGGCCCCTATAATTTGGGCCTATTCCCTAATTTAAGGTATATAGGGATCATTAAACCATAAGAATAAAGGCCCCTATAATTTAAGGCATATTCCCCAATTACGGGATATAGGGATCTCTGGGAACTATTATGCAGCCGAGGCCTACTTGGCCTTTCCGACGAATAAGCCCAGAATCCACACCGTCATCTCTCACTATCGCGCCAGTGTGGTGGGGGACGCAGCACCGGGAGAGTCCAAATGCGGAAGTACTCTATATATATATATATGTATATGTATATATGTATACTAGGTTCCTGAGTAGTACCCTTTTGCCCTTTCATTTTAGGATCTCCTTGTGAAACCTGAACATTAGGAAAAAGGGTACCCTTTCTATTAGCGGCTTACGGAGCAACAGGGTGTTTATATACATATATATGCATATATATATATATATACATGTGTGTGTACTATTGTATGCCTCCAATAATTAAACTAGGTTCCCCAGTATTACCCCTCTATACTTCTTCTTTTTATGTTCCCTTATTCAAACAAAACAGTAGGAAAAGAGGATAGCTTTACTTACTAAGGGCTTACTGGGGAGCCTAGGAAAATTCCTTAAATCATTTTGGGGAACCCTGTTATGATTTGAGGAATATTCCATAATTAAGGGGTATTGGAGTCTCTGGGAGGTTCCTAGTTAAAGGATCATGGGACTTAGTAACTGGGGTTATAGTTAGGGCAACTGTACTCATAACCCCACTTAAGGTACTTGTAACCTTGCTTACTAAGTCCCATGATCCTCCCAGTAGGCTACTCTGAGTGGTTTTGGGAATCTCAAGCCGTGATGTTGGGGTAGGTCGTCCCTGAAGGCTTCCTTGAAGGGTACCTTTTGAAGCTTCCTGTAAGAGTTTCCTCTTTGAAGGGCTCTGGGGGGGCAGAAAATTAGGATTTACGGATCCCTTTTTAGGGGTCTCTTTAAAGGTGGGTCTTAGTTTAGGGTTCCTTTGGGGTTCGTTTGCAAGGGGATCCCTTGGGTCCTTACGGGCAGGGATGCATCGTTTTGAACCTGGATTTTTGGGGCGCGCTTCATCCGATGATAGAGGATCCTTTGATGCCCTCCCTCGTCTGGTGTTTAGCTTGCTCAATGTGAATCGCATTCAACAAGCAGGAGGGTCTTGGTAGATCTGAAGCCCGCCTTTTCAGACCGTTTCCATGACTTTCGATGCAGAAAGCTAAACCCTCGGAAGGAGAGGAAACCGGACGCGGACAAAAACCCACTTGCAGTTAGCAGACTTTGCGTTCCATTCTTTCACTATGACTTACCCAAAGTACTAGGCTAGCAGAATATCAAGCACCTGTAGCAAATACCATGCCCCAAGATTTCTGAGATTCAGAACATCCAAGACACTGACGAGCAGTGCCCGCCTGCAATTGCACGGTTCTACTACAACTACCATTCATTAGCACTCAGCTTGTCCTTTAAGTTTTCCAAGCCTTAGAGCCGTGAAGACCAGCAAAGCCACGATCTTTGGGGTGAGAGGCTCTTGCATGTCGCTTGCCATCGCAGTTTGCTGTATTCGTTGACGCAGTAGGTTCACAGAGCACGATGTTCCCCCCTGTGCAGACTTTGCATACTGTATATTGCAGGCATGTTGTAGGCCTGAGTCATCTATCTTGGTGGTCTGCCATCTAGTCCATCCTCATGCAACGTCCATAGTACAAAGCCCGCTTTTGTAATGACATGTGCTGGATCATATAATCTGGTATCTTGCACATGCTGTTAATACTAGCTGACACTTCTCCTCTACTCAAGCAGAGCATCCTGCCAAGCTAAAAGAGATCACGAAAGCCCAGTGCACTCGGTAGTCCCCAGATAAAGCAGCTTGTGATCGACGTTGCGACTTTTGCGCCATGGCCCTACCCTTCGGATTTACGCCTTTGGAGGTGCGGGGTTCAGGGATTTTCGGGCGTCGAGGGGTTCCGGCCTATCTTCCTGGGGTTTAGAACTTATTGTTTCGAGTTTGAAGGGTTGAGGCACTTGGGGTTAAGGGATTGTTGGATTTAGGGTTGAGGAGTCCCACAGCTCTTGATAAGTCTGGCTATGCTGCTGAAAAAGTCGGTTCTGCGTTCCTTCCGAAACATCTGTTCTTCTGAAATCAGCCTGAACCTTGCAACCCTGCGGCACAAATTTGAACCCCAAGCCCTTAAACCCAGAACCCCAGAACCCCTAAACCCAAACCCCAAACCCCTGAAACCTACACCCTATAGATCCCTTCCAGGAGCCCTTTAAGGAGCCCTTCAAGAAACCCTTTAGGGAACCTACCGGCAGGCGCAGACCTACTTGATCCTGACCATCTGCTGGGTCAGCTGCTCGCCAGAACATCTGCGCGGGTGAGGGTTTATTTAGGGTACTGGGTTTAGGAACCTACCTAGTCTTAGTAGCTGAGTGGATGCACTTTACACTTTTTGGGATAATATTACCCACTATAAAACCAAAAGTGTGCACTTTTGGGGGGCTTATGAACTCAGCTACTAAGTAATTAGGCTCTAAAGCGCCAAGGTATCGTGGTGGTGAACCAGCTCGAGCAGCCCTATGCGAGGCGCCGAAAGCTGAATAGCGGCTTCCTCGTCGAGGACACGACTCTACACAGAACCTTCGATATCCCTGAATTAAGGACTTCTGTAATTCCTTAAACCCCCCAGAACTTACTTCTTTTGTAGGATCCCTTTCAATTCAATGCCAGGATGTATACTAAGAACCTAAAAAAAGTAGGTCTTGTTGGGTTAAGGCCTGCCTTAAATTATTGCCGGATACATAATATATATATATATATATATATATGTATATATATATATATATATATGTATATATATATATATATATGATTTAAGGTATGCTCCTCAACTAAGGGATATTGGAAGGTCTGGGTAGCAACAGTATCCCCTCATAATAGCTCTACTGAGGCAATACATGTATTTGCGGGTTCCCGATCGCCCGAAATAGGTATCCCTAAGGCTTTAATGTACCTTTATAGTAGATACTTAATCCTTAAAGGGGTCCCTATATAGGTACTTTAGGGCCTAAGTATGTACTATATGGGCACATGGAGCCTTAGGGTATTGCTTTACAGACTTTAGACCCCAAGGTAGGCATTTTTGGTATATTGGAGTCTTAGGGATGTGTGCGAGGTGTCTAGCCCTTGGTCCCAAACCCTGGCACTATACCTTAAGCCCCCAATCCTACACCCTAGGCCCCAAGCTTCGAAACCCTAAGCCCTCAGCATAGGGTTCAGGGTTTTGGATTGTAATCATAGGGCTAAACCCAAAACTTCAAGATCAAAGCCTAAACTTCGAGATCCTATAAGCCCTTGGTGAAGCAATTCGCAGCCTCCTCCCCCTAAGCCCCTAAACCCTCAACCCTGAACCCTGAACCCTAAACCATGTCCTAAGCCTTGAGCCCTTGAGCCATGAAGAATGAAGCCGGATAGCCCAGGTCCACATTTCTTTCTGAAGTCTTTGGGTTCAGGGTTTAAGGGCAGGGTTTAGGGGTTTCGCGTCTTGGGTTCATGGTTTAAGGCAGGTTTAGAGTCTAGTTAGGATGCATCGAGTAGGCCCTAAGATAGTTAGGGAGCTTAGCTTAAGGACAAGCGTGACATGGAAGGCAGGCGGTCGAGCGGACGGCTACCCTCAGCACTGGCTCCGCAACCAAAGTCTAGCCGAAAGGAAAGATTACCTTTCACTTCCAGACCAGGAAACGGACGCAGCGGGCAGTTCCAGTCTGTCTGCTGGATCCTTGTCGCGTTATCAATCCCTAAGGGTCCATGTACCCAAACAGTACATACTTGGGCCTTCAAGTAGTCCCGTAGTCCCTATAAAGGCACTTTGGGGCTAAAGTATCTACTATTTGGGTGGTTGTCAAAATTATGGCCCCTTTTTGGGTACCCTAAATAATAGGTTCCGTACTATAATAGGGACCCAAAAAGGGAGCCTAATTTTGACAACCACCTATTGGGGTACGTGGACCCTTTGGGAATAACCTTACAGCAGCGGCAATCTTTGGGCCGCTCTCCGAGATCCTGATTACGCCCCGAAGGAGCAACGCAGAAAGTTTGAAGTGCAGCAATGTGGGCACCTGATCAAGAAACTCGGGGACTATAACCCCAATATACTAAGAACCATTTTCAGAACCCTAGTAAGGACCCAAGGTTTCTTAATCAGGTTCCTGCATTAGTCTTCTGGTGTCGCATGACATGCGAAGTGTGCTACTCCGGCTCGTGCAGCGACACTTTAATTACGTACCGCAGGCCGCAGACACGGTGCATAAGCCTCCTTGCCGCCTTTGTTGGAACGCAGTGTGAGCTGTGCTGGGCCGCAGCACATTGATCCCGATCATTACTTGGGGATTCTCCCTATCTTTGTCGTCATTGTCAACAGCATGACCGTCATTGTCAACAGCAGAATCGGCTTCGTCTTGATCATGACACCATGAGTAGATATCGTCGTCAGAAGGGACAACTGCCTGGACTCGTCGTCAGCATGTTAAGAGCCCCCCAATCCCGCTATCCAAGCCCAGAAAAAGCGCCCCAATCCCAATGTTTCAGCACCATGCCCTCCGCAAGCCCTTACCTAACCCCCCCCCCCCCCAAAGTAGGTAACATAACGGCCCAAGACCTTTTAAAAAAGGCCATTATTCTACATACTTGTGCGGTCCAGGTAATTGAATATGAAAAACCTTATCTACGAAACCTCAGGCTTAGTAAGTAAGGTTATATATACCTTAATAGGAAGTATAAGTACTTATAAGTCTAGTTACCTTACTTATTACCTTAGTTACTAAGTCCCGAAGGCTCCATGTACCCATATAGTAGGTACTTAGGCCGTAAAGTGCCCATGTAGGGACCCCTTTAAGGCCTAAGTACCTACTAAAAGGGTACATGGAGTCTTTGGGAGTGCCATGATCCTTTAAGTATTAAACCAGGCTTAGCCATGAGCCCATTGCAGGTCACTCGTGCAGTGCGACGTCCCCGTCAACACGACTGAAGGCTCCTGCGGCTTTATGTGCCAAAGGGTCCTACTGTTGATGGACAAAATCCTGCATTACCCATTATGAGGAAAATACCATAATTCCCATAGTTTAGAGTCCTTAGGGTGGATTTTGTCCATCAGCAGTATGTACTTTAATGGGGGATACTTCAATAAGTCATAATAGTAATTTCTAATATGGAAACCCTAGAATCTACTATATCGGTACATAGGACCCTTTTGGTATGCAGGGTGATCAAACCAATATGGTATGGGGGCTTTAATGAGAATAAGTAGAGGGGCTTTTTGGTTCCTCTCACTTTTTCTACTATACGGGCTAATTGCACATAGGGCTTATAGTAAAGGTAGCAGCATACTTGGAACTTTTGTCGCTTGGAGTATACTTTGAGAAGGAAGCCCGAGGAAAACCCTAACACTATAACCCTAAGGGTCCAGGTACCCATATAGCATATACTTTGGGCCCAATGTACCTACAGAGGGAGTACTTTAAGGCCAATGTATATACTATATGAGTACATGGACGCTTAGGGCAATGCTTCTGCATTGGACTTTTGAACCCTAACACCTCGGTGCCCCGAGGTCAACACGCGAAACGTCGAAACCCTAAGTGCAGCAAGATGGGTGGCCTAAACGAGTATTGGTGCAGCAACGTACGTTACGGTTGATGATATAAATCCTGCATTATCCATAATAAGGAATATACCATAATTCCCGTAGTTCAGGGTCCTTAAAGTAATGCAGGATTGATATCATCAACAGTAGCACTGCCAGTAATGGTGCCACCAACTATAATGATTAATTAATATTTTCCGCAGCAAAACTATTCTACCGACATCTGCTGCTGAAGCTGGAAAGAGTTTCCTTCTTTAGATGGTGTAGCTATAGTAACCCTTCTAGAACCCTTCTTAACTACAGGAATCCTATATATAATCCCAAAGGGTCCTGGGTACTGTTATGGGATATACTTCCCCAGGTCAGACTAGCAATTTCTAAAATGGAAACCCTACCCTCACCTCAATCCAAACCCCTAAACCCTAAACCCCCAAACCCCTCAACCCTAAATCCTAAAGGTACTTTGGACCCTTTGGGAAACCTCGGGTCGTCAGGGCCCTTGACTGGATGCAGGTGCCGAGTTTTCCGGATCGCAGTACTGCGGGCACCGGCTTCACGTGATTGGCTCCCCAGCTTAATCTGATCCAAGGGTTCAGGGTTACCCTAGGGATCAAAATAGCCCAAAAGCCTTAGATGGTATGGTCTTTGGGTTTAAAGGCCTTAATGTATCAGTCCTTAGATCCCAAGGGTTATAGTTCCGGATTGTTTTGGGTTTAAGGTGTCAGTTGTTAGGGCCGGCACATGGACTGGCTACAGTAATACTTAGGCTCTTGGGTTTAGGGGTGCCTGTAGGTTCACCTTTGCTTGTTTAGGAGATCAGCTCTCGATTTTAGGGTTTAGGGTTTAGGGTTTTTGACTGACGAGCGCAAGAACGAACAGAACAGAGAAGGAAAGATGTGCAAAGTGTGTTAGGTCTCCTTCCGTGCATGTGGACGGTGTAGTCTGGTCAGGGTTAAGCACACTCTGCTGGCACCTAGCATGATGGTGGTTGCAGCTGAATAAACACCAAGCCAGGTGCAGAACTGCAAACACAAAAACTCAAGTCAACATTGGGTTTCAACCCGGAGATTAAGAGGCCTGTGCCCCTAATCCATATAATACCAACCATAAACCCTAATATTCGTGTCAGTTCAGTAGATGGAGTTTTTTGGGTGGGAGTTCGAGCAAACAGGGACACGAAGACAGACCAGAAGGATCCTCAGGATAGTCATGTATATTCTTCCTCTTGTCAATCCCTGTGGCTCCAAATAGCCCAAAGTAGGTATTATTTATAGACTTTAGACCCCAAAGTAGGTGCTATTTGTATACTTGGAGCCCCAGGGAATAGTGATGCCGTTTTTATTCGCAATTTGCCACAATATGTGAACGGCGGCTTGCAGGAAGGCCTACACGGGGAATTTCAACCACCGAAGCCCCAACCGTGAAAACCACCAGCCGCAACCTTTCCAAATGAAAGCCCTAAGCCTCCCTTACGGGTCCCAAGCACCCAAGAATTAGATACCTGGGTTAAGGAGAGTGGTTTTGTATAGGTTAGTGTCTCGGAGCGTATATGATTATTTGGTACTTTGGACCCTAAGGGAACCTAAACCCATAGACCCCAGAATCCTAAACCCCAAACCTTTCTTTCCTAGACCCCCCAACTATCCTTTGTTGTAGCCCCTACATCATTACCTCTTAATGAGAAATCAGAGCCCTTAAAAGGGTACTTGGGGGGGGGTCCTGGCATACCTTCCACCTTCAAGCCCTGAGTCTATAGATACTTAAGCCGAAAGCCTTGCACGCTTGCATTCGGCACCCTACAACCCTAAACACCCACATAAGACGCCTATTAAGCCTTACGAAACCCTTGCACAAGCTCTCAGAGCAACACTGCAAAGCATGCAAAACACATGAAAATAGCAACTGGAGCCGGCACTTTAAAGCAGGCCCTAAACCCCAAACCCCTAAACCCCAAATCCTAAAACCGAAACCCAAAACTCAAAACCGCAAACCCGAAACCCTAAACCCCTAAACTCCAAACTCTAAACTCCAAACCCTAAACTCAGTAGTTAGGAAAAAGGAGTTCAAAAAAAAAACCCTAAACTCCAAACCTTGAAGCCGAAGTCACGCACTGCTTAGGCGCAGGGGCAGAGATCTCCGGATGGGGGCAGAGCCTGGAGAACGTGCCACGGCTTCACTGGCCTTTGAGTTTATCTAGGGGCTCCAGTCACCTAACCCGAAGGGTTCAAAGTACCTTTATAGTAGAATGTAGGTTTTCTATATTAGGAATTACAGAAGTATCCCCCATAACAGTACCTAGGACCCTTTGGGTAAATATTGGGTTCTCTGGCTATCTTCTATATGGTTAGTAACCTACTATTTGGGTAACTGGAGCGTTAGGTTTAATTGGCAGTGACATCCCCTTCTAGTTCCAGTCGAGATATACTATTGTGCATATAACTAGTGCACTCCTAAACCCGACGTATAAGGACAAGCATACAATAAGATATATCTGTGCCACACTGCACCTCAACACCCTACTCTAGGTGCCACTTCTTCAAGGGAGGGCGCCTCGTGATAGATCCCTCGCGCATCTTTGTGGAAAGGCTTGCAGCCTACAGCGGCGGACCACTTGTAATCTGAGTCTTCATCAATAGAACAGGGTTTCCCTAAACCCTAAACCCTAAACCGTGAATTACACGGGTATATGATGCTGTAAGCAGACAGGGACTACAGGGGGATCCTGGTAAGACTAAAGCCTCCATATTACCCAAAGGGTCCAAAGTACCTATACAGTAGACGTTAGGGTTTCTATATTAGGAATTACCTGTATGATTTGCGGTACTATATCCCATAACAATACCTAGGACCCTTCGGGTTTGATCCCAGCGAAATGGAGACCAACCCCAGGTGGGCCGTGTCGCGATCACTCTGCTGCTGGCCTTTGATCGATTTCTCGGGTTTAGGGTGTTTAGGGTTTGCATATTACGGCCCGGTGAAGAGAGATTTGCGCACGTGCACTCTAGCAGCCCAACGTTGGAAACTCAATAGCCTCAATCCTTGCGAGTAATGTAGAGGGATTTCCAGCACTATTTGTCCTTAGCCCGATTTCCAACTTTAAGGGGTTTACTGTAAACCCAAAGCCCTAAACCCCAAAAACCTAACAAACCCGAAACCCCAACCCTAAACCCCTGAAGCCCAGGCTTTATGGAGTCTTAGTAGCTGCGTGGATACACTTTACACTTTTTTGGGATATTATTACCCACTATAAACCTAAAGCTGTACACTTTTGGGGGCTTATGAACTCAGCAACTAAGGAGTTTACTGTATGTGTCAGGGTTTCTACGGTTTTAGGGCCGAAGACTTCTAGCGCTTCCGGGTTCCAGGGTGCTGCTGGGCATTAAGGGATCCTTTAAGCGGTTCCTTCTTTGAGGTTCCTGTGAGGGTTTAGGATTCAGGGTTTAGGGTTTCTTTGAGGTTCCCTTGAGGGATCCTTGAAGAAATCCTTTAAGGGATTTGTTAAGGTCTTGTTCTTCCTTTGAGGGATCCTTCAAGGGGTCCATTGAACGGATTGTTTTGGTGGCCTAGGGGTTGGACTAGAGGTTAGGTCCTTAAGTACCCAAAGGACTCCAAGACCACAACCAGTACCTACTTTGGGGCTGAGAGCCTGTAAGCACGACCTGCCTTGACCGATTTGAAGACTTTGGGAGTTGATGATGAAACCCTAAACCCTAAACCCTAAACCCTAAACCGTTCACGGCGAAGAAGAAGAAACTTCAATGCCCGGTGCGCGGGTGGTGCCTTCGGCACCGTAGAACCCTTGATCCCCCACCGGGGCAGCAAGCGGTGCCACGAGCTGCGACGACAGCTGCAGCAGCAACAGACCTCCCTAAGGCTCCATGTGGGAGTTTCCGAAAATAGGGGACCCTAATATAGTACCCTAAATAGTAGGATCCTTATTATAAGCAACCCAAAATAAGGTACTCCCAATTTTCGGAAACTCCCATGTACCTTCATAGTAGATACTTAAGCCTCAAAGGGGTCTCTATATAGAAGGGAATGGGGGAATCGATTATGGAGACTATTCTTGGGAATTATATAGGGGCTACTATAGCGATCCATTCCCCAATTCCCTACTAAGAACCAGACAGTCGTCCGCACTGATGGGTGAAGGCTTAGGAGTCCTGCGCCGAACAACATACGCCCCCAACCCCACCTAAAGCACCAACGCCTTAAGACACAAGAAAGGTTTGTTAGTGGCTTCGCCGACTACGGGCGCAAACGCGCAGCCCCTCGCCGGCATTGTCGGTTGTAGAGTGCTAAAACTGTGTTTCTGCGGGTTCGGGTTTTGAGAGACCATCGCAGACCTCTTTCCAGCATGGCTGCTTTGCGGTCTTAGTGCTGGGCAAGGAATATGACTCGACACTAGAGGGGTCTGGTCCTACATGAAAGTATTACGAACCTTGGTTGATAGTTCTGATAGTGCCGAAAGGCTACTTCTAAACCCCAGCCATCTCCTACCCTCACATGGTGTAGATTTGAGGTTTGAGCGTTTATGTTTAGGGTTCAACGCGCAGTGAGCTTAAGGTTTATAACATGGTTTTGGGGTTTCAGATTGAACTTGCAAGGTGTCAAGCTGTCGGAGCGAGTGCTTGAAATCCTTCGACCCGGCACTTGAGGATTTAGGTCCTAGGCCCAAAATCCTACACCCTAAACCTGAAAACCCCAAACCCTGTTCAGGGCGCCTCACCCCCTAAACCCCCCTAGAACCCACGCCCTGCCACCCTAAGCCCCTCTGCCCTCAATCCGTAACCCTCAACCTGCAAGCCTAAGCCCCTAGCCTATCCAGGCCCTTGTCGGTCAGTTTCTGATCACGATGTCCACAGTCCTGCTCTTTGCCTGCAGACAGAAACGGAATTCCAGCACGGACTAGGGGGATAGTCCCTGGTTTTGAGTGTCTGGGAGCCATACAACCCTGTTCTAGTCATTGAGGACCTCCTTGTTGGTCGCATCATAACAGGTGTCATATCATATCAGTATGAAATGATTAGTCTGTCTCGGGTTTGGCGCTGCATCCACATTCCTCGGCCCATTATACTATAGTTCGTGCTTCATTGCTTTTGTGTTATTCATCTTGTCGTGTACTGAGTTATGCTGTATTGCTTTAACATGATCTGGAGTTGCCGTTGTTGATTGTTGTCTTGCTGCTTTCAGGTAGACTTCGGTAGAGTATGTTATTCAATGTTGAATTGTATGTTTCTGCATGCTATGGTTTCGTATCAGGTTAAACTGTTTTTAGTTACTCTATGCTATTTGTGCGATAGCATTCTTGAAAACAAGGTACCATTGTATCATACGGTGCGGTACTGTATTGAATGCACAATAAACACAGACATGCATATACATGTTTGTATATATATATATATATATATATATATATATATATATATATGTGGTATACGTATATGTATGTATACACATACATACATACATACATACATACATACATACACATGTATCATACTATAGTGCATTGACTTGCAAGTATGTTGTCTGCCGTAATCTTGTGTTGCTCTATGACAGTCAAGTATAATTTGCTATTGGATGCTATGCGATTTATGCTATGCCGTGCCATGGCATGTTATGGTGTGTTGCATTGTGTTAAGTCTGGTATTCTGCTATCCGACACTATGATATGTTATGTCATTCCATGCCACGTTACTGCTTGTTTATGCTGTGTTATGTTATGCTATGTTGTGTGTTATGGTTTAATGTGATGCTGTGGTATGCTACCATGCATTATATTATGCTGGGTTATGATATGGGTCGTTGTCAAAATTAGGATGCCTTTTTGGCTCCTTAATATAGTACGATACCCATTGTTTAGGGTACCCAAAAAGGGACCCTAATTTTGACCACTACCCATGTACCAACAGATTGTTCAATATGTCATGCCAGTTTTGGTTGTACTGGGCGATATCATAGCAACAGCGAAGGTTTGCGATGGCCCAGTTTCTACCAGCAAGCTGCTTGGGAGCACTCTTTTGTGGGCTTCGTCCACGTCTCATCGAGGGTTCAGGGTTTAGGGTGCAGGGTTTAGAGTTTACGGTATAGGGTTCGGGGTTTAGGGCGCAGACTAGTATTTCAGGTTGAAGCTGCAGGCAACATGTCTCCAACTGCAACTGCAAGCATCACACTGAAGCTTCCAGTTACGAAGGTGCCTCGAGCCCTCAGAAACCCACACTCAGGGCGGGTAGGGTTTATAGGGTTTTGATTTTAAGGCTTAGGGTTCAGGGTGCATCGTTCTGTAAGCTTCAAGGTACAGGGTTTACAGGGGTTGCGAAGCCCAGAATGCAGACAGTGAACTCACCCTTGCGAGTATGGCAAGCCAAGCTCGAATACAGGGCCGGAGGACTTTAGTTTAGTAATCCCACTATTTGGGGGTTCCTGACCATAAGCCCCAGGGTCCATGTACCCAAATAGTATATGCACTGGCCCCAAAGTACTTATATAGGGACTACTTGAAGGCCTAAGTACCTGCTATTTCGGCACATGGACCTTAGGATACGTATACGAGAATTTTGACACGAAGCCGTATTCAAATCACTCAGGGCCTTAAATCATCCGAAGCCCAATTAAGCCCGGAACTTAAGCAGATGCGCCCCACATGAACCAGGACCCGCAAACCGCAAGGACAAAGCCTCAAGCCCCCTGAGTCGTTTAAGCAACTGAACATTCGGGGGTTTCCGAAAAGAGGGGACCCGAATATAGTAGCATCCTTATTATAAGGACCCCAACAAAGGTACCCCTAATTTTCGGAAACTCCCATTTGAGCACTGACGACAGCCTTGTGAACACGGGATATTAAGCGGGCTTGGGGTTCGCCCTAAGCTCTGAAATGAAAACGTCAGGTCTTGGAATCCCGACCTACATCATCGCGCAAGGGCTACAGGGAATGATCCCTGACTTACAGATTGTCGTACTTGATTGCGGTCCGCTTAGGGTTCCGAGTTGTTAAGTTAAGGGGTTGGTTTCCAATTATAGTGTTTAAGGTGCAGAATTCAGAAGCTTCGGATGACTGAGTTGTGAACATCGCTGCCATTTGCCAGCTGAGCATCCTTTTTGCATCGCTCTGGGATTGTGTGGTTTTCAAGTTAGCTTGGGTTCCCCACTAGCACCCCGCTGCCCATTTGTTTCGGGGCCTTTATGTTGGTGGGGAACCTAGGTGTCAAGTTAGTGGCTTTTTGTGTAGGATTTGGGATTTCGGCTGTGAAGGTTTGTAGCGTAGACTCGGTATTGCATCTCTCTGCGGAATAACCCTAAACCCTAAACCCCTAAATCCTAAACCCTAAACCCCACCCCGTTTGCGGTGGAATCAGGAGCAAACCTTCTATCTCTTGCTTGTAGATAATCGCCTTCAATTCTGCTGTGCTCGACATGCCTGCTGTTTCATGCAGAAGCCTGTTGGGTAGTTGTCAAAATTAGGGTCCCTTTTCGGGTCCCTATTATGGTACGGCACTTGTTATTTAGGGTACCCAAAAAGGGACCATAATTTTGACAACCACCCTGTTAAGTGCCTATATTATCTTAGGGTTCCCAAGAATAATGTATATACATACCGTTGATGATATAAATCCTGCACTACCTCAAGGACCCTAGACTATGCGAATTACGGCATATTCCTTACTATGGGTCATGCAGGATTCATATCCTCAACCGTATGTTGTATACACACACAACCATGTACCCCGAAACCCGGTTGCAGATACTAACCCTAGGGATCTAAGGACTCATATATTTAGGCTTTTGGGCCCAAAGACCATACTATATAAGGCTTTGGGGCTGCTTTGATCCCTAGGGGTAAGGCGCCTGCATGAGGTCACTCGAATTGTTTTTAATGAGAGGCGAGGCATTGAGTTTACCTATGGTCTCCTTTGTAGTTCCTTGTTTTGGCTTTCCAGTTTTATGGTTAGGATCCTATAATGGGGATTTTGGTTAACCAAAAAATGGAACTACAATGGAAACTCTAGGTAGGGTGTCTCGGGTTGGAATAACAGTCCTTTCCATCAACTTCTAGACCATGGAACCCTGAACCCAAACTTTTTCAACCCCTGAACCCTAAACCCTACATGCTTAAGCCTAAACCCTAAACCCTACATGCTTAAGCCTAAACCCTAAACCCTACCCGCCTAAGCCTTCATCGCTTAGACGTTACATCGGAAACCCCCCCTGACACTGACGCCTGGACTAGGACCATGAACTATGAACCATGTGTGAGTTTCAGAAAAATAGGAGACCTTCATATAGTTTCCTAAATAGTAGGATCCTTGTAATAAGGATCCCAAAAGGTGCCCCTAAATTTTCGGAAACTCCTTTAACTCAAAACCCTTTATAGAACCCTTATAGGAACCCTTATAGGATTCCTTTAAAGGTACCCCCCACCCCCAACATTTTCGGAAGTACCTGCGAGGAGTGGCATTGGCATCCTTGACCAGTGCCTTGGCAGACATCCTCGCAGCCTGAGGGGGGTTAGGGGGGACGGGGTACTTAAAGGATCATGGGACTTAGTAACTGGGGGCTTAGGGTCCCTTTAAGGGATCTATAGGGATACTATAAGGGTTTAGGTAGGGTTTAGAGTACTTAAAGGATCATGTTCCTTAAAGGG
The DNA here is from genome assembly GCA_905221615.1 of Symbiodinium sp. CCMP2592. Lineage (NCBI taxonomy): Eukaryota > Dinophyceae > Suessiales > Symbiodiniaceae > Symbiodinium > Symbiodinium sp. CCMP2592. The sequence continues at coordinate 123,731 of CAJNDT010000599.1, forward strand.
AGGGGGTACTCATAGGGACCCTTAGGGGGGGGGGGTACGGGGGTAGGGGAGTATACTTCCTTAAAGGGATCTATGGGGTTTAGGGTTTAGGGCTCTTACTTGGAGGGTCGGCGGACTTAGAAACTGGTTATTTTAAGGACTTATAAGTACCATACCCCAATTAGGGTCCCTTTCAGGGTACTTATAAGTCTACTGACTACCTACTTTCTAAGTCCCCCGACCCTCCAGGTTAGGGGGAGGGGGTATATTTGAAGGTTCATGGGACTTACGTAGGAACTGGGGTTATAATTAGGGTAACCATACTTATAACCCCAGTTCAGGCACTTATAACCTTACTTACTAAGTCCCATGATCCTCCAGGGGGCCTCCTAACGGACCCTAAACCGCAATGCCCTCCTCCCCCCTACCCCCAAAGGGGTCCCCGTGATGGAATCACGCCGGAGTCCCCAAGCTTTCTCGTGAATACCGTTTAGGGTTTAGGGGTTGAGGGGTTTCGGTCTTAGGGGTTAGGGGTTTAGGGTTTAGGGGTTTCGGTTTTGGGGTCTCTTGTATACCTTCAACCCTAGAGGCGGTTATAGATTAGAGAAGTCAAAGAAAAGCTCTGCACCGTATGAAAAGTGATCTCTGTCGACAATGCTCGGGGATACGCATGAACCTGAATCCTAAACCCTAAACCGCTAAGCCTCCAAACCCTAAGCTCCGAGGGACTGTTTAAAAGGGTCTTCCGGGGGGGAGGGGGGGCTATTCCAATTTATAGTATCATATACCCCCCAAACCCTATCCTAATTATTAAGGCTCCTATATTATGTTTCCTCCACACTGAGGATCATCACGGGAGACGTTGCATTGCAGCTCAACGACACCGTGGCTTGGCTTCGCTGATTCTCTCCGCTCGGTTGTTCCCATGCCGGTTCGTGTCTCTATCTGTGCCTAAACCACTAAACCCTCAACACCCTACACCCTAAACCCTAAGCACCTTGAGCCTTGAGCCCGGGAACGCCCCGAAACGCGATCCTTCCCGAACTTATCAGGTGGCGGTCTATGGCCGGAAGCAGCTCTTTTCCACCATGATGTTCTTTAGCATCCTGGCAGGGTCTACTTGGAGTCTATAGGGCTCCTTAAAGGGATCTATAGGGTTCCTTAGATGGATCTATGGGGTTTAGTGTTTAGGGGCTACTTGGAGGATCAGGGGACTTAGTAAGTAAGGTTATACGTACCCTAATTGGGGTTATAAGTAATTATAGGTATAGTTACCTTATTTATAAGCCTAGTCACTTAGTCCCCTGATCGTTTTAGTACCTATACACTCACAGAACCCAACCCTTAAAAAAAGGGTAGGGGGGTAGGGGAGTATACTTCCTTAACTAGGCCTTATTACGTCCTTCTTATGGGCATTAAGGCCCCCATACTTTCCTTTTTGGGGCAACCTTATAGGATTCTGAATATGTAGTTGGTTAGACCAAAAAAGGAACTACAGTGGAGACTGCAGGTAGGTTTAGGGTTCAGGGTTAAGGCATGGGCTTGGCATTTCAGGTATTTCAGCTACCGTGTTTGGTGTTTCGGTCCGGCTGCCAAACTTCCTCATCCCAGAGGATGAGCCTGGGTTCAGGGTTTAGAGTTTAGGGGTTTAGGGTTTAGAGTTTAGGGGTTTAGGGTTTTGGGGTTTAGGGCCTCAACTGTTAGTGGTCTCATGTCTTGACGTTTCCCACATCACTCTGATTGTACATGCTCTAGAACTCCGCCCGCTGCCTCCCCCCCATCAAACACAGCTTCGTTCTTGTCAAAATCTTGTGTCGGTATCATGGTCAAGCGACTAGTAAAGGGTCGAACCTTCTGCGAATAAAGTTCTGCATTCTCGGCACATTTCATGTGGCCCACCGGTGCGTCCCTGGTCTTCTTAAGTAGCAATTTGCTGAAACGGTAAATCCAACATTTGGGACCTGAGCAGTGTGGAACATTCAAAACGAAACCGAAGCCCTAAGCCCCAAAAAGCCCTGAACCTCCCTGAAGCCTACACCCTCAACCGCCAAAACCGTTCGAACCCTCGAGTCTTAATGCTGTAAGTAATTGTTTTGCATGCTTGTCGTGATTATTGTCATCATAAAACTCCCTTAAGGGGGTATCAGCAGTTTTAGATGTTATGTTCACTATGCTAAGGGCGCTTAAGTAGGTTGCAGGTTTTTCGAAGATGTGCGCTCAGTAGCTTATGAGTGGCAGGCCTTCCGATTCTTCCGGCGGGTGTCGGTTTTCTTGGAGGTTTGGGTTTGGGGTTTAGGGTTTATAGAGTTTGGGCTTTAGGGTTTGGAGTTTATCTTGTGGTTTAGAGTTGTCTTTGGAGTACTAGCATTTACAACGTACCTATGCCGAGGTTTAGGGTTTAGGATGGTTTCGGGCTGAATTCGGGTTGGCAGGTCAATCTCGCAGACATTTCCTCTGAAGCTACAAGTCGTCGCCAAAGAACCAGCCCTGCTTGCCCAGTCATGATCCCAATCATCGTGTACGTGCAGTATGCAGAGATCACGGATTTCACTTTTGCTGCTTGGATTTTGGCTCTAAATCCGCGACTGCAGCGCATGTTCCTGCCACATTTCTCTCTTGCAAACCCTAAGCTCCAAACCGGCCTAAACCCTGAACCCCTAAACCTACCTAAACCAGATCGATGATCCACTAAAACGGTTACTTTGCCTCTGGACTTCAGTCATGTTGGAATGGTGCGGGTCTGTACAGCCTCCGCACCCCACCATCCTTTGCCCTGGACTACAGGAGTTAAGAAAGCGCCCCTTAAGAAGTAGAAGAGGGTTTGGTTGATTTGATTGTGCATTGCAGGGTGTGAGGGAATCTTGAGGAAAAATGTTGGGAATCATTGCGAACCCCTCCCCCTGCTAGAGTTTCGTGCGAAGGATTTGCGGGGGTGAGAGGGTGAGGTGTCTTCAAACGTGCGAAGCCTCAAGAAACCTCCACTCTTGTCAGGAGGCGGCCAGTCATCGAAACATTGAACAATGAGCATGAACAGTAAGGTAGTACTGACGCTTTGTCGCCGGTGCATGATGTTGTAAGTAGAATTTCCACTGCAATTTTGCTTCATTTCTGTTGTGCCCCACAGCTCATGCCCCAAACATCAGACCCTGAACCCTAAACCACTCAACCTCCTTCAAGGTTTGGGGAGGCATCGTGGTCTTGAATACGATTGCCTTTGTGCTATTGTACCTCTTCTTCCCCGAGACCCTACACAAGAAGGAGGATACTCCGCACCTTCCGAGGTTTAAGGGTTTAGGGGTTTAGGGTTCAGGGCATCAGTCAAAGGGGAAAAGACGGACCCTTAATGGGGACCCCTACCCTATAATGGGCTATATAACGGGTATATAATAGCTATATTTTGGGTATATACCTAGGGGTCCTTATTAAGGGTCCCTCCTTTTACCCTTGGATTCAGGATTTAGGGGTTAAGGGTGTTGCGGCTTGCAGCTTTTCGGGCTTGCGCTAGGCTGGGGTTTAGGAGTAACAGTGGGCCCGAGGATACGGTTCATACTGCTGATGGACAAAATCCTGCATGACCCTAAGGACTCTAAACTATGGGAACTATGTATATTCCTTATAATGGGTAATGCAGGATTTTGTCCATCAGCAGTAGTAGAACATTCAGGGTTCGACAAAGTGTTGGAGTGTAGGTCCCGGAAGAGCAGGGGCGTCGGCACAAGATGCTCCTTGCCAGGGGAGGGGGCTTACGCATCCAGGGCTCAGGGTCTAAGGTTTAGCTACCTCGTGTAAGGAAGGTCGCCTGTCGATTGCGACTTAATCCAGAAAGGGGCTTGGGATGATGTTCGGACTGGAACACCAGGGTGTGCTGCCCTGGGACCAGCTGATAGATAAGGATCGAGTGCATGATCGAGTGTAGGGTAGGGAAGGAGATCTCGGACTCTAAGACTCTAAGCCCCAAACAACGAACCTATTTGAAGGATCGTGGGACTTAGTACTTAGGGTTATAAAAAATTGTAGCTATACTTATAATTACTTATAACCCCAATTCGGGTACTCATAACCATACTTACTAAGTCCCATGATCCTCCAAGTAGGCTCTGTCAGCTCCTTGGGAGGGTTGAGATTCCCAAAAGAGACCTTCAGGTTGGGAGCTTCTGCATGGGGCCTCCTGCCTCTGCCTTTCGGTCGATGATATAATTCCTGGATTACCTTAAGGACCAAAAATTATGGGAATAATGGTATATTCCTTACTATGGGTAATGCAGGATTTATATCCCTAACCCCAACCCCCCTATAGGTCCCTTAAAGGAGCCCCTTAAAGGTACCTTTATAGATCATTTTGAAGGCACCTCTCCCTACTATGGGTAATGCAGGATTTATACCATCAGCCGTTTGCAGGACAAGAAGGACTTCGAGAACTTCTCCATCGTTGGCTTCTTCGCTGTCGTTAAGCCCTAAACCCTAAACCCTGTTCCATAGAACCCAGGGGTGTAATTAGGGCTTGGGGTATAGGGTCATAGAAAGAACCCACAACCTCCCCTAAACGAAAGCGTACATCAACATGAATCAAAGCTCAAACGCGTCAGCATGGACTGCTTATGAAAGTGACTTCGGAGCCGCTAGCTGATAGGTAAGGTTATGAAGATATGAAGCGTATGCATACTCATACTCTTACGAAGGAAATGAGTCTATAGATCTATACACCCTCAACCCTAAGGCAGGCTTCTCTAGGATGGGAAGATAATAAGGAGCTCACAAAGAAAGACCTACCCCAAAGGGTCCTACTGGTAGGTACTGTTATGGGGGATACTTATGCAAATCACAGTAGTAATTCCTTGTGTAGAACCCTTACATTGTACTACGGAGGTACTTGAGAGAGCCCAATGGTTCGAATCCTTTGCCTGCTAGCCTTCGCCGAGGAGTGGCCAAGGAAGAGTTGCGGCACTTCCGCAGTCTCTTTGTTCAGCAACTTGGACTACCCCAAACCCCTAAACCCTAAACCCTAAACCCTAAACCCCAAACCCTAGACCCCCTAAACCCTAACCCCTAAACCTGAAACCCGAGAGGCCTTCTTCTTCCGGCTGGCTTGTTTGCGACGTGAGGGTCCATAGAAGCCCGGGTAGGTCCATGTAACATGTAACCGAAACGATGAGCAGCATGTCTACTTGAAGTTCCTTCCAAGCGCGAGGCATACAAACTCGACCTTCGGGGCAGTCTCGTGCCGGGTTTCCTTTGGCAAGTTCTTGTTTTCGGAGGTACCCCGAAAGGCACACCTAGTCTAATTTCGGTGGTACATGCGTGTAGAGCTGAGGAGCCAGCGGTAGCTTTTTTGAGTACTAAATCACTTGATTGTTTTTTATAGAGCCCCAGGTACACTCAACATCTAGAAGGGCTACAGTGGGGCTCGCAGGTATGTGTAATTGGGTTTGCCCAACCTCTAGCCCTCAGCTTGGGACAGTCTTTACCCACGGCCAGCGATGGAATGATGTCGGCCGAGGCATCCTTACATCGGGCCAAAAATCGTCGAGGCGAGGACGTCATCCGATGACTGTGATGGTGCAATAGCTGCTTATGATAATGTTGGTGATCAGCATACATAGACAAGAACATGGAGTTTTCATGACCATAAAACAAAGACCCGAGTATGCTGACAATGATGGACATTTTTATGGTGGACTGCTGACCGGTCGAGTGCCGAATTACAGCTCCAGAACTTGAACCCAAGCAAGCAACGGTTTAGGGTTTAGGGTTTAGTCCCCGTGCAGCTCTACTTCAATATACCCCGCAAGCTTAAAGACATCTACAGACCCTCAACCCAAGCCTTAAACCCTAAATGCGACACCCTAAGAAACGGCAAACCCTGCAAAGATTTACATAGACTATAGGACCTTCGATTTAAGCATAGGTTGCCGATTTTGTGTTGTAGGAGGAATGGAGTTAACCCTGCAGCCTGAATCTCGGAAGGCGACAGTTTGGCATTTCGGACGCACTCTTGACCCTGAGCCCCAAATCCTCAGCACAAAACAACCCTGAAAACTTAAATCCTAAACCCTTATAGACCTCAAGCATGAACTCCCTGGTATATACCCTCAAAACGCCCATACAAGCAACCCTAGAGCGGCCTTTAAGGGGAACCCCGAAACCATTAATAAAGAAAACAACCGTAGAAGCCTTTTCAGCACCGAGGCAGGCTACAAAAGCCCTGTGGATGCACATATTTGTTTGAAGAGTTCCTGTACAACTTAACCCGTTTTAACCCTGCCTGTTTCCTCCATGGTAGTTGCTGTTTTGGGTTACCCGTAGCCAAGAAGGGAACTACGATGGAGACTAGCGGGTAATCTCCGTACAAACACTCAGCCCTAAGAAAACTCTAAAGCCCCAAAACCCTAAACCAAAAACCGTAAACCCTAAACACCCTAGACGATAAAGCCCTAAACCACTTAATTACCCTAGGCCCTAAACCCTAACACCGTGGCCCAACACCCTTAAGGGAACCCCTAAAGGAACCCTTAAAGGAACCCTAAAAGCCCAAGACATAAAACCCGAAGAGGGATCCCTAAAGGAATCCGAAACGCCCAAGACAGGAACTTTTCAACAAGATGGCAGACTGCGCATCGATCGGGCTCCCCTTTCTCATGGCTCAGCCCCTTTGGACACAGACATCCGTGGGTTCAGGGCGTAGTGCTTCAATAGGGTTTCTTTAGGGATTTGGGGATTTCTTCTAAGGGTAGTTAGAAGGGTGGGTTCCTTTGAGGGCTTAGTGCTTATTAAGGTTCCTACTGATTTCTTTCAAGGGTTGTTAGAAGGGTTCCTTTGAGGGTTTTTAGGGTTAAAGTTTAAGGCTTTCAGGGTTTGCTGGGTTTAGGGTTTATGGGTCTATGGATTTAGTGTTCATGGGTTTGTGCTTTGACCCTAGACTTGGGCAGGGGGTTATCCATAATTTTGACGACCACCCATGTGTATATGTACATGTCTCTGCACTTGTATATGTATATGTATATGTACACGTATATGTACATGCATGTGTATATGTATACGTGATACACATGTATGTGTATATACATATACAGACATACACACTTATATATATATATATATGTATAATATATATATATATATATATATATATATATATATAATATACATATATATATATACACATGATACACATATATGCACCTATATTGGTGCACACACGCGCACAAACACACACACACACACACACACACACACACACACACACACACACACACACACACACACACACACACACACACACACACACACACACACACACACACACACACACACAACCACACACACACACACACACACACACACACACACACACACACACACACACACACACACACACACACACACACACACACACACACACACACACACACACACACACACACACACACACACACACACACACACACACACACACACAATAGCTCCCGCACTTCGGCCTGCCAAGCATTTGCCCACCAAGCCTCCTCATCTGAGTTTCGCTTTTTCGCAATTTGATGCGCTGATCTTCAGCTGCTTTGGCCGCACTTCAGGGCCCGTTGAATTGGTGTTCGGGGTTTAGGTTTAGGGTTTAGGGGTTTGGGGGTTGAGGTTCTCAGGGTCAAGGATTAAGGTCAGTTTGGCCGTCCACAGCCAGTTTTGCACCCTGCGTACGTGGCACACAGTTTTATATTACGCTATGCCCTACACCCCAGTCCCCATCAGGACGTCAGCGCAGGGTTTGGGGCTTCCAGGGCTTATGCTCGAGGGTCCAGGGTTTATGGATTCAACTCGGTGTAATGCGAGCGAAAGCACAGAACTGTAGAACATCCACAAAACTAGCAGCCTTTTCTGGAGTGGCTTCAACAGCTTGTTTTGCTGTCAAAGTTGTTTACCGATTTGTCTTAGGGGCAAGCGGATAGTCATGTGTCATCATCATTGCTGTTTTCATGCACATGCATGCCAACCCAACATCAATAACAATCATACTCCTGAGAGTTTAAGTCACGCATAGTCCGTCTTCATGATACTAGCTTACGTCTAACGGGTTCTCTAAATGATATACTTGCTTCGTTGTTCCGTGATGGCTGCAATGTATCGCTTCTTATGCACATGCTGTTACATTGCTAAACCCTCAACACCTACACACTACAACCCGAAATCCCTTAAGTCCGAAAACCATGAAGCTCCAAAGTTTCGAAGCCCTATAAAGCACGCCGAACACCTGAACCGAATAACCCTCAAACCGTTTCAAACCCTGAGGGCTCAACTCCAAAGCCTGGACCGTTTAGGGGTCAGGCTGGGTCCAAGCCCTGACCCCTTAACGCCCAACCCTAAACCCCTAAACCGTTAACCCTAAGTCCACAACCACTATAAAGTCTAACCCCTAAACCGTAACTCCTAAACCCTAAACCTCTAAACCCTAAACCCTATACCCCTCAACCCTAAGCCCTACACTTAAACCCTAAACCCCCAACCCCTAAATCCGCCAAAGGCTGGGTCCCGATGATCGTTGGCGGGTTCCTCTTAGGTGGCCTTGTGCCTGCGCTGTGCGCCTTGGCGAAGCAGGGAGCTAGATTCTAGATTCTAGGGTGTATAGGATCTATGGGGTCTATAGTCTTTATTGGCTTTTACGCTTTGATATGGGGGTTTCCGAAAATAGGGAACCCTGATCCTTATAAGGACCCCAAAAGAAGGTACCCCTAATTTTTTGAAACGCCCATATGGGGTGTATGGGGCTTTGGGGGTTTCGAGATTTAGGGGCTTACGGCTTGCGTTTTAGCGCTCTACTTGGAGGGTCGGGGGACGTAGTAAGTAGGTAGTAAGTAGACTTATAAGTACCCTAAACGGGACCCTAATTGGGGTTATGGTACTTATAAGTCCTTAAAATAACCAGTTACTAAGTCCCCCGACCCTCCAAGTAGGGACTCCAGGGCGCTCAAAGTGTACTCAGAGATCCCAATAGCCCTTAATTAAGGAATTTGCCATAAGTTATAGGGGCCGCAATATTATGGTTTAAGAAGGTATATTCCTTAGTTAAGGGGTATTGGGATTTCTGGGTAATTTGGTGCTTCCAAAATTGGGACTTAGATGGAACGCATTGCTTTTCAATACTTGGGAGCGGTGGTGTTAGACTGTATCTACGTTACATAAGACACTGGGCAGCAGGATTTCAGGACATGTTGTGCGGTAATTAAATGATCCACCAAGCTAAGCACTGCACACTCCACACGTGCATCCCAACATTGAAGTGCTTCATGAAGGAGAGAACCCCAACTTTACGGAAGTCTGTGCAGCCTGGAGAACTAGTTCGCTGGTATTGAAAGCCATGACTGCTGCATTCTTTCGGAGAGTATATCTGCTGATCCAATCCATGTACAGTCTTGGTTTTCGCAGAACGCTTGATCTATAAGCGTAAAGCCCTAAAGCTTTAAAGCTTAAGTTCCCCGGCCCTATAGATACTTGTGCACCCCTCAAAATGCCGGTGAAGGCAGAGATTTCGGAGTTTGGGACCTTTAGTGTTAAGGGTTTAATTTCAGGGTTTAGGATTTAGAGTGTTTAGGGTGTTTGGGGTTTTAAGGTCTATAGGCGCCTATCGGGGTTAGGAGTTTAGTGCTGAGGGTTGGCATCGCGCAGGCGCAAAACATGGACACGCGAAAGTGTGGGACGGTTGCTTCTGGTACTGGAGGCCCAGCACTGCAAGAAAAAGTGCTTTTCAGGTAACTTTAGGATTTCAGCATTTGAGGAGTCAGCTTTTTGTTTGTACTATCGCGACGTTTTCCGAGTGGAAGCGAAACACGATCATGCAATGTCAAAGCGCGAAAATCCTCAGACCCTACAACCCCCACTGCTACAACCCAGCCCTACCCCAATGCTACAACCCAGCCCAAAACCCCAAAACAGTATTGTAGACCCATGCAACGTTTCGCCATGTCGCTGGCCTGCAGCGGGTTTACAGTAGAAGCCAGAAAGTTGCAATTTCATTATCGTAACCCCTTTAAGGTAAATTATAGGGGATCCTACCATTAATCCATATTCCAACTTTCTGGAGTTCCCTGTAGGGTAGTAGTTTTGGGGGTAATTAGTTTTATATGCTTGCGACCTTATTCAGGCGCCAATCTCTAAGCCAAGGTAGCCAAAAAAGTGACTGCAAGGCAGACTACTGCAAGTCTCATAGGACGTCCTTCGAGACTGCACCGTTTGGAGTGTGGGGTTTAGTAGGGTTTAGGGCGTGCAGTATGCAGGCACTCACGACGCCACTCTCCAGCCTGAATCTAGCTTCACTTCTGTGGTGGTGCTACCAAAACTCATGTTCATTTCCCAGGCCTGAACACCCTAATTACATCCTGGAGCCCTGGGCCCGTCAACCCTGACTCCTAGACCCTAAACCGTGCATGCCGGCGTGCATGTGGTTTGGGGCCGTTCCGCTTCAGGGTTCTGAGGGGGGTCTGCTGTCTGGAAACCCTCGACGCCCCCTGAAACCTAAACTTTAAGCCCAGCTCCAAGAACTTAGGGAGGAAGTCTATCTGGGTTGTGCTTTGGGATAATTTTTAATTTCCCTTATTTCTTTATTAAGGGAACCTATTCATAAATAATTTCAAAGGGCTCAAGGCACAACCCAGTTATGGTAGATCCATGTCCGGTCTGGGCGTCTAGGTGTTTCGGCCTCCAGCTACACCTTTACCTAGGGATCTAAGGACTCATATGTTAAGGCTTTTGGGCCCAAGGACCATACTATATAATGCTTTGGGGCTGTTTTGATCCCTAGGGTTTGCTTCTCCTCAACTGGAGGCGCTTTTGACTCATGACATTCATTCCTGCCTCTGTGGGTGAAGCCAGATAGCTCATGAGCCAAACGTTGTTTGGGAGTACGGGTAGGCCCCGGTAAGTGGATTCACTAACATTATCAGCTTCAGTTTTTGTTTTTTCTTATATGACATAGACATTGCAAATCATTATGATCAGGATCAATAATAACTGGATTCATTTTTTCCTTAGACTTTATTTTTTTTGGTTTGGAAAGTGTGTTTGCGTGGTTACAATGTCATGTTTTTTCTCGATGCCCAACATAACGAATTTTATTGTGTGGTAATAATGTCATGTTTTTTAATGATGCTAGTCATAGCGAAACTGAGATTTATTTTGATTTTAGTTTTTTTCCTGTAAGATTAAGTAGTACTAGGACCAGTATTTGAATTGACGCCTCAAGCTTGGTGTGGTGCGAGTTTCTGTTCTCTTCAGATGGATTTTGTGTGTGGTTTTGAAACAGCCCACGATTTATTTTGTCATGCTTCTTTGATCGTTTGAAACTTTGTAAATAGATAACACTGCAGCTCGGCACAAATAATGTTGGAACGTTGTCGCTTGATGTGCTGGTTGGGAATATATATTGGATACATAGCATCTCAAGTATACCTGAATACAACATACGACACATAATTGATTGAGATATTGCTTGTTACTTGCGGCATGGCTTGGCATAACTTGATACCTTGAGCTTGATATATTCAGTTGTGATATATATATGATCGCGTGATTGCTTGTTACTTGCGGCATGTCTTGGAATAGGGTGATACATGGAGTGCTTGATATATTGGCTTGTGATACAGATTGAGTAGACTAATTGCTTGTTGCTTGCTTCATGTCAGGACGTCATGAATATCTTCCGCCAACACCTTTACTTAATAGTTTCTCTGGATACATGATAACTGATTTAGATATTCGCAGCTGGCGTGAATAGATTTTACGTGGACCTTGCCTGACATGGGATGATAAACATAGAGTATGTAATGCATGTAGAAGTGAATATGCTGACATCATGGAGCAACATGCAGTCCTCGTCGCTGTACCTGTGCAGGAGTCATCAGCTGATTTGACCGTATGCTACCACTCCTAGCATGCACTTGCATGTATGCACCCAGCTGTACACACCTTTGCTGAGTCGGATTGTCTTAGAGTGAACTGATGATAAGTTGACTCAGGACGCGGTCGACACGGCCTTTTCGTTGCAGATACGCTTTTGTGATGTTTGAGAAGTAGGCAAACAGATCGCAGTTACGCCGTTGATATCGTTGCAATGCTAGCTTGTAGTGACGGGAACATGAAGTATTGTACGGCCTGCACCATGGAATCCATTCCTATTTCCAGGACTTTGGATGTCATGCCTCGAATGAACTGCGGCAATCGTAGCTTACCGCCACGTAACTACATCGGGTTTGAAATCGTTTGGGTCGTAGCTTAATCGCTCATCACCCAATGACTCCGAAGATACCACGTGCACTGTACAACTGCCTGCTGCTACCGGTTGCTGTGATTGATGTTTGGCCCGGGGTCGCCTCTTGTCGACACCCACGGACCCGACGATGCTATGAAAGTGTGGACTTGACTTTTTTTTGGGTCATAATGACATGATATGATATTCCTGGCAACATGCTATTATTGCTCGTTATGATGGTCTGCACAGGTAAGACGTTACATATCGAGCCAGGTGATGGTGACATCTGTTCATTGTCGGGCAAACATGGCATGCGAGGTGTGAGGTTAAGCCGTGAGCATGATCTCTGTCACGAGAGAATGTTGGTACATGTAAGTCATGATATTTCAGTCTGAGCTTTGTTTCTCGCTGTTCCGTTGACGGCTCAGCCCAGCCATGATTGCATGTCGCTCACTGCTTCGTCATATCAATACCGGGATCGCTTCATGTCAGATATTGATATTGATCGGCGGCTGTTTACTGCTATGGTCACATGCCACCAATCATTCCGTCAGTCAGTAGCAATAATATGATGTGTGAGTCTGTTTGATCTACTCGAGTCCCACTTGATCAGTTGGCTTCACGATCTTTTGGACTAGGCCCGCCTATACATCATCGCTCTGTCAGACACCTACGAATAACGTCAGGTATTGGTACTCTGCTACAGATAGATGAGGTACGTGACTCATGACTTGATTAATCAGTACATTTGAGCCATGAAGCCGTGAAACCTGGTGGTGATGTAGGGATAGCAGTTCTGCGTCAGCCAGCCGTGTACATCTGTGACCTGCGAGCACGTTCGCGATTGACGATGTGGCAGTTGAACAAGTTATAGCCGTGAGTGTTGTTGAGTTGTTCGGCTGTTAGGTGGTGTCGTACAGGGGAGTGTGTACGGCTGCCATGTCCTTGTCGCGATGGTCGGGGTTGCGGGAGATCATCGTGGACGTGGTGCACACCGACAGCCAGGAGTGCGACATTGTGCAACTGACCGGGCTGCAAAGGTTGTGGGATGGCTTGGAAGCGCACCGGGGGGGAACCCGAGTGAACCACACTTTCCCAGAATTCATTAGAGAGACCGCTCAGAGCTTCGCGTTGAGAGGTAGTGATGGTGACGATGAAAGTTACCATCCGAATGTCATTGTCATGATGTTCCATGACTTCGGATGCCGTGCCAAAGCGAACACCTGGCAACAACTGCTCCGTTTGCTTCCCGTGGCACCGATTTTGCCCCCGGACCCAGCCCGCTCGAGTCGCCGCTCGAGGTCGCCGTCACGGCAGGCGAATGCAAGTTCCCGCCCTTCACGATTTTCTAGTTTCGTGCGGTGTCGTCATAATATACGACGGAGGGCGGCAGTTCAAGCCGCCGGATCTTCTGGATCACAGTGCTCGTCCGGGAACCGGGAAGGCGTTGCGGGTGTGGATGTGGTGGACTCTGGGGACGTGGCGCCTGCACCACGAGATCAACTCATGCAACAGCAATCCTTGGACATGATCCGGAGGCAAGAAGCTCAGATCAAGAGCTTGAAGGCAAGCAAGAAGCAACTTCAGCAGAAGTATCGACGCCTGCAACATCAAAATCAGAAGCGTGAAGACAAGTACAGGAAGGAGATACAGAAGCTCAAGTCTGCAGACGACTTCCGTGTGCAGCGAACAAACGATGAGTACTTCGACAATCCGAAACGAAAGTGGAGTTGGCTGACACCGACAGGCATTGTCAACGTTGGCGTGGCTCGTTCGGACTTAACGGATTCAACTGTATCGTTTGTCACGCCACCTCGTCATGGATCAGTCAGTCAGGCATCTCAGGAATCATGAACCATGACAGTCATCTCATGAATCATGAGTCTCCTGATATTAGATCAGTTGCATTGCAGTCAAACATCACTGAATCATTGAATCATTGTCTGGCATTGTCTGTCTGCACGAGCTGTGTGATTGTGTGACTCTGCGACTGTGTGAACTTATAACTGTTCTTCTAAAGCTGTCAAACTGTCTCACGCTGTGTCACAGTCATCTTTTGTTGAGTTTGGTTCAGGTACGGCGCAATCTGTCGAACATATCCTGCGCGGACTTTGGTCGGGTGGTCTTGACGGACATTTCAGCTACGACGGTGTCGCGGTGCGAGCTCAAGGTAGGAGCTAGCTTGGTTGCATCCGCGAGGTTGTTCCATACCATCATGAAGCAGTCACTTGCAGTGGATTCTGATCTTGCTGCTGCCCCACGTCACCCCACAGCTGCATGGTCATTGTGTGTGCACGCATACAGACAAGATGCGTCTAATGGCCGCCAGAAGATTAGTGCCATGGAGCTCGACACCGTCTACATCGCCAATGTCAAACCGCATGAGGAGCAGTCACTGGCATGGCAGGACTTCAGAAGGCTCAAACGGCTTGCTGACCTTATCAACATTCGTGATGAATCCGGACCAGGCTCCGTAGATGTGACGCTTCGCGGGTTCCAGTGCTTGGGATGTCCTTCGTGGCGAGAGGAGCCACCTACAGAGTCACACCTCTGCAGCGAGTTTGTTTTAAAGTGCTGTTAACATGGTGGTGACGGTGACGGTGGTAGTAGTAGTAGTAGTAGTAGTAGTAGTACATCAGCAGCAGCAGCAGCAGGAGTAGTAGTAGTAGCAGTAGTAGTAGTAGTAGTAGTAGTAGTAGTAGTAGTTAGTAGTAGTAGTAGTAGTAGTAGTAGTAGTAGTAGTAGTAATAGTAGTAGTAGTAGTAGTAGTAGTAGTAGTAGTAGTACGTGGCAGCCGTCGTAACGTCGTACAGCAGTAAGCAGTGGCAGTAACCGTAGTAACCGTCAACCTTCAACCGTCGTTACGGGCTACGTCACGTCGTTCTTAGTTCTTGTTCTTGTTGTTGTTACTGTTGTTGATTCAGTTGTTGATTCGTTGATTCGTTGATATGATTCATACCGGGATTCATGCCGGTGTGTCGGTGTGTGTTACTGTTACTGTTTCTGCTTTACTGTTGTTGCTGTTGCTGTTGCTGTTTTGTTGTTGTTGTTATTATATTGTTGAAATTGCTGTTGTAGTCTTGTTGTTGCTGATATTGCTGATGTCGTCGTTGTCGTTGTTGTCGTTGTTGCTGTCGCCCTTGCTGTTGTTGTCATTGCTGCTAATTGTTGCTGTTGTTGTTGTCGTCTGTCGTGTCTGTCGTGGGTCGTTTGTTGTTCGTGCTTGTTTGTGGTTTGCTGTTTGTTGTTTGTTGTTGCTGTTGTCGTTGTCGTTGCTGTTGCTGCTGTCGTTGTTGTTGTTGCTGCTGCTTTTGTGGTCGTTGTTGTAAGTTATAGTTATAGTTATTGTTGCATTTTGTTGTCGTGGTTGTTGTTGTCGTTATCATCGTTGTTGTAGTTGTAGCAGTAGCAGTAGTCGTAGTAGTGAGTAGTGGTAGTAGTACTAGTAGTAGTAGTAGTAGTAGTAGTAGTAGTAGTAGTAGTAGTAGTAGTAGTAGTAGTAGTAGTAGTAGTAGTAGCAATAGTTATTGTTGTTGGTGTCGTTGTTGTTGTTGTTGTTGTTGTCACTTGATAGTTTCTTAGTTTCATCGTTGGCATTATCTTTTCGCTTGCTGTTGTTGTTGGTGTTGCTGTTGCTGTGGCTGTTGCTGTTGCTGTTGTTGCTGGTTGTTGTTATATTGTTGTTGGTTGTTGTTACTTGTTGGTGTTGTTCTTAGTTGTTGTTACGTTGGTGTTGGTGGTGTTGCAGTGGTGTTTATGTTGTTGCTGTTGGTGTTGTTGTTGCTGCTGCTGTTGTTGCTGTTGGGTGGTTTTACTTCTTGTTGGTTGTTGGTTTTCTTTTTTTTTGCCAGCCTGCCGCCTTACCGCCTTACCGGCGCTGTTACTGTTTTAACGTTGTCGTCGCTGTCGTCGCTACCTTTTTTTTGTTTGTTGTTGTTGTTTTGTTGTTGTAGTCGTCGTTGTCGTTGTCACAATTGTCGCTGCCATTTTCGGTTTACTGTTGTCGTTGTTCTACTTGATTTTACGTCGTGTTGTTGTGGGTACAACACTTTCAGAATTAGAGTAGGGCTTCCTTTAGAGGGCTCTATTCAGGGTTACTACAAGGAGCCCTGAACCCTACAATGCCCTACACCCAGATCTTACGAACCCGCCGGAATACCATCTAATTTCTGACTTGGCCTCCCACCCACCCTCCCTCCCTCCCTGCCTAGTAAATCGACACTGGAGGGTGACGGCTACTGTGATAACCCGGCCGGGTGGTTTGGCTCCTCTGGGGCCTTTCCTCCTGGTGTGTCTGCCGTAGTCAGGAAGGCAGGGTCACCCAGTGAGAGTGTCGTCGGGCGGCAAACCTCCGCCTTGGGGTGTCAGGGTTAATTACCCGGCCCAAGTCACGATTTCTGGCCGCGGTGATGCCCCTACGGGGGTGGAGGGGCCGGAAGTGCGGTCATGGTGAGGCTTCTTCCCGAGCCTGGTCTTGGAGTACTCTCTGGGATGAAGTTGCAGTGGAGGAGCGTGTCTCCGATGATACTGTGACAGGGAATCTGATGTCATGATGCTCTAACCCCCCCCCGACTCAATCAGGTTCCTACATGAGGGCTTCGGGAGTGGGGCCTAGGATTTTGAAGGTTCAGGGTTTTGGGATTTTGGGTGCAGGGTCTCAGGGTTTTGGGTGCAGGGTCTCAGGGTTTCAGGGTTCGGTTTGAGGGTTTTGGGTTCAGGGTCTCAGCTGTTCTTGTAGTGGTGTTGTGTTGTTACAGTTGCCGTATTTGCTGTTGTGGCAGTTGTGGCGTGGTAGTTATTATTGGTGTTATCGTTGAATTAGTCGGAATCGTCGTCGATGGAGTCGTTGCTGCTGCTGCTGTTGCATACTTTGCTATTTTTTCTTGTTTTGTCGCTGCTGCAGGTGTTTGCGTTGAGACGGGGTGACATCGGTGTGCTATTGTGAGTTCCTGTTGTTCAGTGGTGGTGACGGTGATGGTAATGGTTCGCATTGGTGTTGGCAGTGTTTAATTGTTCTTGCGCTGCTCCTGGTATTGGCATTGTAGCTAGTTGTTGTTGCTCTTTATATGACTGTATATTCTAGATTGCATACCGATCGACTCCGGAACGGCCCGAGGCACGACCTTGACCGTCTGTTTCTCTGCACCACAGACAAGGGCAGCAATGAATCCTGGGCCAGGCGCTGTATTTTGGCAGAGATGGCGGAGAAGCCAGGTGTTTTCTTTTTTGACAGCGACTGCCTGGAGCATGCACCGCATCTCGTGGTCATGTCCTCACTCCTTCTTTGCGATAGGCTCCTTGCCGGTCGTTGTCACTGGAAGTATTGGACGTCCTTGGCCATGTTTGCGCACACTGCACGTGACGTGGCCCAGCCCCTCTACGAGCGGTGGGGACAGCTTTGGGGAGCCTGTTCAGCCAAGGCAGCGGTGAAGAAGCTGTTCCCTCGGGCTGTGTCTCAGCGCTGGGGGCGAGTGCATGAGCTCGAAGAACGCATCCTGCAGGCAGGGGTTCCGAGGTTGGCGCTGTGCATGGCCGAGGTCCTTACAGGCAAGGCCATCGATGATGCGGAGGCAGAACGTCTGACGGACTTGCCAAATGATGTCGCTGCCACTGACCAGTGCTACATGGAAGCCCTGCAGAAGATCAGGCAAGCCGTCCAGGTCTCCAAGAAGAAGGCAGCCAGCCAAGAGAAGGCCACGGGCGCCAAGCAGACCCCCAACGAGCTCGAGGTCGAGCAAACCAAAGCTTACTCCATTAAGATGAGCCAATGGAGGGGGCGGACTCTCTTGGCAATGTCGGACCGAATGTGGGGCAGGGTCATACAAGTCATGCATCGTGCACGGGAGCCTATTATCCATCTCAGCAACTTTGTCAAGAAGCTAGTGCCGGAACGCGAGTTTTTAGAACGTGGAGGCACTCTGGCACAGCTGGTAATGGGCAAGGCAGAATCCTTGCAAGCGGAGTTCCAGACACTGGCCAGTCGCTTGTTGCAGTCGGCACTGGCTCGCATTTGCCTGCGGGCACAACGGGCGGCTAGTAGTAATGTTGAAGTATGATAAGTATGAGTATCCAGTACAGTCAGTACAGTATCCAGTATCACGTGCTGCGACCCTTCGGGTCTTGTGTTGCTGTTTTGCAGGGTTCTGCCGGTGTCCGTCAATCGGTCGGTCCGTCGATTTGGCTTGACTTTGTGTTCGCTCGTTTTTGGTTTCTTGGGATTGGCTTGATAATTTGATATTCAGACCAATGCACGGCACTTTTATTTCAATCCAACATATCCAGAGCTCCAGTAGACAATGGACAATGGCGATCGGCAAGCGGCAACCGGTACGAATATCGACCAATGTCAGTCTGATATGACCAGGCTACGACACGATTCACTGGTGCATCGGCATCAGTCATCAGTCTGTATCAGTACTGATGTGACTGGTGCGTGTTGAGTCTGTAATGATTATTGCGGATATGGATTCTTATACAGTGACCGTGTCATTGTCAGTATCATATTCTAGCATGTCTACAGCGCTGATCCACCTGATCCACCTGCACCTCTGGTTGAGTCGTTGAGCATCTGCATGCTGTGTGAGCTGTGCCAATATTGTGCATTGAAATAGTGCAGTTGTCGTTGTCTTGATGTGATGCGGCTGTTAGGTGTTGGTAATCATTTTGACTCTTGACCATTGTCCATTGACTTACTTGTCGCATGGTCACATATGCCATGTAATCCACTCATTTGTGCGACCACCCTTGGGTCTTGGGTTGTGATGCCGTAGCACTTCAGATATGTGTTTTCAGGTCATAAGCGATCACTGCTACATACTGATTACTGATCACTCATCTAATCATCGAAGAGTCGAAGAGACGTACAGACGAATTGAGATTATATCCAGTGCGAAGCCGAGTGCAAACAAAAAAAGTTACTGTCAAGCTCTACTGTGACTTTCACTCTCTGCATTCTGCACACAGTATACACTTGGCATACTGCATACTAATACTATCATTACTATCATCTGGCCGCCGTTCGCCGGTCCGCCGCCGCCACCTCTAGTCTCTACTGTCCCCGCTGCCGCCAGCTCCACCATCACGACCGACCATATGACCAACCTACTATGGACTATGGACACTATGTGCTACGGCTGCTTCCGCGATACCGTCGAGGCGTCCCCGTCAAGACGACGACTGCTTGGATGTACATAAGTATCCCAAGATAATCATGGAATCATGGCATAAGTTATAGTTACAGTTCGAGTGACACTTAGTTTGTCAGCTGTTGGCCCGCCGGGGCCGTCAACCCTCCTTCTGTGGCTGTCTGTCGCCTGTCATGTCTCCGTCGCAGCCGCACTCAGGCAACTCTGACAACTTCTGGACATATGTTGTTGATGGCCTGTCCACGGAAGATGCTACTTTTTTGCATGCCTTGGCCGTCAAGATCTTGCTGCACAACGCCACTGGCTTTCACCGCCGTGTTGTACATCCTTTGCAGTCATTTCCTCACCGACTGCTGTGGTTCACCTTCTCTTCTCCCGACAAGTGCTGTGAGCGACGCATTGCTCTCGCCAGGGAGTTGCTGAACACACCGGATGCGTCGTTGGAAGTGAATGCACGCAAAGTGAAGCATCGATTCCAGAGTGCACTGCAGAAAACGCTCAAATCCGGACTCTGCTCCCGCAGGTTGTACTGGTTACTGAAGTGTGCAAGCATCCTCTGGAAATCAGACGTGAGGGAGAACGAGCGCCTCAACAAAATGGTTGCTCTCTTACGAGATCGATGCCCCAACTGCAGTTTGGACCTCCGCAGTGCGCGGGTGGGCCTCAAGTACCTTCTCGGTGAGGCAGGGGAGGGGACAGGCAAAAGCTCTGCCAAGTGGTCCACATTTCGGCCTGTTGCCGAGAGGGTGCGGCATCAGTGCCTTGAAGTTTGGGACCAGGTGGGGCATGTGCAGTCGGATCCCAGCCGGTGGCACCCCAACCACCCCAATGCTAGTCTCACTAGCGAGGAGGTGAAGAAAATTTGCAACAAAATGCAGCCGCACCTCAACACCACCACCCTCCGGCACATTTGGGCAGCCAGCTACTCGGCACAGGTGCATAAGGAGCTCGACTGCAGCGATGAATCTCTTCCGGTGGTCTTCGTCATCGGGGTTAAGCATCAGGGCCAAAGCAAATCTTCGTTTACCTTCTGGATTGCCGGAGAGAAGGTCCGCAACAGGTACGTAGTCTGCCCAGCCCAGCATGCATGCAGCCGGTTGACCTGGAGACTGCAAAGCTCACAGCCTTTCGTTGCCGTGCTCAAGGAGCAGTACGATGCGGTGAAGGCAGGCTCAGCCGTGAGGGTCATGCAGTGCCACATCACCGAGCTGGGTTGCGACGGTCCGGTGACGTCTGCCACGGTCTCCACACCAAAGCCGCTCATCACGCTGGAGCCTCCCAATCAAGCTTTTGTGGCACAAGCCACTGGTCGGAAGGCGGAGGCGCGTGATGGCGGCGACGATGATGGTGATGTGGACAGCGACACGGACGTTGAGTCGGGTGTCTCGGACGAGACTGCTCGTTTGCTGCATCTTGGTGCTGCGGCAGCCTTCGATCCAGATGTCATTGGCGGCGGGAATGATGAGCTGGAGGAGCAGTTTGAGAATCGTCTGCGGGCAGAGGCTGACGAGGACTTGGTAACACAGCATGAGCAGGAGGCAGTTCTACGGCAAATGGAACGCAAAGAATTCAACATGGACGATCCACAGCAGCAGCTGGAGATTGCTGCCTTGGCAAGACAATCTGGCATAGATGCCGTGGATGCGGCCGTGGAGATTGCAGTGGCACGGGAAGCGGGCGTCTCCGCGACAGATTCACCCAGGTCCTCTGGTGACTCAGTCGGCAAGCAGTCAATTGAATATTTGGCTAACATTAATAATTGTCCATCTAAATAATGGTCACCGAATGGTCACCGTGTCACTGTCATTGGACGGGCACTATGTTTAGTGTAGTTTCAACGCTGAGCGGCCGAGCGACTAATATCACCGTTCTGTTCCGTATAGTCGGAATCGTTTCGAGTCATATAGTCACAGTCGTCAATCGTCACATCATATCATCATATCGCATGATGACGGTTGGTTAGTTTGGTTAATTACATTACTTAGTTGTATGTTGCACACTGCGTTGGTCATTAAATTGTACATGGCCGTGGTCAGTCAGTGGTCAGTGTCAGTGTGGTCCGCCCGTGTGGTTGTTCGAATGCTGCTGCTACACTGCTACACTGCTACCCTCCTGAATCCCGACTGCAAGCACCCGGGCACGCGAACACGGACGCACGGAGACCCTGCAGCTAAGCTGTCTCCAGCCAGCTGCCATTGTGGAATTGTGGAATGTTCGCTTGCCGCTCTGAACTCATATTACAATGTTACACTGTTACACCCGTGACACACCCTGACCTTGGCCTGCACATAGCCATAGCTGGCATTAGTCTTGTGCAATGTGCATCTGTGAGTAAAGGCCACAGCGCATGTTATTGTTTTTATAGATTCATAGATACAAGTACTTGCAAAGAGCATGTGCAGTTGCAGGGTGATAGCAGCAGTGGGCAGTGAGCAGATGGCTAGTTACCTTTGTGAGTTTGTTGTATTTGTTGTTCCTGGTCCCTACTGGCCCTGCTGGTTTTGTCGGTCCGATTCAGCAGGCAGTCATGCTGCATCAGCACCACCGTCGTCGGAACCGGGACCGGCATTCCCTGTCGACATGGCTGCCGATGAGAGACTGCACCCCGCAGATGAGTGGTCGTCGGCATTCTCGACCGGCATCCGTTTGCTGCTTGAGCAAGCGACAGAGGCGGGCGGCCAAGACGGCCACGACTGGGATGGCGTATCACTGGTTTCATGGACCGAATCATGCAGAGGTATCAACACGCACCGCACTGAGTTCATTACCTGGGTCAAGGAAGGATTCACAGGTCGCATTGCGCCAGTGGATGATGCGACGAATATGATCAAGGCTGTTGTTCCTGTAGGCAAGAACAAGACTCCGATTGACCTACGTGCAAGGAACATGGTCATTGTCTGGCGAAAAACAGGCGCAAGGCATGTAAAGGCCGCATGGAAGCGGAATCAGGGACAAAGCACTGTCCCGAGCCAGCTGTTGCGACTCAAGGAGATGTGGACTCTGGCACATGCTGACACAGCAGTCGACACATCGGGCGAAGCATCTTTCGCAAACAAATGCTTTGTCTGCAACAGGTTCCGTCCTCTTCAGCTCCCTTGCCTGCCGGCGAGCCGCTGTTGCATATGTTTGCTGGATGCACACGTGTCATGCTCACGCGATGTCTCGACTGTGGTTCGGCAGATGATGTCCCCGGTGCACCGTGAGGCAGCGGATCCTCCAGACCCGGCCAGGACACCTACATGCAGGCTCACTATTGACGGCATCGACATCGAAATCAACGTCCCACCCACAGTACCCACGGGATTTGACCTTCCCACTGCATTCCGAGACGGGACTCCAGAGGGGGGGAGGCAGGACCCGTGTGTGCACGAGTTAGTTGCCACGTTGGTGCCATTGAGAATGGGTCGACAACGGGTCGTATTGTTGCTGAGCATGAGATTCGCGGTGTAAGTTGTATATCCCGAGTCGCTGATTCTATGTGTCATGCGTCACGACCGTCACGGTGATTCATGTGCCTCATAGGCAGCTTGGCATGCGGAATCTTGTGCATGCAGTGCATAGTGCATCAGGATGACTCGCTAAACGCTGAAACCGAAAGCAAACAGCAGATCACAACGGATGCTGCAGATGCTGCTGCTATGTTGCTTGTGCGACGTGCGACGTGTACTATAAGGCTACATGATATACGGCTAGCGGCTATATGTTACTCAGTCGCGACGTACAGATCGAGGTGCGACTGATTGGCGATTTGAGTGTCGAGGTCGAAGTCAGTCTTAGTTTCGTTGTGATTGTGACCGACTTCCGCCTGCTATTGTGCTGATGGCGGATGGGATGCGCCAATGCAACATTATGTAGATGTAGCAATTAAAAAAACCGTGCTAATGATACAAATGACTCATACCTTGCACGCTATGCAATGTACATTAGGAAAGACGGACGCAGCAACATGGAGTAACATGGACCAACACCAACACCGGTTCGAACCGGACGCCGGACCGGCCAGTGCCAGTCAGCCAGTCGTCAGTCAGAACCGGATCCATCCAGTCCATCCAATGTCAGTGCAGTACTGATGTCTGGTCCTGGTCAGGATTTGCTTGCCGTGCTCATTGTGGATCAGCGGGTAGTTGCCAAGCAGAAGCAGAAGGGCAGAAGGTGCAGCCGAGATGGTGACACAGTGACAGTGACAGTGACATGACATGTTGTTGTTTTATAATAGGTTCATTCAGCATGCCCACCCTGCCGGCTTAGACTTGTATCGCCAAGTGGTATACCTGTGTTTGAGTTAACTTAAGGGTTTTTAAGGTTTCTAGTTTCTAGCTTGTGTCTTGTGTTGTGTTGTGAGTTGTGGGTGTGGTTTTGAGCTTGGGTTTTATAGCTTGCTCACCGTTGGGACTGCGACCGCTGGTTGTCGCTGGTTGTCGGTGGTCGAACACAGAACATGCGCACGTCGTGCAATGCTGGCTGAACTAGGTTGTGAGTAAGTTGTGCGTGCATTGCATAGCCAGTGAATATCTGTCAGCCTGCCTGTTAGCTGGCCATGATCTAATGCCATTGTGAATTCGAGAATCGTTACGGCCATTGGCCATACATGAACACGTCGGACTCAACACAACAACCCATGGGACCCATGCCCATGCAGTGCAGTGAATGCCGGTGACACAGTGACACACATCCTGGCGAGTGTTATGTGTGACCGTGTGACCGTCTGACTGCGAATGTGGTTGTAAAAGTGGAAACATCACATATCTTATCGGAAGTATACTTGAAGCATACAGTGCAGTGCTGGGTGTAAATTGCATAATGCTTATGATTATAAGAAACAGAAACATGCTTCTCCGTTGCAGGACCTGTGCACCCCCTATCTAGATGCAGCATATTCAACATGGCCTGCGGTGATATCAGTGAAGTGATATCGGAAGATTTAACTGACTGTGACTATGCATCGATTTGAGGCCTGAGTGTGTGCCCATGGTCCCATGGTCGTTGGTGTGGTAGGCATTGCGGCATTGGCATGTTGTACTAAGTTGTACTACCTACGGTCCTACGGTTACCGCATGTTGCCCAACTGCTAAAAATATCGGTCTCCAACGTGTCTACATCAAGTCTGCATGTCTTTTAGCCGTACGAGGGAGGGACTGAAATAGTTATCAGTTATCTGCACCGTCTGTACCACTTTCCCAGAGACCAGGGTCTATAGAGCCATAATATAGAGCCATAAGTCCATAAGTCCATGAGGCCATGAGTCCATCAGTGCATAGTGCATAGTGCATGTTGACCATGTCAGAGTATTCAAGGTATTCGGCTTCCATGTGTTTTTCCTGCAGTTTACGGCTACGATGCTGCATGTGATCATGTGATGCATGTGACTTTGACAGTGCTACGCCACACGTACACACGGCACACGAGTTGTACCAGCCACACAGTGTGCAGACGTACAGACTAATGTGACTGATACGGGCCAACATCACCGGCAATTGTTATCTGACGGACATGACCGACATACATGGCAGACGTCTTGAGGCTTGAGACAGGCTTGAGGTAATCCATCCTGAGTCCGAAAGATATTCACTATACTATACGGCTGCACGGCGACTATACGGCTATACTCCGGTACGCCGGTAAACTGCATGCATGAAGCTTGCTGCATGAAGCTTGCTGAGTGGCATGTCAGTCAGTGCATCATCATCATCATCCTACAATCCTACAGCCCTACAGCAGTGGTGGATATGATGTGCGAATACCTATAGACAATGTTGGAAGCTTGGCATGGCGGCATGGAGTCTTTGCGATGTTGCTTGCTGCAATTGTGTCGTGAAGTTTTGAAGTTGTGCTTGATTGGACTGCATGTGTCGTCTCCTGCGTAGGAAAGCGTCGCACAGGCAGTTGCTGCATCTCTGCGGCGCAAGCTGTGACCCCAGCTGAGCCCCAACTGGCATCTGAGAGACAGTGTCAGTGTCAACTAGTGTCAACGTCATCAAGATCACAGAATGACATCGTGACATCTCACTGTTTGCATGCATGAGTGAGTCGACCGGTGCCGGTGCCGTGCTTGGTTTGCGTCCTTGGTCGCTGTTTCCCCTACCTGCGACTCCTACTCAGGACTCCTACACTAGTTCTTTTCTCTTCGGTGTTGATACAGCTGTAACGGCGGCCATGTCACATCCTCAATGTCCCTTTGATCTCGTCTGGCACTGAGCACGGCAACGGCATCATATCAATCATATCACTGCCGACAGCCACCTACTGCCTAGCTCCTGAAGTTCTAACCTGTAATCAGCCTGTAATCCTTTTTCATACTACAGCCATGCACTATGCACACTATCTTACATGACCAACACCGGCCCAGGCTGGATCAGCCTCGCCAAACGCTGCTGGGCCCCCTGGGTGCAGAGCCCAGTTATTTAGTGTGAGTGTGAGTCCTTCAGGAACTTCCGAGGGAGTGGATTTGTTGGTGGTTTCAATCGCTCGGTCGCTCGGTGGCTTCGGTGTTGTGTTGGGTGATCGCAGTGATCGCATGCAAAACCACACATCATGTTCAGAACCGTCGCCGTGTGAGTTGCTGTCAGCCAACAAGCGATGATAACAACAACTTGGGACAACCGGACACCCTTAGTTCCCGAGGGCCGCTTTGATCCCCGCGAGTTAAGAAGCTTAACAGTGGACATGTTGCTCATGTTTTTGCGATGGCTCTACGACACACTGCTGCGCTTGCTTACATGGCTTAGCACCGTGGAGACCGTGGAGCACACGCAGCTGGCCTTGGAGAGTACAGAAGCAGTACATAACACCGTGGAGACCGTGGAGCACACGCAGCTGGAGAGTACAGAAGCTTCTTCCAGGATTAGGCGACGACGCCGGGCTGACTATGAAATAGTGGACGAGGTGTTGCCAGCTGGTCCCCTGACTGACGCCGCGTGCATTGATTCTCTTATCGCCATGCAGTCTGTCGCTTATGTCACGGAGTGGCACAGGTCAGCTGTGGAAGATTACTTTGCGGAGTGGCATGCTACGCACAGAGATGATATGTTTCGTGCCTAGATGCAGCTGGGACTGTCGTGCCAAGATGAAGCTTTCTTGATGTAGGCAACTGCAACCAGCGTTGATGAGGCAGCCGCCGCGTGCCACCACATGGACCGCTGCACATTTTTTGGCTTCTTTGCATTCACGGCCGTGCACGCTGTCGAGAATCGTGTTGTCGTTCGACGCCAGTGTGTGTGTGTGCGAAAAAAAGGTTCGTGGGATTTGACACGGCGACAGAGGCAACAGGCAATTTCTGTTTAGGCAGCAGCCAAATAGGAGGGGACCATGGGACATGCCATGTGACATTACATGCCGTAACTCTAGCAGTGGAAATCCAGAAGAGTTGTCAGTGCTGCAAGCTTAGAGACTTTCAGCCGTGGGCCGTGACTCCTACACTAGTTATTTTCTCTTCGGTGTTGATACAGCTGTAACGGCGGCCATGTCACATCCTCAATGTCCCTTTGATCTCGTTTGGCACTGAGCACGGCAACGGCATCATATCAATCATATCACTGCCGACTGCCACCTACTGCCTAGCTCCTGAAGTTCTAACCTGTAATCCTTTTCATACTATATACAGCCATGCACTATGCACACTATCTTACATGATCATAACCAACACCGGCCCAGGCTGGATCAGCCTCGCCAAACGCCGCTGGGCCCCCTGGGCGCAGAGCCCAGTTATTCAGTCTGAGTCCTTCAGGAACTTTCGGAGGAGTGGATTTGTTGGTGGTTTCAAACGCTCGGTGGCTTCAGTGGTGTGATGGGTGATCGCAGTGATCGGAGGCAAAACAACGCATCATGTTTAGAACAGTCAACGAGAACGACAACTTGGGACAACCTGACACCCTTAGTTCCCGAGGGCCGCCTTGATCCCCGCGAATTAACAACTTTTGTCTGTGGATTTGTTGGCATACTAGCCGTTTAGTTTAGTGGACTGTCAGTGGAGTCAGTGGAGTGGTCGAGCAGCGCGGCGCAGCTCCGGTGCCGTTTCTATGTTCAATGTTAGCCTGTTGGTCTTTTGGTGAGTGCCAACGCCACACCTGCCTAGACTGCCAAGCCCGATAGACAGTGATCTGCGTATGTAGCATATAAGATCTCCAGATCATGACCAGTTACATGGGATAACGGCTAACGGTAATAAGCAGACGGGCAGACGTACAAGCAGACAAGTACTACACCTCCTGGCACACACACAGACAAACACAGCCTCCGTGGTCCGTAGACATAGACTCCACAGCTCCTTAAAGGATGCCTGTTGATGGAGTTGGTGATCCTCCACCACCGCCTCCGCCTCCTGTGCCACCTGTGGAGACGCCACCGCGGCCGCCGACTGTGCCGACCCTTGAATCGCTGAACCTGCCGAAGCCACCGCCGCCAGCGTCAGAGGCTGTGGATACGGCGCCGAGGCGGTCGAGGGTGGATCTGCGACCGACGCTTGGAGCGTTTCAGCAGCCGAGGGGGCTGAGCTGGCATGTGCCGAAGGTGGTGCCACCGCCTCGACATCGGGCATCGCCGTCGCCATCACCTGCGTCAGTTGCGAAGCAGCAGCAGCAGCCACCACCGCCGCCGCATCAGGCATCGCCGTCGCCGTCACCTGCGTCAGTTGCGAAGCTGCAGCCACTACCACCGCCGCCGCTGCCGCCGCCGCCAACGCTGCCAGAGAGCCTGCCAGGCGGTGCAAGTGCAATGGACGATGGCAGTGGTGGGACCAGTGGTGGGATGAGGCCAGCTTTTCCTCCTGATCCACCAACGGCAGAACAGCTGGCGGCAGCGACGGCAAAGTGTCAGCCGTTGGCTACGCCTATGACTCCTATGCCGACCATGACGCCGATGACGCCGCCTCCGGCTACATGGAGACGTCGCCCTGTGCTGCCATCGTTCCTGGTCAGGCCACCACCACTGCCAGACAACACAGAGGCTCACACTGGTCAGAGCTGTCAGACTGGGAATGCTGGTGTGGCTGAGGCTAAAGACTTTGAAGGTGTGCCAGCCACGCTGGAACCACTGCCTACGGGGGCAGAGCCTGAGAGGCGTTCTGCATCACCGTCACCGCCGTCATCACCGCCACCGCCGTTGCCGCCGCCGGCTTTTCCGCCGGGACCGGCACCGTTGGCAACCCCGGAGGAGAAGGAGGAGCCCAGTCTGCCTACGGGGGCAGAGACAGAGACTGAGTCGCGTTCTGCATCACCGCCGGTGTCACCGCCTGGACCGTTGACAACGCCGGAGGATGAGGAGCCCGACAGCAAAGGCAATGGTGATGCCGATGGTGTCAAGGACGAGCCGTTGTTGCAAAATGCACAGCTGTCGCCTGGACCGTTGACAACCCCGGAGTATGAGGAGCCCGACAGCTCAGGCAATGGCGATGCCGATGGTGTCAAGGACGAGCCGGTGTTGCAGAATGCAAAGCTGTCGCCGACATCACCGGCTAACCCTGTTCAGGCTGAAGCGGCGTCCGAGGAGTCTGCTGTGGTTGACTCAGTGGTTGACAAGTCTGACAAGGCAGATAAGGCCTCAGAGAAGTTGAAGTCAGAGAAGGCGTTGTCGAGGTCCTCGCCTTCGCGTCCGCAGCGAGGTGCAAGGAGGCGGCATGGGCGGAGGAGTCGGAGCAGTCGGAGCGACTCCCGACGCAGAAGTCGCAGATCTGACTCCGGGCGCAGACGTCGCAGATCTGACTCCCGACGCAGAAGTCGCAGATCTGACTCCGGGCGCAGACGTCGCAGATCTGACTCCCGACGCAGGCAGTGTCACAGGTCTGACTCTCGACGCAGGAGTCGCAGATGTGGCTCTCGACGCAGGAGTCGCAGTCGGAGTCGCAGGCGCAGACATGGCCGCAACAGCTACAGCCACAGCAGCTACAGCCGGAGAGCGAGGAGACACAGCCGCAGCCGCCAGTGCAGCTCGACGTCAGAGTCAGACTCTGAGTCGTCCAGTGGGCGTGCTACAGCTGGAATGCTTGCCCTGGGTGGTAGTCGGGCAAAGGCGGCATTGGAGGCAATGGCACAGGTGCAATCAGTGCAGGCGGAGGCTCCACCGGCGACACCAGCGCATGTGCCTGAGTCTGCAGCGGCACCTGAGGAGTCGCCTGAAGAGCCTAGGCCGGCGTCAGTGTATTACTTTCCTGGTGCTGGTGCTGCTCGACAAAGGCGTGCTGTGACAGGCCCCTCTCTCGCGCCGGAGTTGATCGAGCAGTCAGAGAGGAGATATCGGAAGGCCCTCGATGTAGACCTGGCCTGGATCAATCAGCGACGGCTGGATGCACATGCTGCGAAGCTGGAGCAGGCACGTGCGCAGGCGGAGGCCAAGAGGCTTGCCGACAAGAAGGATGCGGACAAGGCAGCCAGGGATGCGGAGGAAGCTCGGCGGCGAGAGGCAACAATTCTTGAGAGAGATGGCATGGAAGATCTCAGACGGCAGGGCAGACAGCTGGAAAGGATGCACTGGCAGAAGCTCCAGGACGAGCTCGCTGAGCGAGGAAGGGCCGACGTGGCTCGTCGCGAGACAGAGGCACAGTGGGCCGGTGAGGGATTTTTTTTTGGGTGGTTCTTACTTATAGTTACAGAATCGTTGCAGTCGTTGCATGGTTTCGGTGACAGGTGACAAGAGTGATGTGTACAATGCTTCAGTTTGCTGAATGAATTCTTGAAAGGTTGATATGCTCCAGTTTGCTAAAGGAATTCTTGACTGGTTGAGTGGCTCCGTGGATTGGTAGACAATACATACATACATACATATATATATATATATATATATATATATATATATATATTATATATTATGTACACACACGCCGCACGCCACTGAGCAAAGATTTCAGTGTCAGGCAGTGGCAGGCGAGTCGGCCAATTAAACTAGAACATACTCGCTACGGACTGCCAGTAACGTAACATCGGTGATGGTGCGATGGCGGCAAGCAGTTACATACATATGATGTCACAGCCACGGCGTTCTAAAACTCGATCTGACCATCACTCTGACACTTCTGTCAGGCAGCAGCGAGATCCAGAACTCCGGCGGATGATTTTCGTCTGCCGCCCCCGACTGCGACTGCAGCTCCTGGTTCTCGCAGTGGTGGTGGCCGCTCCAAGACTCCTGCTCGTGCAGGGCGCTCCAGAACTCCTGCTCCTGCTGGCCGTGCGAAAGCTGCTGCTGCAAAGAAAGAGAAAGAGGTGAAGGAGAAGAAGGCCAAGGACCTGGAAAAAAAGTCTCGCCAGCACCGCGAGACCAAGGATCGCCGGAAGGGTGAGTCCGGCTCCGCTGCTGCAGCAAGAGGCAGAGGTCGAGGCCGCGCTTCGAAGGGCAGTGCCAAGGCGAAGGGCAAAGCCAAGGCCAAGCAGACTGTCAAGGGAGCTGCAAGGACGACGGACAGCGAGGACTTGGAGCACGTGAGCATCAGTCCGCTGGAGATTGCTGCATCGAGTTCAAGCAGCTCTGACTCGTCCAGCAGCGAGACAGCCGAGAAGGCCACAGGCTCCAGAACCGAGCAGTCCGAGAAGACAGTGACAGAGGAGCCATCGGCGCCAACTGCGGCAGTGCCAGAGGAGCCATCGGCGTCAGCGCCAGTGCCAGAGGTGCCAGAGGATCCATCGGCGCCCACAGCTTCCAGAGCCGAGGAGTCCGGGCAGCCAGTGCCAGAGAAGCCATCGGCTGTAGCAGGACCATAGGGCATGGGGGGCCAAAGAAGTTCTTCCTGATGCCGCATTCAGGCACGCCGCCACGCCGTTAGACGACTCGGCATGCTCGACGTTTGTCTGTTTTGCGTGCAGTGTCGGTGTCCGGTGTGCAGCGAAAAGAGGGGGGTCCTGCAGATCGCGACAGGTGAGACATTGCTTGCACCTTGGTAATCCACTGTGAGAATCATTGACTGACTGGCTGCTACACTGGTTGTTTAGCTGCAACGTTGCTCCATGCTAGATGCGGGTTAATCTTGTGTCCATTGCGGAGCAGTTATGTTCACACAGGCCAGTTACATACTTTCGGCAGCACTGCGGCATGCTTGCGATGAGTTGTGCTACAACTGCTACAATCCAACATTTGGGACAGGAAGGTTTGTACGTCCAGGTCTCTCCTGAACCTTCCGCAGCATGCCACCGTTTGAAGTCTTGACCACGCTCAGGTCGTGCCACCCACGTCGCGTCTGGCAGGCGGCCTGTGATTTGCAGTCAGACTGTCGAGTAGCTACAAAACAAGACTTTCGTGGTTGTGTATGGTAGGCATGAGATGCCTTTAAAGTGCAGCACAGTTGTAAGAAGATTCCAGTGTGCACTGTAGCCAATGCAGTCAGCGATGGTTAGTGTTGCCGCTGTGTGCAGGTCTGCAAGCATACAGCGATCGTGGTAGCTTTGTCGCGGCTAGCATTCATGGCAGTCTGCATGGCTTCATGACTCTCTGTCCGCGAGGCAATTACGGCGGCACGGGCTGGCTAGGCAGCTGCAGCGGGTGCAGTGTTGTCAGGAGTGTGGGCAGTGCATGCTGTCACTTAATAATAAACAGATGGGTTGTGTAGCCAGCCGGAAGCTGTCATGCATTTGAAGGACGTGATAGTAAATTTGAAGCATATCAATCGTCATGTTATTGCTACTCTTTTCGCAGGTTCATGTGACAGACAATCGCCTGCACAGCTAGTCTCAGAAGCAAGCCAGCAAACTATGGACCTCTATGGATACTTTTTTTTTGTTTGGTTAGTGTGCCACCACTATGGACACATTTTTTTAGTTGTGTGTGCCATATATATATATATATATATATATATATATATATTTTTTGTGTTTTTTTTGTTTTTTTTTGTTTTTTGGTTGTCTACTACAAACATTCTTTTAATGTTGTTGTGTTGTGTTCAGGTTTATGTGATGCAACGTTTAATATATGGACACATGTTTTTTTTTTGTTTTTCTGTTTTTTTGTTTTTGTATATTTGTTATCATTGATGACATATAGATCTACTTCCCTAATCCACAGGTCCAGGTTTGATGAGCCGGCTCATGGATCTGGGCCTCCCGGCCCGGGTTTGATGAGCCGGCTCATGGATCTGGGCCTCCCGGCCCGGGTTTGATGGATCTGGGCCTCCCGACCCGGGTTTGATGAGCCGGCTCATGGATCTGGGCCCCCCGGCCCGGGTTTGATGAGCCGGCTCATGGATCTGGGCTTCTCGGCCCTGATTTGGTGAGCCGGCTCATGGATCTGGGCTTCTCGGCCCTGATTTGGTGAGCCGGCTCATGGATCTGGGCTTCTCGGCCCTGATGAGCCGGCTCATGGATCTGGGCCTCCCGGCCCGGGTTTGATGAGCCGGCTCACAGCCTTGTTTTGATGAGCCGGCTCATGGATCTGGGCCTCCCGGCCCGGGTTTGATGAGCCGGCTCATGGATCTGGGCCTCCCGGGATCTGGGCCTCCCGGCCCGGGTTTGATGAGCCGGCTCATGGACTCCCGGCCCGGGTTTGATGAGCCGGGTCATGGATCTGGGCCTCCCGGCCCGGGTTTGGTGAGCCGGCTCATGGATCTGGGCCTCCCGGCCCGGGTTTGATGAGCCGGCTCATGGATCTGGGCCTCGCGGCCCGGGTTTGGTGAGCCGGCTCATGGATCTGGGCCTCCCGGCCCGGGTTTGATGAGCCGGCTCATGGATCTGGGCCTCCCGGCCCGGGTTTGGTGAGCCGGCTCATGGATCTGGGTTTCACTGAATAAAAAACACACAGATAACGGCAAAATCAAAAAAAAAATAAAAAAAAAAAAAAAAAAAAAAAAAAAAAAAAAAAAAAAAAAAAAACAAAAAAAAAAAAAAAAAAAAAAAAAAAAAAAAAAAAAAAAAAAAAAAAAAAAAAAAAAAAAAAAAAAAAAACAAAAAACAAAACAAAAAAAAAAAAAAAAAAAAAAAAAAAAAAAAAAAAAAAAAAAAAAAAAAAAAAAAAAAAAAAAAAAAAAAAAAAAAAAAAAAAAAAAAAAAAAAAAAAAAAAAAAAAAAAAAAAAAAAAAAAAAAAAAAAAAAAAAAAAAAAAACATACACAACAACAAAAAACTTTCATGCCTGATGCACTGATGCCTGGTCAGCTATCTATCTGCTTAACTGCGCTGAGCTCAGCTGTATACCTCCAGTGCGAGGCCGGTGCTGTCGCAACACGAGTGGTTGTGGCAGGCCTGCTTTGGGTGCAGTAGGAACAGCCTCTGTTCACACGCTTGACTGCAGTGCAAGGGCTTCAAGCGCAAAGCATCCATTGCCCTTTGCATGTTGCTGTAACTTGGCTGATTGGCAAAGACGCTGCGACATTGTTATACCTGTTGCTGACATTGCAGTTACTACTGTTGTTGTTGTTGCCACTGCCGTTAGATAGCTCAGCACAGCATGTCTTGCAGGCACCTTGGCATCCCGGCATCCCGTGCACTCTGCATATGTGCCAGTCTCTCGGTGTCAAAACAGAGTCGACACTGATACTTGATCTCCTGCCTGCCTCTGACTGACACAGCTGCAGTCCGTATCTGCTAACAAGCTGACAAGACATGTCACGCCTTTCTCAGCAGTGCCGCCGGAGCTCAGAACTTGGCATGCAGTGCTTGCGCCGCCGAATGCCGCAACATGACATGCTACCGCCTTGGACTGGCTCAAGAGCTCAAGAGCTGCTATCACACGTGAGCGAACAAACCGACATGTGCGATGCAGCATGGTCTGAGTCGCAGATGTTCTAGACACATCTAGACGTTGCGTGCAGGCCGGCACTAGCACTAGACTTCTCGTGACTACTACACTCTGTACAGCCTTGTTGTTACGGCACTGCTTCCGTCATGCATCTTTAAGCATCTTTCAAAGCAGTTCTAGTTCTCGGAGTTGCCAGGTTGTCACGGTCACTGCAATGACGAGATCTTTCTAATGACATGTAGCCAGAGACAGCCACAAGCATCAGACACTTGAGCATGGTACAGCCTAAAGGACTGTTTGCGTGATTACACAGCCTGAGGCCGTGTCAATTATCGTGACGCATGACATGCCAGCTACATCACATCATCTTGTGCTATATAGCCAAACATGGCCTCGTATTGCTTCTTGGTAGTTGTGCAGTTGTGCTTGATTGAGTTGGTCCCGCTGTCAAATAAATACTTTGCCATACTTTGCAGGGTTGCTTGCACCATGTCACAAATGACTGCTGCTGATGCTGCAGCGTGCTGCAAGTTGGATAGCATTGAAACAGACTTGGAGCGGGAGCTCGAGAAGGTGATGAATGAGGAGTATCCGAACGGGTTCCACGATGAGCAACATGAAGTTCAATGCAAAGAACAGGGAGGGCAAACACCTGCAGCCACCCCGGCAGCCACCCTACTCTTGACTCAGTCCACAACCGGAGACGCAGAGCCGCAGCCTAGCCTGCCCAATCCTGTCCCGCCAGATTCAGACAGCATCACCACAACCGCCGCCGCAGCCACAAATGCCAAGTCCCGGGGCAAACGCTCCGAACGCAAAGCAACCTGCCAGGTTGCCTTGCAGCAGATGATTGATGACATATCACAGCTTGAGGTACCGAAATGGGAGCTGCGCGAGCTTCTACAAGCTGAAACATCACCCCCGTCCTCAACTTCACGAGAAGTACGTGAACCCCCTCCAGACAGTGTCCCCGGGCCAGAGCCATCCCCGCCGACCCGAGACGAAGTACGCGAACCCATGAGCCAGCCACATGCACAGCACTGCAATACCCCTAAGCCGCAGTCATCGCCGACGTCGGCTTCGTCGTCTGTATCCCTGGGCCGTGCTGCATCCTTGGCTGCACGTGGTGCTGCAGGTAATCGGTAGTCACCGTCTGTCTTTGGGGGTATCCTGAATGAAGATCTATGACCTTGATGGACCTGATGTGTGCCTGCACGTAGCAGTAAGTAACCGTGACAGTAAGTATCAGTCACTCCGAATCCAACAATATAACAATGGCGTTACATGATGTCATGTGCTGCAACTGAATCCACTAGCTAGTGGCCTGTGATCGGCACAGCACACTTGCTAGGGACCTGCTCCGTTGCATGAGTGCACATATATTATATATGTATATGTTGATGTATATGTACATTTGTATATTTGTATCTGCACCTGACACTTACACATATATATATATATATATATACCGGATCATTTATCGGACACAAATCGGACACGAAACACGAATTGCGAGTTATTGCGAATGGCGCCTTGGACTCCAGGCACACTGTTAACAGTGCATGCTTGCAAGATCATGTTGTGCAGCTTGGGAAATGTTGCTTGCAGTGCTGGCGTATCTTATCTCCGTCGCGTCATATGAGTGTGTCACGCGCCGCTTGCCGCTTGCCTTCTTACTGCTGCAGTGTACTGTCCTGAAGCCTTATATGCCTTGATGCCAATTTGATGCCGTTGACGACCGTGGCCACGATACTGATGTCTGGAATACCGTGGCAGCACTATCGCCCCGAGTGTCACTAGCTTAGCATATATTGCGGACTCCATGCTACTGTGCCGGCGAGGACTAGGTGAGGTCTGTACGTTCGTCCTGCTCTGGCTACATCCTCGTCCACACGAAGGTTTTCCTTCTGCATGCTCAGCTGTCTTTAGTTTTCCATGGTTGGTCGCAAGCATGCTGCCTCTATGACTATATACTATTCAAGAAACTTAAATTAAGGCTTGACACCGGCAGCCTAAGGCATGTCCCCGGCATGAGGATGATCATGCCCATGATCATCCCCCCCCACCCCCCCAGGCCCGATTGATCATCATTTCCAGGCCCGATTATAGGTATAGATCATAGATGATACTAATTTACTAATATAGTTATATTCAATACAGTAGTTTACTTCGTCTTGAACAGCCTCGCAGACTTCAGGCTCGAGGGTAGGGTCCGACTATACAACTCCTAATTAAACCTCAAACTTCCCACCGAATCCCCCTTTAAACTTTCAACAAAGCCTTGAACCCTCCTAACCCTAAAGCCCTAAAGTCGCTGGCGCTGGCCGTGGCCGCGGTCGCGTCGAGGCCGTGGTTTAGGTTTAGCTCAGGTTAGGGCTAGGGTTTAGCTCGGGCAGGGTTTTGGGACTTGGGGTGGTTTAGGTTAGGTTAGGGCCAGGGTTTAGCTCGGGCAGGGTTTTGGGACTTTGGGTGGTTTAGGCTAGGTTAGGGTTTAGCTCGGGCAGGGTTTTGGGACTTTGGGTGGTTTAGGTTAGGTTAGGGTTTAGCTTGGGCAGGGTTTGGGACTTTGGGTGGTTTAGGTTAGGTTACGGTTAACGGTTAGGGTTTAGCTTGGGCAGGGTTTCGGGACTTTGTGTGGTTTAGGTTGGGTTAGGGTTTAGCTTGGGCAGGGTTTCGGGACTTTGGGGGGTTTAGGTTGGATTAGGGTTTAGCTTGGGCAGGGTTTCGGGACTTTGCGGGTTTGTTTTCGGTGGGGCAGGGTTTTGGGTTTTGGGGATTTGGGGATTTTGGTGGGGTTCTCAGCCTCGTCATGCAAATGTCACGACCTTCGGGTCGTGGCTGCCGCAGTCTTCGGACTGGGGCGTCACAGCCTTCGGGCTGTGGCTGTCACAGCCTTCGGGCTGTGGCTGTCACGACCCTCGGGTCGTGGCTACCGCAGTCTTTGGACTGCGGTGTCACAGCCTTCGGGCTGTGGCTGTCACAGCCTTTGGGCTGTGGCTACCGCAGTCTTCGGACTGCGGCGTCACAGCCCTGGGCTGTGGCTGTCACAGCCTTCGGGCTGTGGCTGTCACGACCTTCGGGTCGTGGCTACTGCAGTCTTCGGACTGCGGCGTCACAGCCCTCGGGCTGTGGCTGTCACAGCCTTTGGGCTGTGGCTGTCACGACCTTCGGGTCGTGGCTACCGCAGTCTTCGGACTGCGGTGTCACAGCCCTCGGGCTGTGGCTGTCACGACCCTCGGGTCGTGGCTACCGCAGTCTCGGACTGCGGTGTCACAGCCCTTGGGCTGTGGCTAGCGCAGTCTTCGGACTGCACGTCACAGCCCGAGGGCTGTGGCTGTCACAGCTTTCGGGCTGTGGCTTCTGCATGACGAGGCTGTTGTTTCGGGGTTAAGGGTTCAGGGCTTAGGGCTAGGGTCCAGGAGTTAAGGGTCAAGGGTTCAGGGTCAAGTTTAGGGTTTGGGGCAGAGTTCAGGGTGTAAACTAGGACTTAACACCCAAACATCTTGCCCTAAACCCTGGCCCTAGCCCTAGCCGTAGCCCCTAAAAGCCCTAATAATAAAATAAAAGTCCCTCCTAAAGGCTTTTAACTAAGTAACCGAACCTTTCTTTTTAATCTTTAATTCTCAAACCACAAACCGTAAACTACAAACCCTTGACACTCAACCCTAATCTAAGCCTGAACCTTGACATTAGTTTTCACTGTCGGTATTTGTTATATTATATCATTTTATTCAACCCCGTCTGTTCATCCTCAATTTCCTTGTTAGCCTTAAACCAAACCCTAAACCCTCGACCCTCGTGCCTAATCCCTTAACCCTAGGATTAGCTCCCAGGGCCCTCAGCCCCATTTGTTTATCCTTAAATAACCCCAAACCTTAAGCCTTAAGCCTTAAGCCTTAAACCTTTGCACCCTCCACCCTAATCCCAAACCCTTAACCCTGAATTGTGGAGACCCGGACCGCCATGCAGCACGCCGTCGCCCGGAGAAGGTGCCACCCGGGTTTGGGATGTTTGGGTTCGGGTCAACGGGGCCGGGTGAGGTGCTGGGCAGACCTGAATGGATTCGGAGTTCTGGGTAGTTCTCTATAATTAGGGGATCGGCGACGGGATTAGGGATCAGGAGTCTTCACCCTGGCATTTCACGGATCATGGGTGAAGGGGTTGAGGTGTTTTTCAAGGGGGTTCTGCGGGCATTTTTTTATTATAGGAAGGGTGAGTTGTATGATGATGCTAATCCTGAGCCCGAAAATAAAACCTGTGCGGGCTTCTTTCTGGCTTGGTAGGAGGGAAATCAGCAGCCCCAGAAGCACCCAAACACATACTCCCGAGTGGGATATCCCTATCTAATTGGCATAATGTCAGAGGGGATTCTGGGATGGCACCACCTCACGGTTCAGGTCCTAGTTTATGGGTCCTTCGAAAAAACATAAGACCCAAATACAAGCCACGACCCCTTTATTCAACCCTCACCTCTAAACGGCACTGGAAGATTCATGTCATGTGCAGCATTGGGCTTCAAGCCACGAAGCCTGGGGAAGGCCAAGGGGCAATTCGGAGTGCTTTGAAAAGCTGCATATAGGACCTAGGAAGCCGTAAATGACCACATCATCGGTTGATCGACTATGACTATGTGATTATGACTAGTGAGTGATCCGACTCAAAACCCCTGGGCCCTAGTTGCCCTTTTGATCGACTATGGTCAGTGATTAGTAGTGACTTAGTAGTGACTAAGTGAGTATTGGTCCGACTAGTTGCCCTCGGTCCGATTCAAATTCTTTTGCCATGGCCTCTTCTTCAAAGTTCGATGAGGATCCCCCGGAGGAGGAGGAGTCCCAGCAGGAGGACAAAAAGAAGAAGAAGAAGAAGAAGAACAAGGACGAAAAAAATAAGAAGAAGAAGAAGTCCGACAAGAAAGACGATGACAAGAAGAAGGTTGGCAAGAAAACGGACCAGAAGAAGGACGGCCGCAAAGAGGGCGAGAAGAAGAAGGACCCTGGGCCCGAGAAGAAGGAGAAGGACGACAAGCAGAAGGAGGAGAAGAAGAAGGAGGAGAATCCATCGGCTTCTGGGCCTATATGATTTCATTTCTGCTTTGGGCTTCGTTCATGCCACATCAGGAAAAGGAAGGTCGATAAGTTAGTACTTACTTATACTTATTACAAAGAATGTGAGATGTATGCCATGTATGCCAATGTATGCATTATCGGCAGGTCCGATTGGGCAACAAGAAGGGCTCCAACTTCATGGCCCCGGTCTCTTTGTCTGGATTCATCTGCCTCTGTGGTTCTTGTCGGTTCCCTGAGTTGAGGTAAAAAAGGTATTCAAAGCACACCATGGCAAAAAGTTGCTAAGCCAAGCCAAGCACAATTCGAGGACCCGAATTCCAAGCGATCCCAGAAGCGGAGGGTGCAGCAGGAGCGTCGGGCTACCCCGGGCCCGAAGGCTTTGCCCGAGCCTGCAACCCCGAAGGGTCCGAAGGCTGGCTCGGCTGCTTCGTCGGGGTCGCGTGGGCCCGAGTTGAATCCAGAGGAAGCCGTTCCACGGACAGGGTGGAGTGTGGCAGCCTGGCTTGTGATTTTAGTTAGCTGTTTGTGTCATATTGCTTAGGACCGAAGAAGGGACTAGATGAGTAGATTCATCAGTAGTCGTGTATGCTATGATAGCAATTTTGTGTTGCTTCCTTGCAACTAACTCAGGGTCCGGCGGAAGAGGCCCGATTGCGAGACGAACTCGGCTGCACGCGGATCTTGTTTTCCCTCGCTCAGCAGCTCGCAGCTTGGGTTGTTTC
Source organism: Symbiodinium sp. CCMP2592 (assembly GCA_905221615.1). Taxonomy (NCBI): domain Eukaryota; class Dinophyceae; order Suessiales; family Symbiodiniaceae; genus Symbiodinium; species Symbiodinium sp. CCMP2592. The sequence goes on from CAJNDT010000599.1 coordinate 163,517, forward strand.
AGAACACATACTCCATAGGCCAACCCTGAGCATAGTAAGATAGTCTAGTAAGTGAAGCATAGATAAAAGGCTTAACCATGCCATCTACGATTTGCTACACTAAGGCCTATGGGAACATCACACCGGCCTACTACCAGCAGCAGGTGGCTTCCTACTTCAACATGCCCGTGGAGCAGGCAGGGTGCTTGACGAAACAAATTCCGGTTCTCAGTAACCAGTGCTCAGTAATCAGTAATCAGTTATGATTAATGATTAATGAATGATTAATGATACAACACAAGTGTTTTCATTGTGACAGAGTTTGCTCCTTCTACTCCCTGAGGTGCTAATGCCCCCGACTCGTCCTCCTTTGCCGCCGCCGACTTCACCAGCGCCTGTGCGTCCGAATATGGTGGATCCGAATGTGGTGGGTCCGACTGCTCCAAAGGCTGCAGGCAGGGTGGAGCCCTTTACACCTAGGCCTGTGGGCCCGAAGGGTAAGGGTAAGGACCAGGGCAAGGACAAGGGCAAGGACAAAGGCAAGGACAATGGCAAAGGCAAGGGCAGCACATGATTCCGGTCATCTTGGCCCGAGTTCGCCATTGGCCCGAGATCTTCCCGCGGCGATGCTAGCCAACTCGAGAAAAAAGGTTTCACCAGTGCTATCAGTCAACACTAGGTTAGACCAGCCCCAAACCCAACATGCCTGCAAATGCATTCGCACATACCATACCACTGCCATTGTCTCTACTTAACTTACATGGTGGACTCCACTGAGTGGCAACAACTTTTTGATTGTTGCCCCCTTCAATTGAACTACAGAAGATACGTACACTTACAGCATTGCCTCCTCCATAGCGATAAGGTGCAGCCAGCCTTTCCCTTTTGCAGGTGCTGCCCTCGCCATCGCCTGCCACAGGCCTGAGCAGGTTGATCGGACTTTACTTCCCTGGCTTTCTCCTCCTGCATCCTTTGGATTTCAGCTTGGTTTCGTGATGAGACATCGGATATCATGGACCATTCTGGTTCTGACCAATTGAAATAACAGTATAATAGTAGAACATTGAAATGGTCTTATCCGATGGAGAAATTTGCACAAGCCGACTGCCATAGTACGTTCCATTAGTAAACCCAAATCATTGAGACTCAGGTTGATGATCACAAGTGTCAAGTTTAGACCAGCTTCAGTGCCTAAGGCTGCATCCCTGTTTACTGATTTATCCTGTCGGGACTACCGTGTTTGGGCTCTGGATCCTTCCAACCATTAATCATTAATCATTAATCATTAATGGAATTTTACAGTTTACATTATGCACAAGGAAATTTGGATGGCCGCTGGTGTGCTATCTGTTCGTGTTGGTATCAAAACATTAAGGCTCAGTAGCAGCTGCCCAAGTACAGAACAGTACAGCAAACACTGTATCTGTTTGCAGCTTGAAAATGCTCTGCACACGTCCGCCTGCAGGAGCGACCGCCTGCAGATGGCCGCAGACTCCTGAGATTCACATTCCAGCATCATGCACATCATGCTGTGCTGTGCCGGAGCCTTGTGACATGTTGTGTTCTGGAAATGGTGCAGTTTAAACTTGAATGATTCCTGAGCATTGGCTGCCTTCTTCTGTTGTGCATTGTGAGTCAGTGACCCTGGTTGGTTGAGCTTTGGCCTGCCTTGTGTTGTGCATTGATCGACTGTTGCGAGCTGCTTGGTTTTCAGAGGCAATGCTGTTGTGCTTTGTGCATGGTAGTAACGCACGAGGCTTGTGGGTACCCACGGGCAACTCTACTGTTCCGGTATCAGTAGGCAGTATCAGTAATGTCATATATCGGCCCGAATATAAGAAGCGATGGCTTTTGCGATGGAGTTTGTGGTAGTGGTGTTAACACAGCCCGAATATCATGAGCGGTGGCTTTAGCTTTAGAGTCTAGCTTAGTCTAGAGTCAAAGGCTTGATGTTGTGGTACTGGTATGCACACACAGTCCCAGAGACAAAAGCACACATGCATGCACACACGTACATGCATACACATACACACACACACACACATATGCACAGACACACACACACACATGTATAGGCACACACACACACAGACACAGACTCATCCTCTACGTGGCCATCATCAGGCGGCCTTGAACTTATCCGCCGAGCCACATTGTGGATATGTAATGTAATTTGACGGTAATGCAAACAGGTCCAAGTCGACTTCCATCTTGCGAGCGAGGCACATGTCCTGCTGTTGCCCTTGGTCAGCGGAAGTTTGCATGATTGCAGCACTTCTTGATTCTTGCACGGCCCGAAATCCAGCTTATGAGGACATGTCATGACATTGCAGGAGGCATGAACATCTCCAGACCATTTATCAGACTCCCAACCATATGCCTTGCCTGGATTGTCCGGTCGTGAGCGCCTCATTGTCTTAAGATGTCAACGACCTTGGCATGTAGCAGCAGCCAAGTAAGTAATCACTAGGTCCCTAGGTAGCCTTAGGGACATTTCATCCCCTCGTGGCATGTATCTGAAGTAATTTCTAGGTCGCAGTGGTGTAATGTTAAATATGTAATTTCTAGCTCGCCTTTGCGACACTTTAAATTGAAATATTTCGTCTCGTGGCATGTAGCAGCCAAGTAATCACCGGGTCGCCTTTGCGACATTTGAGATTTACCCTTATTGGGCTTCCTAGGACATTATCTACGAACATTTTCAAGGGCTTCAAAGGCCGGGTGGTGACAGAAGCCATAGCTGCCGCCTGCGGGAAGCCTTGAGCCATTTGTCTGGGCTGCATCTCGGCTTTCCGAGTTGATGATGGTATGCGGCTGGAAGTGAACAATTCTGATTTTGTTTCAAGAGCACTGGCTCCTGGCAAGGGTCGTTTTCGCAGCTTCACTGAGGTGCTTTCTGGGTCCGAAGCGGCGCGCATCAGTCAGGGTCCACGTGCCTGGGCATTCTCCTGGTCCTACAGGCATTTTGCTCTGAAATCTCTTATTGTCGGCAGCTTCATTGAGGTGCTTGCCTCCTCCTGGGCCCGAATTACTTCCTGGGCCCGAATTACTTCCTGGGCCCGAATTCCTCAGCGTGTCTTGGCTTGCACATTATATTCTGGTGTGGACTGCTGCTGTGAAACTTACATTTGTTTGTTTGATAAGGGTTCCTTGACACTGGCAGGATGGATTTCTCCCGCTACCCAGGGGAGTTCATCAGCCGCGGGCTGGCGGCAGGCCCGACATGTAAGTGTCGAGTCACAAAGGTGACACTGAATGCAAAGCCCTACTGTGAGGTCCGAATGCCGCTAGACGGCGGGGCTCCTTTGGAGCCATTGATTTTTCCGGGGCCGCCAGCCCGAATGTGGCGCCGACGTGGCGCAACCAGATGGCCGCGTGGCATTGCATTAATATGCACCAATGCACGTAGGTGTGTGTAATGTATGTGCACATGACATGGACATTAATGGAGTGTCGAGGTCCGATTAAGAGTGAAAACAATTCACTACTACGTGGCATGGGTCCTGAACGCCACCAATGGCGACATGATCAACTGGACCGTGCCTTGACTTAACTGTGTGTCCCACTTGCATTGTGGTCTTAATTGAAGTATACTCTGAGTCACTTGAGTCACGTGCTTTCTCACCTCAGGAATGCCTCGCTCTGCTGTGCCATGGCCATCCTCGGGCCCGAGACATGGTTGTAGAGGTAGCGGACCGAATGCTGCGCAAAGCGCAGAGGATGAGCAGAGGGGCCCGATGCGAGTTCTCGCCACCGGGCAGCACTTATGGGAGCAACTTTCCCTGATGGTTCCTAGACAAGTGTCTATAACACAATAATTAAGCATTCCCCCAAACTGCAAGCCAGGGCTTTCTGGTCCGAATGCTTCAAGAAGATCTTCGTCTTCCTTCGGGCCGAGCACCATAGAAGGCCGCCTCAACGCGGCGACCGCGGTGCAAGGTGGTTCGAGGACGGGTCAGTTGAAGTGAAACAGGAACAGCCACAACAGAAAGCACGATGCTTCAGGACCATTGCGAGGAGGTGGAGGCATCGGAGGTGTGGCAGGAGACACCGCACCTTGCATGGTGTTTGGACCAGCTCGAGATCACCGATGCCCACACGTGGTCCGATGCTTGATGAGATTGGGATTCGTTTGTTTGTATCTACAATGCAGACTTTGTTGGAAACCACAACAGAAAGTTCTTTACAATCTCCATCCCATCACCACCTCAGGACTTATACGGTCTATACGAGCACAGTGGAGTAGGGTCCGATTACGTCAACGAGCACATCAACAAGTTGTGCTCGGCCGTATGGACCAAGAGCAACTTGGTTACTGAAAGTGCCGGCCTAGCAGACTGTCCCAGCAAAGTGCCTTGCATGGATGGCCCGAGTGTGACCGCCGAAAATCTCAGGCTGGCATGGGTGGGACCGAATGTACGATCAGCATCTTCGAAAAACGGTGCACAACCTGGTTTCGTTTTACAACGAGAAGATGGCATTCGCCAGGCGGCTCGGCCAAATCCTAAACCCGCCTCTATGCCCCAAGCTCTGGACTCTAGACTTAGACTTAGACTCTAGACCTGAGGGATGAAGCCAGTGGCTACAAGCGCACCACGGTCGAGCCCGATTTCGACGATGACACAGAGGACGAGGACTGCCACTACATTATTAGATGGGTCGCGGGTAACTTCGGAGCATCAACCCAAATCGCAGGCTGGCCCGACTTCTGCTGCATCGCAGCCGTTTGGTCCGCCGCCTGGTCCGCCGCCAGGCCCTCCGCCTGATGTCCTGCCCCAGGACTGCTTCGATGGTCTACTCGGATGCACCACTGGGGTTGGGGATAATTTCAAACCCAGAACCAAATTCAGCTTGCAGGATCCCACCGCAGGTCCGAGTACTACTTCTCCACCTCAGGACTGCCACTATACTCGGTATACTCAAGACTAGCCTGGGGTTGGGGATAACTTCAAACCCTGAACCAAATTCAGCTTGCAGGATCCCACCTCGGGTCCGAGTAGTACTTCTGCACCTCAGGACTGCCACTATACTCGGTATACTCAAGACTACTTTATGTTGCAGATGACTGCGGACCCTCAACCAAGTTCAGCTTGCAGGATCCCTCGCAAACGCCTGCCTTTGTACTTCATACGTCGTACACTTCTATGGGTTGCAGATAACTGCGGACACTGAAGCAAAGCTCCAATTGCAGGATCCCGACGGACCATTGTATTGGAGCCCGGACCAGGACTGGCACGATACCTATACTCCCATACACATTGGGTTGTGGTTGTGTTGCAGACAAAAGCGGACGCCGCTATACCTCTGTTCGGATGCACGTAGGGTGCTGGATAACTTTGGGCCCTCAAACAATTTCACTGTGCAGGAGCCAGCGGGACCACGTGCAAAGGCCAACAAGGTCGGGCTTGTCTTGGCGGGCCTCTGCTCCTGAAATGTTCCACACATGATGCACAGGCACCACGATCTGCTCAAGCTCGGCCCGAGGGGCCCGATTCAGCATCCCCGGGTGCTGAAGATCGTCGCGATGGGCCCGATGCAGCGTCCTTGGTCTGAAGACAGAGACATAGGAGTTGGCAACAGGAGACTTTTTAATTGAAGACTTGATTGCTCCAAATTGCTTGGGTCCGACCGTCTCAGGCACCGGCTTTCCAGGAGGACGATCAAAAGGTGCATCCAGAGGCCATGGAAAGGGTCAGCTGTTTTGATATAATGGTTGCACATTTGGCCACTGCAATCCTCAAGTTCTAAAGGCTGGGGCTGGGGTTCCAGCCGCCGGGAGCTCCGGTGCCAAGTGGCTCGACGAGGCCACGGCAGGTTTTCGTCGTGACATGTCAAATTATCCCGAGACATCCAGGAACCCGAAGCGGCCGAGGGTCCCATCGCCGTTGCTCGGAGCAAGCAGACAGAATGCCAATTGACATGTGAGCAGCTTGATTTTGCAATGGAGTGAGTATGCAGCCTCAGGTCGACGGTGAGCAAGAAGCCGGTGATCCCGAAAGCGTTGCTTGGTCGCTCAAGCAGGCACAATCCACAGTGACACCACATTCAATTGAAACAGCCAGCCTAGGTACGGGCCGAATGCAAGGTTCCCACCGCCAGCATCGTCACCGAAGGCGTCACGTGGCCAGCAAGTCAATCTGATTATGAGTCAGCGTGCCTGTGACTTCCTGTTCACATGGGACTTCAGTCACCCTCCCATGGCATCATCACGACATTCGAGACATCAGTGACACTTTCCATGTCCAGCCAAGGACGGCGGAGCCGATGGGACCGAATGCGGCGAAGCCGAGTAGCAGCATTTGGTGTTGAGGTCCCTGGCAGTAGGCCTTTTTTTCCTGCATGGACCGAGTGACTAACTAACTATAGGGCTTTTTAAATGACATGAGCTATCTTAGTGCCTTGATCCTAAAGCCTTAAGGCCTTAAGGCTTAAGGCTTAAGGCTTAAGGCTTCAGGCTTAAAAGCCTTAGGACTCCGGTTGGTCGGTTCATGCGGGACGCATAAGAGCAGTTCATTGGAATCCCAGCCCTTGATCAGCTGGCTGCAAAGTCATGACTTGGTGCAAGCTTGAAAAAGTTTGGACAGGTTGTAATTGCAGGCTGCCACAGACTGCATCTTGCCTCGACTTGCGTCTTATTCTTTGCAGTTCCCTGTTGCAGGGCCAAACTCCTTCACAGAAGCAGTGCCGAAGCCTTGGATTCGCAAAATGCAGGCTCATGTCATCGGTGTGACTAGTGAGATTTTGACTTTCGAGGCCACATCGATCAGATCAGCTTGAGTCCCAGGAGTTTGGTGTCTTCTTTGCAGGCAATCTCTTTTGGGTGCCTTGCCTGGCAGCATCCCGGTAGCCTATCTATCACCGACTACAGGTCGAATTCGATTCCAGTCCCACACTCATTGAATCGAATCCTAGCCCAGATCTGTCGCATGGGTGGGAATCCAAGTCCTTGCCACGTCAGGTCGCATTTTCGCACTACCCACCACACTGACGGCAAGGCTTCGGTGTAACTTAGTTCCAGTGTTGCAGAATGAAGAGGCTTTGCAGCAGGCTTCGACTCGGTCCAAAGTCAATGGTCCAAGGGTGAGAAGTCAGAGCATGGCGTCTTGCGTTCGGATTGCAGCTCGTGCACAACCACAGCAGCTGAGACAGAGAGAGACGAGCGACTCATTGGCACTGACTCATGGCTGTTTAAAAACACTCGGACCGAGTCAGGGCGGACTGTCAAAACCTCATCCGTAACAGGCCGTGACTGCATGGGCCACATGATCTGGTCGGATTGTCTTGGGCCCGGGCTTCTTTACTCTGCATTTGCTCTGTTGTCGATTGTTGGATGTCTTTGCATGCCTTGGTAGTATTGGCTCGAATCTGGATATACGACCGTAGAAGCAAAGCACACGAGTAATTCACACTCGCTTGCAAATGCCGGGCCGCCACATGTGCCCTTTTGGCAAGCCAATCTTTTTGCCTCGGAGGAACGGTCCGACTTCAGCAGACCCTGAGGACAAGGGCAAGGGCGACAAAGGAAAGGCTGTCGTTTTGCCACCTGAAGAGAACAGGCGAAGCAGACGAGTAACCGAGACTCGAAAGGTTCGGGGTCGAAAGATGTTGCGTCCTCGAGAGAACCATCCGACTTCAGCAGACCGCAAGAACAAGGTCAAGAGCGGCAAAGGAGCGGCTATCTTTTTGCCTTCTGAAGAGAACGGTCCGACTTCAGCAGACAGAAAGAACAAGCACAAGAGAGGCCAACACCAGAAGGGCAAGCCTTCATCGGGATCGACTCCCAGAGCAAAGCCATCGCCGTTTCGTGCAGATCCTCCGAATGATCTTCATCAACGCCACATGCCGTCAGAGTCAGAGGAGGAGACACATGAGTCATCGTCATCTTCGACACCGACTTCAGCAGCACCCAAGGCTAGGCCAAAGACTGCCCCCAGGCAGCTGCAGCACCGTCTTTATCGTCGGCCCGACTTCTCATCGCCGTCTGCGGGACCGACTTCAGCAGCCCCCCAGGCTAGGCCAAAGAAGGCCCCCAGGCAGCTGCAGCACCATCTCTGGCATCAGCCCGACTTCTCATCGTCATCTGCGGGATCGACTCAGGCGACTAAGGGCAAGGGCCGAATGAAGGGCAAGGCCAAGGCTAAGGCGGCCCCTGCAAACCTTGGTCATCTTTTGGAAGACCGGCCATCGCCAAAGCAGGTGCAACTTAACATGCAGTGACCATGACGCCTGGCATGTGGAAACAGTGCCGTCGTTGCACTTGCATGTGCAGGACCTCACATGTTGCTGCATAGGTATAGTCTTTCCTGCTTTCGGGGGGTGGACTGCATGGCTGAGGCAGGCGCTTTGGGCACAGCAGCCGCTGTGCGGCTCTCGGTCCGATTTCCCAACAGCAGCAAGCCGCTGACTGGCTGTCTCCCAGCGATCATGTAGCAGTTTCCGGCTGGTGGCGCCTGCGATCGCCAAGAGAAGTGTGATCCGGCATGTTGCTTCTGTGCATGCTTGGGACCATCTCCGGCCGGGACTCTGGTTGAGCATTGGCGTGTTTCTTCGGTTGTGCATTGCACCGTGGACCGACTAGCAGAGATTTTCTCTCCATGGCCCATGATTCATTGATTGATTGATAGATTGATGGATTGATTGATCGATTGATTCATGGTAAGACTCGTTCCAGGACTTGGCCCAATGCTTCTTTCATCCCTTAGCTCATGACATCATGTCCTCAGTGACAGTCAGAGTCTTGAGCCTTGAGAGTTGCCAGCGGCATTGCATTGTGAGTTGACGGCCGACCTTGGGCCGTCAAATATTGATTCTGAAAAGGCCGGGCCCGAATCTCCTGCCGTCGCTTGCCTCAGAACGTCATGTCCTCAGTGAGAGTCAGAGTCTTGAGCCTTGACAGCTTCCATGTGCATTGCATTCTGACTCGGCATGAGTTTGCCTGTGCATGTAGTTCTGCAGTGCTATTTGGCTCTCCTGGTGCTAAGACTGCTAAGATCCTAAGAGCATCAGCTCCTGCAGTTGACAGTTCCATGTCTGTGTATTCTGGGCCAATGCCAAAACCAATTCCAGGTGCTCTAGTCAGTAGTAGATCCTACTGTAGAAGTGTAGCAGCAGCAGTGTAGCCGCAGCATCACCACAACAAAAAAGAGGCCCGAGCAAGCATGGCCGATCCTTGCTGTAGTCAGTAGTAGATCCTGTAGAAGTGTAGCAGCAGCAGTGTAGCCGCAGCATCACCACAACAAAAAAGAGGCCCGAGCAAGCATGGCCGATCCTTGCTCTAGTCAGTAGTAGATCCTGTAGAAGTGTAGCAGCAGCGGTGTAGCCGCAGCATCTCCACAACAAAAAAGAGGCCCGAGCAAGCATGGCCGATCCTTGCTCTAGTCAGTAGAGATCCTGTAGAAGTGTAGCAGCAGCAGTGTAGCCGGGCCCGAGTAGCAAGCAGTGTAGCCGGGCCCGAGTAGCAACCATGGATCCCGAGACAAACTGGCCGCCACCGGTTGCACCAGTGCTGGGCGTCCACGTCCCATACCCACCCCCGGTTCCACCCCCCCCTCCTCCACCGAAGACCCCTCCTCCACGACACTTTTTCGGGACCGACTCCAGCAGCGGGACCGACTTCGGGTTGCCTGGCCGGACAGGCCAGACAACCCAAACCCCAAAGGCCGAAGCCAATGCCTGCTGCCCCACAGCAGCCGCTTTGGAAACCAGTTTTAGTTTCCAAAGCAGCACCCCTGCCGGCCCGACTGTCGCCGATCTCACTGGTGTCGCAGGAGGCCATGCAAAGCTTGCATCGCAATATGCATGTTTGTGCTTCCGTGGGTGCATGACAGCATGACCATACACATCTCCGACTTGCAGGGTGAGGAGGAGAGCACAGAGGCCATGATGCACGTCTTTCTTTTCGTGGCTGCATGACAGCATTACCATACCCATGTCCGACTTCGAGGCTGCTTTAGGGTCCGAGTTGGAGAAGAAGAAGAAGAAGGCCATCATGGAGTCCGACACATGTGTCAGTTGTCCGTTGCATCATGACTGGATGCAGAAGCTTGCAGACAGGACCGATCGCGTCGGAAGCACAAGGCCAGCAGGTGTGAGTTGTGATTTCTCTGTATCTGAGGCTTCTGCTGCACACTAGTCACTAGTCAAGTCACTAGTCACTTCACTGCATTTCAGTACATTATATATGCTATACTCAGTAGTGGTATGCTTTATATCGATGCCGAGGCCTTGCCATCCGAAAACGATACAGCCATAGAGAGAGAGAGAGAGAGAGAGAGAGAGAGAGAGATATATATATGTATATATATATGTATATATATATATATATACATATATACATATATGTATACATATGAGCATATATCGGGAAGTGCAAAGGGTGACCCTAGACCAGGGTGGCCCTTGTTAGGAGTCATCATTCGTGTGATCCGTTTCGGTCATTTGGGATGTGGGGTGTAGTAGTAGTAGTAGTAGTAGTAGTAGTAGTAGTAGTAGTAGTAGTAGTAGTAGTACTACTACTACTACTAGTACTACTACTACTGCTACTGCTACTACTACTAGCAGTAGCAGTTCCTAGTTAGGAACATATAGAGACTTGTCGAGTGGAGGGGGGGTGTCCAGCAACAGGGTCAGTGGTCGTCCTCGGTCCTTGTCGATATTCTTCCAGACACCCAGACACGCACACACACACACACAGACACACACACACGCATGCACACATGTGGTCTTTCTCGCCGCCACCATGAACTGGCCTTGAACTCAGCGGGTCAGGTGCAGTGATGGATGTTGTTGACGTCATGTTCTTTAAAATGTCTGCATGTCAGAATGGATTTGGTTAGCACCCAGTTGGAGCTGAAGGTTATGATCCAGGCAGAAGCACAAGTCAGTTCCTGCTCTTTCGTTGCATAAGTTTGCATGAGTTGGGAGCACTGTTTGACTCATTGACGCATGGCCCGAGTTCAGCAGCGAGGGCACGTGGACACGTGCTTTCTTACCTTCTGTAGAGATGCAACCTATGGATCCTGCCAGCAGTCCTATGCTTCCCTCAACCATTAAGATATTTCAGCTCTGCAGCTTTGCATGTCTGAGCTATCACACCGGGAGTCCAGCAGTCAAGACACCAGGACATTCTGAGTTCTTAGTCTGAGCTTCTGTGGAGATGCGACATGGTTGATCCTGCCAGTAGTTCTAAGCTTCCCTGAAAATTATGCCATGCATGTCTGAGCTGTTACATGGAGACAGTGGCCCTTCCCGATATTATACTTAACAGCCTGAGAGGCGTGTGGAGTTTTTAACATCCAGCCATTGCCTTGTGTCCGTGCCTGGAGTGAGCTTCTGCTGGCTGAGACTCTTTGCTGCAATTCTGTGCAACAGAATTAGCAATCTGCCCTTGAAGCCCAAAGTAGCAGCTTGGCACAGCACATCCCATTGATCCTGAACATTCGACGAAGGCCGCATCTCAGAAGCCTCACGTGACACGGCACTTCGGCTGTATTCTTTCACAAAATCCGATGATAGCGGCTGTGGCTGGGAGCGACTGCACTTTCCAGGGGAGTGTGTTGCTTGCTGCAAGGCTACATCCTCATCGCCAACGTGCATGCCAGGAGGACGGTGACAAAGGCACTTAGCAGCTCGGCTATTCAGAGAGAACGATTGTGACTGGTGCCTGGAAGCGATTGCACTTTCCATGGGACCGTTACTTTGAGGAAGACCTGCCAACATCCACCGCAGTGCCTGCGTTGGGCCGATTATTTCAGCCGCTTCAGCTTCATATTGGAAGCAGTCTTTGGAACTTCCACTTGTTCGACTATTTATTTCTGTGATTCGGGTTCCTCGTGAGTCTTTGGCAGGCATGTCGGCAAGATTCCGCATCAGAGAGTATCCACAAGAATTTATCGATCGAGCTTTTGCAAGAGGCCGGCTAATGAATGTTAGTTAGTTGTTACAGTCGGGTATTCCAGAGTTCAGTGACTGCAGTAGCCGTACCCGATCCCAGCGTTAAAGCCTTGTCAGGTCGGAATCCTCCAACGGGTCCGATTCGTTTCGGCAGCCGGTACGATGACCTCTCCTGCAATGTGGAGAGCTCATGGGGCAACGACCAGGCCGAATCCTTTGCCCAGCCGGCAGTGATACTGCACGTATTGCGGTACATTTGTCATGCTGCGTGTGCCTGTGTGCTTGCTACAGAGGTGAGGATTCGGCTGTACGAGCAGGCACCGGGCATTGGCTGGACTCTGAATGCCTGCGGGGTCGATATGGTGGGTTGGGTCGAGATGCTTGATCGCCAATGGGAGACTTTCTGAGCTTGTATTCATTGTGTGGTCACAACCTCGGAAAGTTTTCCGTAGTTTGGGCCTGCTTCTTTAAGAACACAGGACACTGGCGCTTCTATGCCACTCCCACCCGATGGCCCGAGTATGTGCAGAGGAGATCGCCTTCAAGATGCTCCGCAAGCTGGCCCGAAAAGATTATAATCGGCCCAATTTTTCGCCACTCTGTCAGAACTGGGGAGATGTTTTCCATTATGAATGAAGTACAAGTATAAATATAGCTTAGCAGCTTAGCATCTAGAATCTAGAATATAGACTCTAGACTCTAGACTCTAGACTCCAGACACCATCACTTTTCCAGGAGCCCTAAACTAATTTCAGGCCCTTGTGGTCTTTGTTGACCAGAGCAGTGTTCTTGTACCTCCGGTCCGAACACCGGCGGCCACCTCCGCGAAGAAATGATTCAGGGGCCCGTTTTTTTGCACCGCACCAGCAGCTCGTCCCATGGTCTGAGTTGTGGCATGATGCCACGTGTCTGGCTTGGTGCTTGGAAAAGCTGCAGATCTCGCATGCGCAGGTGTGGTCCGATTCTGGGCAAAATTATAAGGATGGGGATGAAGGGGATTTCCTTTTTAGGTTGTTTTGGTGTCTTAAAGAGCATGGAGCGATTGTCAGGACTTGTACGGTCTCTTCCGGGAGAACCGTGTCGGGTCCGATTACGTGCTTGAGCACGTGAAGAAGATGAGCCAGGTGGTTCCCACCAAGCGATGCTTGGATTGCAATTGTCGTGTTGGTGTTGTCACAATGTCTAGAGTCTCGTGCAATGCTACACTCGTCTGAGGTTGCAGGTCCGAGTTTTACCAAGGGCTCACGTTGCGAAAGCAGCAGCAAAACTTGCTCAGCTTTTACAACGAGAAGTGGCTCTTCGCCAAGGAAGAATGGCAAGACCAC